>LR990300.1:2932500-3481875 GCA_905147355.2 Apotomis turbidana | reverse complement strand
CTTAATCGCAATGGATAGTGTTATGTTACGTCGATTACATGAAGTTCTAGCAGCTATTTTCGAAATCCTGTGTTTTGCTTCAAAACGCATTGCCCAAATGGAAATCAATGGACCAAATTTATTCAAAGCTCTTGGGTAATGAAGCAAATTGTGAAATTTCGGTTTTAATACGTCATGACTAAGAGAGAGATACATGCGGTTTAATTCAGTTACATAAGTTTCTAATACTTCGGCAGTACCTTCACCGAAAGCAGTAGAGGATAAGATGTCAATGATATCTCTGAGTTTTAAGTACAAATTCCAAATTTGAAAATCCTCAGGAACATACTCCCCAATTAGCATGCCAAAATACCTTATAAATGTAAGCATTTCAGAGGCAGATAGACGAATATTTCCTTGAGTAAGGTGTTCTATAGAAAGTGAACAAGGTTTATTTCTTTCGTCAGGACCATACGAGAATGATTCTATTCTTTGATTAAGGATATCTAAAGAAAAACATTTTAGATCACGCGTAAATTTCGTAATAATGAAACACATAATGTATTTTGCGACTCCTTCCAAAACATCGTGCATCCAGTCTACACCTACTTGATCAAAAAGGCTAAAGTTTCGTATACCTAACCAAACACTTCTTTCTTTCAAACCAGTTTCAGAACAGTTACCCACTAATAAGTCTGATTCATAATTGTTACTGTTTCGCAACAGTGAAGTATCCTCTTCGCATTGGTATTTCATCACTTCTTTTCTAACACGACAAGTTCTACAGGAAAAATTTGCTGAAAAGCTTTCCACAAATCCCATGATAGAATGTATACCTAAATTGTCTCCTAATATTAAGCCAAGCTCGAAATACACTTTCCCCTCGTAACCTGGAACACTATAGTAAATTCCGTTTTCGCTGAGGTAATTCAATTCGTCTATAACACGTTGAAAGATTACTTTATTTCCGAAAGAGACTCGATCCGATGAATGAAACAATAGACAAAGAAAGATGTTATTTAAAATTGAAGACCTATATGGAGGTAAGCAAGGAAGAGAAACATATACGGCGCCTAATTTGTGTTGCCCGGCTCGACTTCCCAACACGTTGCCTGTTTCATAGTCATCAAAATAAAGAAATAATGGCATAACGACATTTTCTCCGTGGCGTTGCATGACAGTTTTCCAGTAGGAGCCTTGCACAAAGTTCTCAACTGCACCAGATGGTGACTGACTGTTATTTTTTAAGCTAAACATGTAGTTTAAAGTCTCTACAAGGATTCCTTCAAGGGAGAAAAAATTTTTTAATACTAGTCTTAGGCTAATAAAACTTTGCTCGCACGTCACAGGTATTAGTCTTCTTATGCCATTTTTTTTTACATATTCCAGTCTTTCGCCAATAACTACTGATTCTGGTTTAATATACGTATTGTTGTTTTCGAAATATTGCATTCGTTTATGTTCAGAATCAAATTTCTGCAAAGGCAAGGTTATTGTAGATGTTAAGTTGTTAATAAGTGGTTCAACACAAACTAAAGGTATCTGATCGTCACGAGTTAAAGTTTCTAATGTATTTTTCATAGACGAAAGTATTGACAGTGAAATGCTGTTAAAGCCACTGACTAATGTATCAACAACATTTCGTGGTAAATTATGATTGGCGTATAACTTGGCTATAAGCATAGACATGGACTTCTCAAATGACTCATGATGTTTACTTGGTAAATTATTTGATAATCGATTAGGTACAAAGACAGTATCTTCATAATCACACGACAATGGTGTAACACTGCCGCTCTCAGATGCGGTGAAACCTTCTATTTGAACATTTGACAGATTGTCAGTCTTTTCTGAAGCATTTATGGTCTCATTATGACTTAATACGTGTCGTCTGAACGAATTAAAAAGCTGATATTTTCTTCCGCAATTTGGTTCAGCACACGTGAGTACTTTATATTCTGAAGAGTTGTGATGTAAGTATAAATGAGCTTTAAATGCTTCAGGTGTATTACATTCTTTGTGACAAAGGAAACAGACAATCATCACGTTTTGAGAGGTAAATTATAGATTAAATCAAATTACAGTCTGTTAGTAGTGACTCCACATTAGTTGAGCCTTTATCGTATGGGCTTACTAGTTTATAAAATCCTTTTTGGATGAAAATCCATGGTCCATAGCAGTCAGCTGAATATTCAAGGTTCAAACTCCAAATAATTTTGAAGCATGTGTCTATTGCAGACAAGATACTTGGCAGATTATAGAAGACTTTAGGATTCAGAACCACAAAATATGATTTGATGGTTTGCAAATTGGGGCCTACTATCACAACATATGGTTGAGGGGATAGTGCCTTTTGGATATGTTTTTCATGGCGTTTAGTGATGGCTAATGTAAGGTAGCTATCATCTTTTATATGAGAAATGAAAGATTCCCGGTACTCAGCTTTTGTTGGCTTCCATTTTGTTTCTTTAACTTTTCTCTTCTTGGCAGGTTGAGGGTCCTTATTACAGGCAGAAGTTGTAGCAACTTTCGATACGATGACACTGGAGTTTATCAGTTCCGGTAAACTCAAAATTGCTGCGAGATTCCTTTTTTCTTCATCCGTTTCTGACAAAGAAAAATATAAATCTCAATAAAGGAGAATAAACTGACCGTAACAGACATGAGTTTGGTGGACTATCATTTATAGTATAAATGCATGTGAATTGACTTGGCGTAATTAATACTGACATTTTGCATTATGAAATAAATTAATCTAATCTAATCTATAGTTAATGCGACAAAGTTCTACAGTGGCCTAGGAAACAAATTGGTTGACCGTACATCGATTTACGGTTTATCTTTTGAATTGGACTCGTACGCCGTCCACTATAACAACAATTTTTGCCATAGGGCTAGCTGGAAATCCTAGGGATGTTTGTTATAGGGTACTTTTTATCCGACTACGGTGAAGTTCATTAAATCTTCGCGGACGAAGTCGCTGTCAAACTCTAGAACATACTAATATTTTAAATGCGATTTTCATTAATAAACAACTTACCATTAGACAATTCAATAATTTCAGTTCGCACCTCATCCTTGGTGGTAGTATTTTTGTCATTCAATAGTTTCAGGAGTTTTGTTTTGATATGAGGAAAGTTTAAGTGCAAATTATCCTTCTGGTCAGTATTTAAGGCGTCGAAGTCCTTTGTAAGCTGAAATAAAGATAAAAAAATATAAGTTACGTATATTTAACTGAATAGCTACATTGAAGTGTTTAAGTGTGAACCTAGCCCAAACAAACAAATAAATAATCTGTCTATCTCAGTATTATGAAGTAATTCAATTAATAAGTTACAATACGAAAGTATATTACCAGGCTGTATCCCAAGGGTTTCTTCAAAGCAGGGAAGAGATCCAAGTATTGTTCTACAGTACTCGCAGGTTCTTTAAGATCCTTTAAACGTTTAGACAACGTAGTCTCCCACTTTGATAATACCAAGGTCCAAGGTTCGGATGTATTCTTAAGCCAAATTAGGTCTTCTTCTGATATGTTGTCATCATAGTCGCTATCAGCAGCAGTCGGTAAATCATGGCATGGCCGTGATGACTGAAAGGCTTGCCTAACAGGACTTTGAATATTCCTCTCTCTACGGCTAAGTACACCAAGTTTTTGGTACCTCCTCCTCAGGTTGAAAACCTGGCTAATTAATTTGCCTCTAGCCTGGTGCGTGGTCCCTTGCGCCGTGACGCAAGGTGCAATGTAATATGATGTTATCCTCTCTTTCGGAAAAATTTGTTTTATTTCTTTACACCACTTATTGTAGACGAAAGAAGTGACTGGTGCATTTTTGCAGGTCTTCAAAATTGCCTTACTAATAGTTGATGCCAGTAAATTCCGTGCAACGTCGTTCGGCAATACTCCACCGAAATAATTTATTAAAGATGATGCTCCAAAATCTTCCGACAGCAACTTGAACAAATCCTGTAACATTAAATAGACATGTGTTTCATGTAACATGATGGTACAATTGGTCTCAGAAATAGCTAAACTGGTCGTAGTAAGGTATAAAGGCCGAGCCACACCGCACGCGTGCGGCACATATGCGTCGACGTAAAAGGTCAAACATTAGCGAACCTTGCCGGATCCCATGCTGTACACAAAGTTTCATGTTATTCCAGCATGCTCATTCAGTTAATACTCGCCCACAAAAAACAATACACATGCAAACGCAACAACAACCACCACCATAGGCAAAGTATTTGAAAGGTACAATTCCCGGCGCCCCGCAGTCTCGCCCGCTGTTAAAAAGTAGCCTATGTGTTAATCCAGGATGTCAGCTACATACATACCAAATTAAATCAAAATTGGTCCAGCCGTTTGAGCGTGAAGAAGTAACAAACATACACACACACACACACACTCACAAACTTTCGCATTTATAATATTAGTGTGATTCATACAAACTAGTAACGTAGCTTGCAGTTTGCGGTTGCAGTTTGTGGTCTGCAGCCCGTCTTGGAATTGTACCTTTAACCTTAACGTCTTTACCTGTCCACCTACAAGGTATCATCTGGAGATGGTGGATATGTTGCGAATCCACAATCCAACAGTACCACTTGATACGGAATTCCGCAAATTAACGCCTGTTGCAATCAATTACATATGTTAATAGTTACTGCTGCTGGTATGTTTTGAATACAAAATGTATGAAATATGGTTTGGTTTACCCTTGTTTCATCGACTGTTTCATTTCATCGAAAGCATTTTTCTCTGAAAACTTTAAATATTTTGGATTGTTATTAAACAAACCTAACCCAATCTATAGGATGACATTTTCAAGATTTATTAAATATTTATGACTTCAAGGGAAAAAATTGTTGATGACATGAAGCATTCGATGTAACGTTTGTCGATGAAAGAAGAGGATACCATGAAATATACAAAAGGTGTTAATTAAATACTTACATTTTGCATGTATTTGTCTGCACTCTCTGTCGTATTTAAGTCATCTTGGATCACCTTAGGAGTGGTACGTGTCTGAAATTAAAATTTATTTTTAGGTTACATAATGGTAGAGTAATTAGCAACTGGAGGGATTAGTAAATTACGACTACTGAAAAAAATTGAACACCGGCCAAGTGCGAATCGGACTCGCGCACCGAGGGTTCCGCACAAATCATACCCTAAAAATCACGTTGTATGGGAGCCCCACTCAAATATGTATTTTATTCTATTTTTTGTATTTTTTGTTATAGTGGAAACAGAAATAAATCTGGAAAAATTACAACAGTGAGCTATGACAGACAGACAATCACGTTTGTTGTATGGGAGCCCCACAACATTAATTTATTCCATTTTTAGGGTTCCGTAGCCAAATGGCAAAAAACGGAACCCTTATAGATTCGTCATGTCTGTCTGTCCGTCCGTATGTCACAGCCATTTTTTTCCGAAACTATAAGAGCTATACTGTTGAAACTCGGTAGGTAGATGTATTCTCTGAACCGCATTAAGATTTTGATGCAAAAATAATAATAAGTACTAACAAGATATGAGTACTTGATGCTTGAAATAAATAAATATTATTATTATTATTATTATTATTGGGGGCTCCCCATACTTAGAACTGAAACTCAAATTTTTTTTTCATAAAACACATACGTGTGGGTTATCTATATCTATGGATAGGTCTTCAAAAATGATATCGAGGTTTCTAAAATATTTTTTTTCTAAACCGAATAGTTTGCGTGACAGACGCTTCCAAAGTGGAAAAAAGTTGCCCCCCCCCCTCTAACTTCTAAAATAAGAAAATGAAAAATCTAAAAAAGACATATGATGTACATTACTATAAAAACTACCAACGAAAATTGTTTTGAACGAGATCTAGTAGTAGTTTTTTTTTTAATACCTAACTGCACCTAATTTATATGGGGCGCTATACATACCAGGTGCAAACTTAACGGAACCCTCGGTGCGCGAGTCCCACTCGCACTTGGCCGGTTTTTAGTATTTGTTGTTATAGCGGCAACAGAAATCTCTTAGTTATAGGGTCCCGTTTTTACCCTTTGGGTATGGAACCCTAATAATAAACTACAGGCATATGTCATCGGGGCACTATACTCGATAAAGAAAACAAAAAAATTACAATGTTAAAACTTACATTATCATTGCATTCTTCTACTAATGCAAATGTTATTGTTTTCGGCTGTGATGTATGTGATGGCATTGCTTCCGATTCATCATTAAGCGGCAAAACTTGTATATCCTAAAACAAACCAAATATTATATGTTTTTATACCTGATGTGAAGAGGACTGAGGCTCACAGACATTGCAAAAAACAATTTACAATATAAGAAATTAAAAAAGTTTGTCAAAAATTTAATTTTAGTGAAAAGCTTTTAAACCTTAGTGAAAAGCTTTTAAAGCTGACTGAACTTTTCTTCGAACATCCATCAATTTGCTCCTGAGACAATTCTAAAGAGCCCAAACTATTGGATTACTATTACGGAGTTCCTAGGGCTACCTTCCGGCTCCATCATCGGACCAGCCTTATGGTACCATATTATTGTATTGTCATCCAAGTTAAATAAGTATGTAAAATGTCAGCTCAATCGGTGGAAGATATATCTGCTTTAAAATCAAAATTCAGTTGAGATTCCACCCGAACAAACATACATGACCGTACATACAAGATGCATTTAAAGTTAAATAAAAGCTTGTGAAAAATAAGTTGCTTTCTGTAGGTACTTAAAACTTGTGGTGTAAAACTATGTAAATATTAAAGACTAGATGCGCCCCGCAGTGTTACCCGCGGTTAAAAAGTAGCCTATGTGTGTTAATCCAGGGTATCAGCCACCGCCATACCAAATTTTATCAATATTGGTCTAGCCGTTTGAGCTTGAAGAAGTAACAAACATACACACACACTCACAAACTTTCGCCTTTATAATATTAGTGTGATAACGGTCAAGATAAAAAAAAAACAGCAAAAGAATTCACTCACACTTAAAGAAACATTGCAACTAGGCAAGTTAAAGTCGTTCTTCCATACATTCCAGGTCCTTACAAAAAGGGCCCTGGGGCCAACTTGGGGTATCAATTCTTTTACATCGTCACTACCAAGTGCTGCCAAAGCGTGGATGTTTATTTGGTTTTCTGCAATAAAAAAATATGACATTGATTATGAACACTGCTTGTTTAAAACTGTCCTACCTAACGACGAGTTGTTTAATCTGTTAGCACATGCTTCATTTACACTACCCCTGTACCTACTGTACAATACAAATCCTCTTTATTGCACGCACACCTCAAATACACAGGGATACTATACAAGCCATGTGGATAAATTTCCTTTCAGAATCGTCAAATTATGGAGATTCTAGAGTCACACACACACACAAAGTAACTAGACCCATTTCTTATCTAAATGTAAAATATGGCTTTCATCAAAGATATGATTTCGCCCAATGTCGAGTCTGCTCGTAGTGAGTTATACTATACTGAGTTCGTTGGTTCACTGCGTTGAACAACCAAACTGACCAAATCCATACTAATATTATAAATGCGAAAGTGTGTCTGTCTGTCTGTCTGTCTGTCTGTCTGTTACCTCTTCACGCTTAAACCGCTGAACCGATTTAGATGAAATTCGGTATGGAGATAGTTTGAGACCCGGGAAAGGACATAGGATACTTTTCATCCCGAAAAAAATTAGTGTTCCCGTGGGATGAGCGGGTAACACCGCGGGGCACAGCTAGTAATAAATAAATTTATGGAACACTTTCACTACCAGACGAACAATCTAGACTTTACCCATAAACCGACAGAGCCCTAAAAGATTACGAGTGCCTACCAGGCGGGTTGTCGGTTGCGAAAGTGTAAAAGACCGGTCGCCATTTTGACCACGCGGCCACGCCGCGCCGTAAATTTTTTTGCGAACCCGAACCGCTGCAATTTCTAGAAATCCTTTTAAAGTAGTCTCAAGATCCTAGCATTGCATTAACACTTAATGTACCTAGATGCAAAAACATCAATTACGATGCAAAAAAACGTTCAGAGCCTTTTAAACTATTCAGGTTTACTTCCGAATTTCATTGTATTTCGCGTTAATGTACATACGTATAGTATGATTAATAAGTGTACTCACCCTTAAATATAGGCACAAGTTCTGGCAAACCCCACACGTTGAGCAAATCGTCTACCTCATCCATGTTTGTTTCTTTCACAGTTCACACCAATAGTAAGTATTTTCAACAGCACAGCTAATAGTTACTATCTAACACTTGCCCGGAAATACACTCTGCCAAATATATGAAATAAATCTACTTTTTCTTTATTTATTTAATTTTCAACAAGCGAAACGTGATAAGCAGCGCGCGGCGAAGTGAATGTGAACATTGTGAACCTGTTTCAACGAGTTTATGCGCTTTGCGCTGCTGGCCGACAAAGTTATTTTTGCATGTGGCCAAAAAGGGAACTAATGATTATCCGTACAGTTACATTAACAGTGACGCCTATTCCACGCGCAAAATTAGATTTGTGGATTAAATCCGTCAAGTTGATTTCATAACATTAGTCAAAAAAATTGTTTAATTTGATTAAGCACAAGATGAATTGAAATAAGTAGATTATTTTATTTAATAATATTTTCTGTTTGATGTAATTAATTACTTTTGATTGAATTAATGACTTAACTTAATACATGTGATTAGGTTCAATGGTACCATTTATAAACTGTACTTAATAGATTCAAACAATTTCATTATGGACTTGATAATTTTAGTCAAATACATTGTTTGATTAATATAAGTTGATTATTTATTTAAATCTCATGTTTGTTTGATTTAATTAAATGAATGATTTAGGGCCAATCAACTTTTTCTTATTTTTTGACAAAGAACAAATCAAAATATAAAGTTAGTTTTTAGGGTTCCGTACCCAAAGAGTGCCCACGGTGCAACGGGACCCTATTACTAAGACTTCGCTGCCTGTCTGTCTGTCTGTCCGTCTATCCGTCTGTCACGAGGCTGTATCTCATCAACCGTGATAGCTAGACAGTTGAAATTTTCAATGTATTTCTGTTGCCGCTATAACAACAAATCCTAAAAAATGTAATAAAATAAATATAGCATAGCTGTTCAGCGAGGAAACGCTGCCAGCATTTTCGGTACCATGCCGCAGGGGAGTAACTTTTTGAATTTGTTTTAGTTTATTTTAATTTTAGGTTTTTTGTACATAATTGTTAGTAGTATTTAAGCTTTTTCTTTACTGTTTCTTTGTTTTTCCTTTTTTGAAATAAATAAATAAAATTATAAAATAAATATTTATGGGTGCTCCGGCTCCGATACAACGAAAGGGGGCTCCGCTGCGGACCATTCCGGGAGTAGTCAACGTGAAATAAGTTTCTGTCAAAAATTTCATTTTTATGATAAGCTTTTATATTTGACTGTACTTTTTTGAAACATCCATCAATTGCTCACCAAGACGATTCTTAAGAGCCCAAACTCGATACGATTGCTTTATTTTAGTGACCGACCGAAACATGATTTTTTGCCGAAACCGAAACCGAAGGTTCGGCTTTGATTATAGTTTCGGCCGAAACCGAAACCGAACCTTTTATAAAGGCGATTAAAACGTTGGATAAAATATCAGTGAGCCGTTTTTTTCCAGATATATGCATAATGAAACATCTCACTGGCCTAATATTACAGGGTTCTAGGTTTCGCTTTTCTTATATAGTGACTAAGGTGTTTCATATTTCCAAAATTTTGATTTTTATGTAACCGCACGCACAAAGAACGCACTTACCCAAAAGGCCGCTCTGTGCCAAATTTCAGCTTAATTGAACATTATATTGAAATAATGAAACAAGTAGGGCACTTTTACATGTATGAGAGCCTGATTGAGGTTGCGTAACAGTGTTGAATTTAAAAGAAATGCGTTAATTCTTGAACATTTTTCAAATACGGATTTCACCCTTCGTGGTATATTAAATATTAAAACAAAAACTAAAGAAATAACTCACAAGAAATTTAGCCTTAAGTAAAACTTTTACTAATGAATTTCTAGAAACTTATATACACACACTATAACAAAACAAAAACTTGCGATTATATGTCAACATCTGCTAAGAGCATGAAGTAAGGAAGATATGTAACAGTAAAATAAATAAATTACTTATAGCTAAACTTTTCTACGACTAAAACTTTTTTGTCCAGGAAGAGGTTTTTATGATTAACAGCAACAGCGTAAAAAAGATACAATCAGTACTTGAGAAATATTACGAATTTTATGATTTTTTGAAAAAGTTGTTAAGTTGCGCAACTTCTAAACGTCCTCAAAATTTCTTTAAATTTGGAACAAAAATATATTTTATTTTAGTGACTTGACCGCAAGCGCATTGGAAAAGTCACAATTTATTTTTTAATATTTATTTCTCATAAGAAACATGGTTCCGCTTACATGAGAACTTTAAAAGCTAGGTAAACATTAATTATAGAAATAACGAGTTAATTCGTGCTTAGCAAGCATTGAGTTAAGTTGAAAGTAAAAGTAAAAGTACCGTTTTTAATGTGGGTAAAATAACACCGCACTTAATCAAATTGCCATATATGTACGTCGGTCCTCTTAAGACGTTGAGCCGGCAATCCAAATATAACTATTTGAACCACTTATGAGAGCAATTTTTTTTTGTGTGTTGATCTTTGTGTCTATAAGAGCAATTTTCCCAAATAGTGACGTTATTAACCCTAATAGTGACACTGGGCCTAAACTAAACTACTCTAAATAGTAAAAATGTTACGTTAACTGTAATACTGAGGCAGCGAGTGCACCCGCCGTCAGCCGACGCGACTTGAAAGCACGATATAATAAGTTTCGGCGCGGCCGAAAGGTTCGGCTGTTTTTGGCCGAAACCGAACCTTTGGCCGAAACATGATTTTTAGGCCGAAACTGGCCGAAACTGAAACCGAAACCGAAACTTCGGTCGGACACTACTTTATTTATTACAGAGTTCCTAAGGCCACCTTCAACTTAACTCAATCCTTGCCAAGCGCCAGCTTCTAAAGTTCTCATCATGTAAGCGGAACCGTGTTTCTTATTAGAAATAAATGTATTTAAACCGAGAAATAACTATTAAAATATAAATTGTGAATTTTCCAATGCGCTTGCGGTCAAGTCACTATAATAAAATAAGTTTTTGTTCCAAATTTAAAGTAATTTGGGGACGTTTGGGAGTTGCGCAACTTAACCACTTTTCAAACAAATCATAAAAGTCGTAACAGTTCTCAAGTGCCGGTTTTGTCTTTTTTGAGCTGTTAGTCATAAAACTCTCTTCCTGAATATAAAAAGTGTTAGAGAAGTTTTAAACTTTTTAGCCAAATTAGCTATAGCCTATAAGTAATTAATTATTTAATTGCACTGTTGCATATCTTTCTTACTTCACGCTTAGCAGATTTTGACAGATATTTTTATGTTATAGTGAACAAAAAAAAATTCTTGCGTTTCTTTCTGTTCATTTCTAGAAATTCATTAGCAGAAACTTTACTTAAAGCTAAATTTCTCGTATGATTTTTCTTTTTACATGTAACAAGTGTTTGTTTTCATATTTAAAATCCCACGAAAGTTGAACTCCGTATTTGAACAATGCTCAAGAATTAACGCATTTCTGTTGCTATGCCACCTGAATATAATGTTCAATTGAGCTGAATTTTGCCACAGCGGCCTTTTGGGTTAGTGCGTTCAAGGTGCGTGTGGTCACATAAAAATCCAAATTTTGGAAATATGAAACAAAACAGCCTAGTCACTATATTTAACTATTAAAACAAAACCTAGAACCCTGTAATATTAGGCCAGCGCGATGGTTCATTATGCATATATCTGGAAAAAAACGGCACACTGATATTTTATCAAACGTTTTAATCGCGTTTATAAAAGGTTCGGTTTCGGTTTCGGCCGAAACTATAATCAGAGCCGAACCTTTGGTTTCGGTTTCGGAAAAAAATAATGTTTCGGTCGGTCACTAGGTGAAAGTAAATAAAAGCTTGTAAAAATGATTAACTGTTGGAATGTGCAGGGGCAAAATGTCCAGATGGACTGGCTGTCTATGTGACAAAAAGTATGAACGTCATAATGCCCCAGTGTCAAAATGTACATTGCATCATGGTCACAATGGTTTTTAGTGACAAATGGTACACATCTCAAAATGCAAGTACAATAAAGGGTGTGATAGACAAAATGCTTGATTGATATGACGTGATGAAGTTTAAATGAATAACTGTCAAAAAGTTCAATGTCGTTGTTGTGTCATGGAAAATTGTTACGCACATTATTACTAGTGGCTCTGTGAGCTGTAGACCTCGCTTTGTTTCGAAATACGGTAGTTCAAGATACAGTGGACGGAAAGTAAAATGGTACGAAAACCAGTCAACGCTGACCTCTAAATAACGGATGTATTTTTTTACGTTTTAAACTCCCATATCTCCGCCATTTTTGAAAATTTCGAAAACAATAATATATGCGTACCTACTTACAAAATTTCATGAGAATCGGTTGAGAAATACGAGAACTCTAGGCGAGAACAGAGGGGAATCCTAGCATCTGGACATCCGGACAACAGGAAAAACGATTTATCGTCCAAGCTGAAGCAGAGACGCTTTGCTTACTTCGCTCGCTCGGTCAATTATTAAAAATTACTTTATTTTAACCTCAGACTAAAAAGATAGACATGGTTTTGACAAATCAGACACATGTGTGTGAACATGATTTTTTTGTATTTGTAGCGCGTGAACTTGGCTTTGGAATGGTTTTTGTGGCCTCACTAGATTGTTCGTAATCGTAATGTCATGTCATATTTTTTTGTTGGTCTGAGATTTTAACTTTTAAGGTACTTACCGTGCTACGAACATAAATCAACTAAGGATATATCGCTTAAGATAGATAAGCGACTTCATAGTCTCAATAGTAGTTTAGACGACGCGGTGAGCTGGCGGTCCCAGGTTCGAATCCCGGCAAGGGCAAATATTTGTGTGATGAACTCGAATATTTATTCCTGGGTCATGGATGTTAATCTATATATGTACTTGTTTTTATTATACATATACAGGGTGTCCCATGGCTATGCCACATGGAGGGGAAGTACCTTCAATATTTTAGATAGACTATTTTGCTCGATTGAAACATTCTTTTATTTTTTAAATTAAGTAATACTACATTCACAGATTTCAAAAAAATTGCGTGTCTCACCTGGGAATCGAACCGACAGAAAGTAAAAAAAAAAACAGCCTGTAGTTTTATGATGCCAATCGAAAGAGTAAATGACAAAAAAAAATTCTCTTTAAGTAACATAATATATTCAAATAAAGGAACACCGAACTTTGTAACATTAAAATTATTATAATAGGTCTCGCTGAAAATGTTCATACAAATTTTCCATATATCTTTTTTTAACTATCGATGCAGTAAATTACTTAATTTTTTTAATAAAAGTTTGTCTCCATTGAACAAAATATCCTGTCTAAAATATTTAATGTACTTCCCCTGCATGTGGCATAGCCGTGGGACACCCTGTATATCGTCGTCTAGTACCTACTCATAACACAAGCCTTCTTGAGCTTAATTTGGGGTTAGATTGATTTGTGTAAAGTTGTCCGATATTTATTTATTTTATTTTAAGTGCTCGATGAAAATGGTACCAACTGATGAAGAAGCCGGTATTAGGCACCGGATTTCTGTAATAAAATAACGTATCATAACCGTGTGTTTGGACTTGTTTGAATCGACAAGAAATGTACTTTTACGTAAAGAATGTAAAGATTAAGTAAGAAGTGTGAAATAAGTACCTAAACTTTTTAACAAAAAATAAAACCGAATTCGTGTGATTATGTTCAATAATTAACTTGATAATTTAAGTCAAATGCATTGTTTAATTTAATTAAGCGCAAGAATAATTGAAATAAGTTGATTATTTAATTCAATCTTTTTTGTGTTTGATGTAATTAATTGCTTTTAATTGAATTAATGTTTCAACTTAATTCGTGTGATTAAGCTTAATTATATCATTAATAAACTGTACTTAATAGATTCAAACAATATCATAATTGACTCGATAATTTAAGTCAAATACATTGCTTAATTGAAAAAAGTTGATTATTTAACTTAATCTCCTGTCTGTTTGATGTAATTAATTGTTTTTAATTGAATTAATGATTTTACTTGATTCGTGTGACTAAGTTTAAGAATTAACTTGATAATTTTAGTCAAATACATTGTTTAATTTTATTAAGCGCATGATTAGTTGAAATAAGTTGATTATTTAATTCAATCTCGTTTATGTTTGATGCAATTAATTGCTTTTAATTGAATTAATGTTTTAACTTAATTCGTGTGTTTACGTTCAATGATACTATTAATAAACTGACTTAATAGATTCAAACAATTTCATAATTGACTTAATAATTTTAGTCAAATACATTGCTTAATTGAAATAAGTTGATTATTTAATTTAATCTCCTGCATGTTTGATGTAATTAATTGCATTTAATTGAATTTATGATTTTACTTGATTCGTGTGATTAAGTTCAATAATTAACTTGATAACTTTAGTCAAGTACATTGTTTAATTTTATTAAGCGCATGATTAATTGAAATAACTTGATTATTTAATTCAATCTCGTTTATGTTTGATGCAATTAATTGCTTTTAATTGAATTAATGATTCAAGTTAATACTTGTGATTAAGTTCAATGATACCGTTAATAAACTGACTTACTAGATTCAAATAACTCCATGTTTCGATGAGTAAAGTAAATGATTAAATTAAAAGTCAATTAAGAAGTTGATCAAATGAAACATTGTTACTTAATTAAACCTTTCGATCAATTTAATTTTGTTGTAGTTATAAAGTATACCTTGTGTATATGATCAATTAAATAATTAATTCAATCATATTTTTTCTAATCAAGCAAAAAGTCGACTTGATTAAATCACTTTTTTCTCAGTGTATCGACTTATTGACACAAAGGTAAATTATGAAAGAAAAATGTACTGATCCACTGCAATGTAAGCAGGATTCGAACCTGCGACCCTAAGTTTCCGGCGTAGTGCTCTCCCAACTGAGCTATCACATCGTTACGTCAAGCACACCAAATATTTGATTCCATATAATTCTGCGCTACTAAAGCGCCCTCTGCGTCATATGTGTTTAAAATGCTTATGCGCAAATTATTAAATTTAGAAGATATATATACTCTTATGCTTTTTCACGTTTTCCCCTATCGCCTGGCGAGATGGTAGTCAACAGTTTCCAATTTAAATCCATCTAATAAGTATAAGTATAATAAATTCCTGCAGACGCCGGGAAAGAAGAGCTTGCCGGGTGAGTAGGTATGTGTGGGAGTGATACGAAGCCGGCAAGCTCTTTTCAAACATATGCAATGAAATAAAAAAAACACAGTTAGGATGGGATAAGTATTTGTTCGGAACCCCTTGGTGCACGAGTCAGACTCGCACTTGGCCGGTACCAACCCCATTGTGGAAAATTACGATTAACTGAATAGGCAAATCAACTGCATATACTTATCGAAGCTTTTATGAGAATCCGTAGAGAAATATGTCTTGTAGGCGAGAACTCGGAAATCCGAATATCCGAAAATCCGGAAAGAAATTTCGCCGAAGCTTAAGCAGAAACGCTTTGCTCGCTTCACTCGCTCGTAAAAACAAATCCTTTAAACCTAATATTCATTGCGACTATTAATTATTTTTCATATTACTGCAGATCAAAAGATAACAAAGGCTACAAAATCAGCGCTAGGTCGCTAATGAACGAACTGAGACGTCGCC
Source organism: Apotomis turbidana (assembly GCA_905147355.2). Classification (NCBI taxonomy): domain Eukaryota; kingdom Metazoa; phylum Arthropoda; class Insecta; order Lepidoptera; family Tortricidae; genus Apotomis; species Apotomis turbidana. Next base: position 3,466,081 of record LR990300.1, on the reverse strand, counting down.
AGGACAGATCCTTGAGGGAGACAGGACACAGCAATAGATCGGAACAGGACCAGTACAGAAAAACGGATGGCAAAATAGACCTGATCAGCTACCTGCATGGCAGACCAGGAGACCCAGAGACCAGACGGTCAGCAGCGTTGGTGGATAAGGAAGTGTTGGTGCACCACGCCGTGCCCGTTAAGATGAAAATAGAAGGTGTTATGGTGCCTGTGGATGACGAATAAAGTTTTTAAAGTTATATCGTTTTTTTAATTTACCTAAAACTTCGTAATTTCGCCTGGGATACCTATCATCGCCTATTTTTATACAGGTTGAAATTCCCGTCTAGTTTTTAGACTAAGTACTAAAAACTTAAACTACTAAATAGTATTTTTTGTTTTTAGGGTTCCGTAGTCAACTAGGAACCCTTATAGTTTCGCCATGTCCGTCTGTCCGTCTGTCCGTCTGTCCGTCTGTCCGTCCGTCCGCGGCTTAGCTCCGTGATCATTAGTACTAGAAAGCTGAAATTTGGTATGAGTATGTGTATGTATCACGCCGACAAAACGGTAAAATAAAAACTAAAAAAAAAATTTTTTTTCGGGTACCTCTCGAACACCTAAAGTGGGGGTGATTTTTTTTTTTCGTTTCAACCCTAGTGTGTGGGGTGTCGTTGAATAGGTCTCTTGAAAATAATAGGGGTTTTCAAACATTACTTTTTGATAAAGTCAGTAGTTTTGTAAATATTCGCTCCGAAAATAAAAAAAATTGTGTCCCCCCCCCTCTAACTTTTGAACCACAAGTCAAAAAAATATGGAAAAATTCATGTTAATGCGGCCTTATAAGTACTTTCAATGAAAACTATATTGAACAAAATCGGTCAAGCCGTTTTTGAGTTATCGCCAAATTTCATATTTTTTCTTTAAAAGGTCGTAAGTTGACTTCCAGAAGGTAATAAGTGATTACAGTTTCTAGGGCGTTTACGACCTTTTTATAGAGCTTCAAATCTGTCTTAACTTAAACCTCGGGCTTAAAACAGCAGTTTATTGTGAAGGATGAGCAACTACGGAACCCTACACTGAGCGTGGCCCGACATGCTCTTGGCCGGTTTTTTATATATGTACATGGCTAACTAAAAGCAAGGCGGTAATTTAAAATTTTATAAAATAAGCGATGATAAGTATCCCAGGCGAAGTCACGGGGTTTTACGGTACTAGAATGCCCGCAACTTCGTCCCCGTAAAACCTTTTTACTTTGCCGTAATCGGGTAAAAGTAAAAAGTATTCTATAACCATCTACTACCGCTTACCATCAGGCGGGCTGTATACGCACGCACGTCTGCCGCCACAGAGGTATAAAAAAAGTTTGACCCTGTCTGTGGGCATCGGAATCACGTTATATATACGTGCGCAACGCGACAACTTGTCGCAGCCACCATTGTGACGTGGAAGTTTACATTACGCATCGAAAGAATTATCGGCAAACGTCAAACGTGATGTCAACTCCGGGTCAAGTTGAGCCAAGCCACCCCTTGCTTAATTTACATGTAATTTAATTTAGTTTGAAGGCATAATCAAATTTTGAAGTCCGTTTTCAGAGACAAATCAACGAAGGTAACCTTTAGGTCTCATGGGTTAACTGAAAAGGATCATTTTATGGAATGTTAGAAAGAAGTAATTGGAAAAATTCACATGTCCAAGAACTTTCCTACTGAAATTTTCTAAGGTCTCTTATGAGTTATGACACTACTCTGTTTGTCAGAATTAAAAGTAAGTACGAATATTTAATCATAATTTTATTATAAACTTTCAGGATTCGATTGTCATAAAATTATTCCTAAAATTACTATTCTAAACGTATGATGTAGTGATGGTAAGAAATGTTCATATATTATATAATATATAGCGTGACGTAGGTGATAGTTACAGCACAGCAATATAGCTGTTATTGCTACCACGTTTGTAATCTGTAATTAAAATGACTAAGTAATTAAATGCCTATGCCAATGCATATTACATTCAATCTTGTATATCTATAATTTATTTGCGACTAATAACACGGTCAATTTAATCACTGCACTTCCACATGCATATCCAATTTTGAATTTCATTCACGAAGCTTGCTTCGCAATCATGGGTCCTATAACGGTAATAATTTTGCTCGGACTAGCTGCATTGACTTCACAAAAGTCCCAATCATTAGCCAATATAGTTGAACTAGCGGTAAATTCAGAAACACAAGATTTGCTCCTGAATCTTCTGACCAACAAACGGGGAAGCTACCACAAAGATGTCAGCTTAAAAATCAACTCGAACAAGAAAAAACTGTCATCCGATGACGTAATGGAGGTACAATCATATTTAAGTAAACTATATAAAACAAAATCTTCCGTAGGCGATCCGTCCTTAAATAAGAAACTATCGAAGCACTTAGATCGTTTACAAGAACGTGTGCTGGGCGATAATATAAATGATCCAAAATGTAAATGTAAATACTTAAGCAAAATTAAGCCAGGAATCATAAAATGCCAGTGCGATACTTCTTCAAGAAATGATGATGATAGTCAGGATGATGATGACGGATATAAACGAGACGACGATAAAGATGACAGACAAGATAAAGATAGTCAGGAAGAAAATTTCGAAGAGAGACAAGAGAGATCCGATGAAGATGGAGAGGATGGAAAAAATAAAATTGTGAGAGTTGGAGGTCATGATAAAAATTACGGCTACTGGACAGATGACACTTCCTGTGGGTGTGAATATTTGAGAGAAAGAGGCCTGGTATGTGGATGCAATTCTCCTGACAGACTGTCGAGTCTGAGAGGTGATAAAAATGACGGTTACTGGTCAGATGACACTTCATGTTACTGTAAATTGTTAAGAAACAAAGGTGAAAGTAAAGATAAAGAAAATCTAAGATGTGCATGCGATCCCGCCAAAGCACAACGTTCCGGCAATAGATTTTCTATGATTAAATACGTCAAACCACTTATAAAAGATAGGATGTTTGATGTACTACTATCGGATTTTAGTGATAATGACAACGAAAACATCCGCACTGCATCAAAAGAAAATGATTATCAATCTCTGAATGCGTTATTAAATTATGTACTTAATAGAGAAAATGACGTTGACCTCTCTAATTTGTCAACGACGAAGAGAAAGATTTTGCTTAAGCTTAGAGATATTGTACCGAATCTTAGAAATGTTGATGAGAATGAGTTGAAACAAAAAATTGTGTCGATAGTCACGAGAGATGAGCACCAACCAACCAAGCAACGGCAGGTCATAAATAGGCCAAATTCAAAAGACCCGGAAATGCCTCAAGAAGCAATAAAAGAAGCAAGACACAGGTTACTAAAAATTGTTAATCAGCAACGGCAGAGTAGAGACAAGGAGAACAGTCGTAGAGCAATGCAGGGCCGAATCATGGGTGTACCGTTCACCCTTGACATTGAAGGATTGGCTCAGATTAATAATTAATCCAACCAAATAAATATTTCAACTTCATTTCATTTCGTTTCCTTTATGCCGTTCCCTTTTCAAACATATTATTATTTAATCAAATAACAGATTAATTACACTTTTATAATAAACTAACTAAAACTATCTAACTATACCTATAACTAAAATTAATAACAAATAAATAAATAAATATCAGACAACCTCACACAAATCGATCTAGTCCCAAATTAAGCTCAAGACGGTTAAGATTGTGTTATGAGTATGTACAGTCGAGTTCAATTACATCTAGGTACACACTTACGAGAACAAAAATATCTGAACACGACTTTATGCTCCTGACAATAGGGTCGTGTTCAGATATTTTTGTTCTCGTAAGTGTGTAGATTAAATGAACTCGACTGTACAATGGCGTATTTAGGATTATTTTTAAGACAGGGCTGGGGTGGGGCCTGGCCATGGCCTGTGAGATGAAGCCATGAACCCCAACATCCTGGGGTGGGCACTAGACCATATTGGGGTAGGCACGGCCCACCTGGCCAACCCCTTAAATACGCCTATGTATGAGTACTAGACTACGATATACAAATTTATATAGATCACAGAACAGAAAAAACAGTAGAAGTGTTATGGGGGCGTGGCGCGTGTGCCAACGTTAAGAGCCGTTGCTCACAACCTGGTTCAGTTAAGCGCAGTGATTTTAGAGAAACGGTTGTGCCGATCACATCGAAAAAAATATGTAAACAATTGTAAACATGCCGTATTGCTCCATTTTGGAATACAAAACCCAGAGCCGTACCAAAAATATCACCCTTGGTGGCATTTCGTATCATCGGCAAGTTGTATTTAATTAGATTTTAATATATTTCTTGTTATTTTAAAAACGTGAAATAATTTGATACAAAAATGAACTTAATAGGAATGCAATAAGGTCTTTTTCATCCAATGTCACTAAATCGTACCCTTCCAGAACGTTCGCTATTCGTTCGTCCATTGACCCCGCAAGAATAGTGAGAGATGTTATCGATAAAATTATCGATATTTTTTTCCTGTATTATTAGAGTTTATTTTTTGTTTCGTAAACATCGACTTTAAAAATCATAACGAAGGTTATAAGTTTAGTATTCATAACAAGGCTGTATTTAATTTAAATTGGGGTATATTGGTCGATTTCAAAATTAAAACGTCTGTATCTTCCTGAACTATCGACTATATCCACCTACCAACTAAATTGACATTCATTAGTAAAGGAGTAAGATCTTATAAATATTATCATATGATAAGCTGGGAAATAAGTCAATTACAGGTATTATTAGGCCATGCGATGAAATACATAACGTTATAATTATTTTCAATCTCATTTTAGTATAATAAATTATGAAATATTAAAACATAATACTATTTATAACGTTGACAGTGTAAGTTGTATCGATATTCTGAGCTACGCAATACGCACATCACTTGTTAGTGTAGAGAAAAATGCTGCCACCTAGAGTCAAGTAGCCAAATTATTATCGTTTGTTGATGCTTCATGGGTCGACTACTCGCCGCTAGGTGGCAGAACTACCTTTGTAACTTTTGGATTTGTATCTTTACGTCGTAAGTAACAATCATACGCCATGTAATTTATACAGTATTACTAAGACATGAGGTTCAAAATACATTTCCTGACAGTGGTTTATAATCTCATTCGTAATGGAATGCTATAGCGAATCACGTTCAAGATTTATTTGTAGTTAACTATTTCAATGTGCCCCGTTGCTACGGCTACAACTGCTGCCAACTTGCCCGCACAAAGCCTGGACATTGATGTGTCTCCCCCTACAGGAGAAGAAGTAGTGAAGGCCATCAAATCATTGAAGAACGGGAAAGCCCCAGGAGTCGACCTCATCGCAGCGGAAATGCTAAAAGCTGACATCCCCACCGCTGCGAACGCGCTGACGCCCATTTTGAGGAACATCTGGTCAGCCGAAGAGCTGCCCGACGACTGGAACAAAGGCCTTCTTATCACCGTACCCAAAAAAGGAGACCTCAGTGAATGTGGCAATTGGAGAGGCATCACCTTGCTCTCGATTCCTTCTAGGGTGCTCTGCAGGATCATCCTAGATAGGCTGTCGGGGGCCGTTGAACCTCTTCTTCGCAGAGAGCAAGCTGGCTTCCGACCCAATCGATCGTGCACGGACCAGATCAACACCTTGGCCAGAATGGCAAAGGGAAATGTACCTGACCTTTGTGGACTTCGAAAAAGCTTTCGACACGCTGAGATGGAGCTGTATCTGGGATCGGCTACGTCAAATTGGAGTCCCCGAGAAGATCATTAACATAATTAAGGCCATCTACGGGATGTATTCTTGTAGAGTAACTCACGACGGCCTCGTCTCGGAGGACATTCCGGTCCATGCGGGTGTACGCCAGGGGTGCCTTCTTTCACCTCTCCTTTTCCTTGTCGTCCTGGATGGCATCATGAATAACACCACCAACAGCAAGCGCCGCGGCATAGAGTGGGGACTGTCCAACGTCTTGGAAGATTTGGACTATGCCGATGACCTATGCCTATTGAGCCACACGCGCGCAGACATGCAAGCCAAACTGGACGACCTAAGACGAGAGGCTCTGGAGACGGGACTTAAAATTAACACCCGGAAGACCCAGGAAATGAGGTGCGGCGCGACAAGCTCTTTGCCGTTGCTCATCGGCACAGAGGGGGTGGAGAGAGTCCACAAATTTACTTACCTCGGTAGTGTAGTGTCGGAAACAGGAGGGACCGAAGAGGACACCGCTTCGAGAATCGCCAAGGGGAAGGCAACCTTCGCACAGCTCCGTCCTGTCTGGCAATCGCGGAAACTGACTAGGAGAGTTAAGCTCAAGATATTCCGGTCCAACGTGAAAACCGTGTTGCTGTACGGATGTGAGACGTGGAAGGTCACTAAAGACATCACGCAACGGTTCCAGGTCTTCATCAACCGCTGTCTTCGCCGAATTCTCGGTGTATACTGGCCCGAGAAAGTCTCCAACGTAGACCTGTGGGAACGCTGTGGTGAGACTCCGATCGACCAGCAAATCAAACGCCGCAAGTGGAACTGGATCGGCCACACGCTCCGAAGGGACCCTGATCACATTCCAAGGCAAGCCCTAGACTGGAATCCCCAAGGAAAGCGGAAACGTGGTCGCCCTAAACAGACCTGGCGGCGGACGATCACTGCAGAAGCGAAGGCGATAGGAATGACCTGGAGCGAAGTGAAGCGCGAAGCCCAAGACCGTTCGGGATGGCGACGTACTGTGGACGCCCTCTGCCCCATCCAGGGGACATAGGACATTAAGTCAAGTAAGTCATTTCAATGTGTGTTTTTTGGCTACAACCGATCACTTAGAGACCGAGGCGTATGCCACTTCCACTGTTTTTTCTATTCCGTGATAAATATGTACTTAAATACATAGAACAACCATGACCCAAGCACAAATATTCGAGTTCATCACACAAATATTTGCCATGGCCGGGACCGCCGGCTCAGTAGGCAGGTGCTTACAAACTGAGCCAACCGCGTCGTCAAATAATGAGTAAACTAATTATAAAAGTAAAAGAACCCTTTTAGTTTTACTTATTATTAAAAAACCCTTTTAGTTTTATAATTAGTTTTAATTATTATTAATTTTAGTTATGTAGATAGTTATATGGAAAGAGGCCGTCCCAGAACAACTTGGCGTCGCTCAGTAGATCAGGAACTGAACTGGGCGTCTTGGGCATGACGTGGGAGGAGGTAGAACAGACTGCCCAAGACCGCTGCAAATAGAGGAATTTGATTCGAGCCCTACACCCCAGCAGAGGGTAATAGGAAAGAAAGAAGAAGATGTAGATAGTTTATTTATATGAACCGTTCCGGAAGGTAGGTTAGGTTAGGCTGGCTCAAAGGTCCCTAGAATACTAGCGGAGTTGCCACGCTGTATCACCAGAGATTCTTTGAGCCAAGTACCTACTTATTTCTCGCAGGTCGACTCAGATCATTCCGTGGGGTCTCTTACCATCGTCATATGCGAGGCCAGGTGATCTCGTACGTTTGCGCTGGCAAGGGCCCGAGCCCGACGAAAAAAAGAAAACACATTTCTAGGTTGTGTGTATATGTAGGTATGTCTGATTGTCAGTATAATTTTCCTGGAAAAATACTAGACCTCAATCAAGATTTTTTATATATTAAAGGGCTAACAGATTCTTAATGTAGGTAATGTTTTACGGTTGTAGGAGGGTTTTTATTTATTTATTTAAACTTTATCGCACAAAACAAAAATAGGTAGGTAATTACATTATACATACATCTGGATTACCGGTCCAGTACTGATAAATAACTGCTGTAAAGCAGTGCGGTAAGATGTGAATATTTACGTATTCACATAGTGTAAACATCGACACAGCAATGCAAATATCGACACACAAAGAGCACACAAGGAACAATTCGGAAGGTTATCTGGAGTTAGGGTGGTGGAGAGATTAACACGTTGGACCGGTAACCGGTAATCCAGAGGTACCGGGTTCGATTCCCGGTCCATTCCTCTAGGCAACTCTAGGTTACGTATTTTCACTTTTTCTTTGTGCTTTGATGATTGTATCATTGATTCAATATCAAAAATTGTGATGTGTAGGTAATTATAATAATATTTACACACTATAAATAGCTCAAAACCGCGACAGACGGAAAAAGAGGGGAGAGGCCTTTGCCCAGCAGTGGCAATAGGCTCATAATAATAATAAAATAAAATACCAGGTTGTATTGTAGGTTACCTCTGCGCGCTGCGCTTTCCATCCTTGCTGCTGAGAGCTTTTGAAAAACTATTTAGTCTTTTCTGACATGTTTTTGAAGATTCTTTTTCATTAACCATTATAACCATTTTCCGCGAATCAGAATCACGGCTAAAATATGAAGAAAAATCTACCTGTCATTGTCAAACTAACAGTTATTTCTACGTTATATTTATGATCAATTTCACGGTTTCACGTAAAAGCCACGGAATATGTACATTTTGATTAAAGTTATTAAATATTTCAACAACCAGTAATGAAAATTTATTTTAAATATGTAAATATCGCAAAGTCTACAATAAATATACCTACTCTTGGATGTTTAATTTATTATTTAAAACTGTGCTTAAAACAAATCTTAAAACATTTTAACATTTCTTATCCTAATCTGACTCACGGCTAAGATTAATTTTATCAAGTGTGTAAAGCATTCTTTACGAGGCTTAAATTTCATTGCGAATTGAATAACGGAACGGAACGGTTTTCTTAAATGTCAAAAGTAAACTTACGTAGTACGTAGAAATAGTCGGAAGTTGAAAGATAATTTATTTGTTATTTTAATGGGTTACTCCTATTCATGATTTGATTATATTAACAACAAATCATGGCTAACGAAACGCCAGAGAGTGATTTCTCGATAGAATGCTTCCAAAACTACACGGCGCCAGAAGTTTTCGTGCAAGGACTAGCGGGAATGGTCGATCAAACTGACGTCGAAACCATCATCAGAGCTCAAAAAAATATGTGAGTTATTCTCATTCTAATACCTAATTAAAAATAAATACCGTAATCTGGTGCAACGAGACTTGTATCTACATAAAGTTATAGTTATAGTAAGTACAACTTGAGATTGGAATTCAACATTATCTGGGATTTATTTTAGGCTACAGCGTTTCGAAAAAACAACAGAAATGTTGACAAACTGCAACCAGCTCTCGGCGAGTCGGCTCCGGGCGGCCTCGACTGAGTTTAGGAAGCATACGCAACTGCTACTCGATATGAGGAAGGATCTGGAATTCATATTCAAGAAAATACGAGCCATCAAGACTAAACTAAGGTAGGTTGACTTATTTATTTATCGTATGGCATAAACTTTACACTAGATTACAAGTAAGCATGCACTTGTAATCTAAATTTACAATTTGTGAGAAAATCAACAGTTTGTTTATTAGGTCTTTCAGATCTTCCTCTTGGCCTGTGAATCAAGTTGGTGGGCAAGAGAATATGACGTACAGTCTATTCTTAAATCTAAATTATGGTCACAGCAGTAAGCTGCTGCGAGAGGAGCCACTGACGCGTGCACTACGCACCCTGAACTTGATCGCGATAGATCTGGACTTGTTTCATTGTGCACTGAGTGAATTCAAAAAAATTGCTTTATGGAAGATTGCCTATCCTAGTTAGGTAATCATGAAATGATACCTGTATTTATTTAGACATAAGATTGTTTATATGTTATGTTTGCAACAATATCGCATTGGGTATAGCCTGTAATGATAATTGTATGTGTGGAAAACAAATAAATAAATAAATAAATAAAAACTTACACTTACATGACCAATAAGTCACCTAGTGGGCACTCATAATGTTTACTTAGATGCTGGCTCAACCTGTCAGGAGGACTGTAGGTAGCTATTAAAGAACTCACCTGACTGGTTTCTGGAGTATTGTTCTATTTTTAGCTGGTTGTGAATGTCTTAAATCTCTTACCATATAGCTAACCGATACATCTGTATTACCTTCTCATTTCGAAACTGACCTGTATTTTAAGAACTATATTGTATAATACCTGCTTTTTTCTCAAACTTGGTTGCCCAATATTCCTTGGCAAAGACTGAATCCTAGTCAGTATGAGACATTTCTTTTTAAATACACATCTAATTGACTACATTTTGTATAAATGTAGTTACATATACTTAATATTGATTTGGAGAATCTACATCTCCTTTACGTATGCCAATGTATTTACTTTTACTATAAATGTAAATGATTGTTTTAAATATGACTCATGAAAAAATTACCGTTTGTATTACTAACTTACTGTGTCGAGTTTCTTTCGACTTTCTTCTCAAAAGCAGTTTCCTCTTGGTAAATGCTGGTAGATGTGGTCTGGCTTGTAAAAGTGCACTTGTGGCCTACTTACTGGATATATTATTTCAAAAATTAACTATTCCCATGAAAATCCAATTAAATTGGGTCTATTCTCGTATAAAACTATCACCATCTTGCCCCTCCAATTCTTTAAACCAAATCATTTAATATAGCAAACTAACAAACACATATCATGTTAACAATATTATTTCATAAAATTTCAGCACTCAATACCCCGAAGCATACAAAGCGGCAGTCACTGCATCTTTAGCCAATAGAAAACCCATAGACGAAGAAGAAGATGACTTCAAACCATCAGAGTCCAGGACAGAATCCAAAATGGTGGCCACTGTATCAACCGAAACCCTCAAACCTACCGTCAGTGAGGATAAGAAAGCTAAGAAGAAGGAAGTCAAAATTAAGACACCAAAAGAAGAAGTCAGTAAAAAGGTTAGGAGTAGTAGTTCAAGTGAGACGGAAAGTGCGAGTTCCGGTGATGATAGCAGTACGGATACAGGATGAAGAAAATACTCAAATGTTATGAGATTTTAATTTTAATTTGCTATATATTTCCGTAGCTGAGAAGCGTTAGTGCTTCCAAATCCAAGAGTCATATCACTGAAAGTTCAAGCATTTTACGTCACCCTAGGAGAATTGTAGGTGGTAAGTGGGATTTTCTGGGAGAAAATGACACTTCCTGGTCAAGGCAACACTTAAAACGTTAGACAAACCATGGGTGGTAATTCGTAAAGCCCTAGATCGCATACGTATGGCCCTCACCTTCGGTTTGGGCCACAAACAACTGCGATCTGTCTGGAGCGTTCACAACTTCACTGCCCTAGGTAGCTGGGGGCACAAGACAAGCCAAGCGAAGCGCGAGGGCACTACCTACATTTTCTCGAAGCTACGTGTTTTGAACTAATTATTACTTTTAAATTAAGTTATAAATAAGTTTATTGTATTTAGTTTTAAGTGTGCGTATTATATTATATTTTTACTTATAAGTGTGCGCTCACCGATTAAAATACCTAGTTGCATGTTAAGATTCTCATGTAAGTGAATATTCATGTATTCTTATGAGAAAATAAAGATATTTAAACCTAACCCTCATAACTTGGGTTCTCGGGATAGTTGTCAATAGCGGACTCATTGAATCCTGGCCAAGGCAAGACGTATTAGACCACGGGCGGTAATTCTTAGAACCCCAGATCGCATATTTATGGCACACAAATGCAATCTGGGCATTCATGAAATCACCGCCCTAGGTATGTAATGTACTATAACATACCACTTACAGTGTCTTGATTCTCAAGGACGGAAGGTCTTGTGTATTATTATGTATTATAGTTATCATTTATTTTAATGTAAAGTGAAAATTCTGCTTGGAAAAGTAGTGGCTCATTTACACAATAAATGTACTAGAGATAAGTATGATTTGATTATAATTAATTTTATTTCTCAGTCGTCATATAATTCTCTTGCGAATATAAACCCAAGTTTATGAAAAGTAATAAACCCTGGATATAAGTGGTATAAGCGGGCCATAAATCGCACAACTGGGCTGTAATAGTACATTACATACTTACTGGGGCTTTACGAATTACCGGCCGTTGTTTGTCTAAAGTTTTACATCTACCCTTGCCAGGAAGTGAGATTTTCTCCGGTTCTGGCAGAACGGAATATTCCCGCGTAGCGGGCAGTAAATACCACTTACGGCCTAGCTAGGGTTATGTAACAAATGTTGTACATGATATACACATACTCTAATCAAGAAAATAAGGGTTGTACAGGTCATTGAGAGCGTGTTATACTGCTGCTGACTCATTCATCAGTAGGCATCGGCCTTCAGATAGCTCGGTAAAGCTTTCTAGGGCTACGGAGCCGATATTAACATTAAAAACATACTCATGCACAATAGTGAATTATGTTTGCAATTTTAATTTTATAGTAGAGGACAAAGTCAAGAATATACAAAGACCTAATTTGCGTAGGAATTGTTTTTTTCGTCATCATGAAATATGTAAATATTTGCGACTTTTCCATGTTTCCTGGAGTAAATTGGGTTCTATATTAATCGAAAGTCCAGTTATGACTGCGCACAAGGCGCCACGCATTTACACAACGTAGGATTAGATATAGTTTCAACCTGATGTGACATGTTATAATTATAATATAGTAAATATTTACAAAATTATTCGGATTTTTATGTCATTGTAATTAACTAAAATTATTTAAAATGTTTTGTAGGTGACATTCATATTCGGCCATTTTCCAATGAATATTTTTGTTATATCCCATTTTTATTATTACACATTGTGATATTCGTCGTCGCAGGCACCATTAACTCCCATGATAACAACCTATAACAAAAATAATTATGAGTTCATACTTGGATAAAAGATATAGTTATATCGTTATCAAATAGTGGCAGCATTTATTTACCTTCATCGCCAAAATGGTTATCATCTAGAGCTTGATTTAAGAACATTTCTATATTTTGCTGCTGAATATTTGTGATTTCTTTCCTTTGTAGCCATCCGATTGTCTCAGAAAGATTGTTGAAATATTCTGACCTTATCACACATTATCTGACCAATTATTAACTTGATTTTCTTCCTTCCATTTAATGAATCTCTTGTATTTTTTTATATCTCCTTGGATTTAGTCGGAAGTAAATTATTTTAGCTAACTCTGCCTCCGCTTTTAAGTATGGAGGAGTGCCGTCTATTCGGAATCAGACTCGTCTGAACTCATTTTTGCTGAATTATTGTGATAGTAATAGATCACACAAACAAATTTGAAATTTTTGTCTTTTAATTTAAATCCCGCCTTAATTTCTTTTTTTATAAATACTGCGTTTAATTATTTACACTGTCTTACAAATCTAAGTCTTAAAGATAAAATTTAATTATTGTTATACATTGTTGTATTTTCTAACTAATTTTCATATCATAAAGCTTACCTTCAATTTTAACTCCGAGGTTTTTTTCTAAACGACACAAAAAAGGAAGGAATTCCGAAATATCATCATTGTCATTTTACACAGCACAATTATGAACTAAACGCTGCATACAAACTTCCGCAATAAACCTTGTCGCTACTTTTTTTTTTTTTTTTTTTTATATGCATCTTGAGTTACGTTTATACTGCCAATAGTGCTAACCTTTTTTTATTTTACATTTGCTCTTAGTGTAAATTGCAAGTGTATACTGCAATGTCGTCTCTTTCTATTTAATCTATGAAAAAGGGACGCCACTTTTAAATTTCTACAATTTGCTGTCGCACTGTACTTATAAAATAAAACAATTTGTGGAATGCATCCTTTTTACATTTATGTACGACCTCATCGCCTTCACATCCTTAGTTTTTTTATAGGTCGGTGACGATGTAAATCGTGTTTCGATATTCAAATATCTTGATACGTAATAGGAATTACATACTTACTTACTGGACAAATATTGATTCCAAATTTAAAATCTCGCTGTTTACTGGACACTCCTAAAAAGTCTTCGGTATGTTCCACTTACTGTAGTCTATCTAGCGATGGTAAGGCAACGTTACATGCAATTTTTGAGAAAATTATATTACATATCGTTATACAAATTGCATGTTAACCATAAAGGCAGTTCAGAATTTAATAGATGAATGAGTATGAGTATGAACAGTGACGAGGAAAGATCGGATTAGAAATGAGTACATAAGAGGAAGTTTGAAAGTAGCACCTGTAACGGACAAAATGAGGAGCAGTAGGTTAGCGTGGTACGGGCATGTAATGAGAAGGGATGAACATCATATTGGTAAAAGAATGTTAGGGATGAATGTCGAAGGACGAAGAGCGATAGGTAGGCCAAGAAAGCGATGGATGGATTGTGTGAGAGAGGACATGAGAAAGAAAGGAGTAAGCGCTGAAATGACGAATAATAGAGATGAATGGAAGAAGAAAACATGTTGTGCCGACCCTACATAAGTGGGATAAGGGCAGGGAGATGATGATGAGTATGAACAATATTTTAATGCTACTATCGGCTCCACAGCTCTCTAGTCTCACTCTGCTATCAGAAGTCCAATGCCTATTCATCAGTAGGTATGTTAGAAACATACACTTGATTTTAGACTTCACAAATCATATAAATGTACTAAATGAAACCAGTAATCATGATCATAAAATTATTTAATATAAAAGTTACCAAATGAGATTTTGTCTTATTCAAGTCAATATGAAACTTATGCTAACTTATTACAATAAAGTTTGTAACATTATTCACAGTCTAATATTTATTTATACAAAAGACCCTGTTTTCAAAACAATTCAATTGTTATTCTTAAAACAAACAACAAATTTTTGTACAGAGATTGGCACTGGTTTTACAAATGAAGGGCTAAGGCGGAATTACTTTCCTAAATTAGTCATTGACGAGAAGGATGTAGCAATATGTGGGCCACGTATGGAGATAACCCCATCTCACTCCTTCGTACTGCTGCATCCCGCATAAGCGGAAGATAACGATATAAATAAATTAGCTCGATATGTCATGGAACAAATAAAAAAAACCTTAAAACTATATAATTAAACAAAATAATGATGGTACGACAACTATGAACCTAAACGCACTTTTTCACGGTGAAACTGGTAAATTACTAATTGTCTCCATACAAATATTGGTAAGTACCCATAACATATAATATAATGACATCACATGTAGGTGGCCATTTGTATGGAGCGATTTTAGGGCTCCGTAGGAATGTTCAAAGTCAGTGTTTTATTTGTTAAACAAAAACATAGGTGATGGCTGCATAAATACAGAGATGTTACATTTCCTTGTGTTGCACTATGTTGAACTTTGAGGGTAATTTTTGACGTTTAGAGTAGTCTGAGTGTAGTTAGTCCCATTCCCATATAGACATTTGATCTCAATAAAAATACGAAACAAATACATATTTCAGCTATTTCGTCAGGTTACAGAACCACAAGATATCATTACTCGTATACCTATGCCACTGTATATCATCACATTTTTTACAAAGATCTGGCACGTAAACCTCTTCTACGATTAAACAATTAATAATACAAAGATCAAAGCTCAAAGAAAAATTTAAATGAGTTACCTGGTGGGAGCAGGGATCGTTACCGGTATTCGTTAAAACTCACTTCTTTCTAATGTCATGTTTTTATTCAAATGATATTAAATATAATTTAGGTATCGATACAGACATTTGAAATAAGCCGTGTATATTTTGCGCAATAATAAGCGAAATACCTAAATTGAATACTGGTATCCGATCCCATATCCTCACTGATCCACAATATACAACATACACAATATATCACCACAAATATATCAACATACTAAAAAACTTGTATAAAAACTGTACAAGCCAAGTAAAACTGGAGACCAGCGGAGAATCCTTCAAAATCGAGAGAGGAGTAAGGCAGGGGGACCCGCTGTCACCAAAACTTTTTATAGCGGTTCTTCAAGAAATCTTCAGCAAAATAAACTGGGGAGAAAAAGGTTTACGGATAAATGGAAAATACCTTAACCACCTGAGATTTGCAGACGACATTGTGATACTGGCTGAAACACCTAAAGACCTAGAGGAAATGATAACGATGCTCGATCAGGGAAGCAAAAAAGTCGGACTTGAAATGAACACAAACAAGAGAAAAATAATGACCAACAATTATAAAAGACCAATACAAGTAAACGGACACATAATAGAATATGTAGGCAAGTATATTTACCTAGGAAAACAAGTCTCACTAAATAAAAACAGTAACCTAGAAGAAGTCACGAGAAGAGTAACATTAGCCTGAAAAAGGTTTTGGTCATTAAAAGAAATATTAAAAGGCAACTATAGCCTGCACATGAAAAAAACTGTGATGGACACCTGTATTACCCCATGCCTCCTATACGGTTGTCAAACCTGGATATTTACGAAAAACATCAAGCGAAAAATAGAGAATACACAAAAAGCAATGGAGAGAAGCATACTAAGGATCAGGAAAATACATAAAGTACAAAGCGAGGTAATAAGACAGAAAACAAGGATCACTGATGCGCTGAGACATGCACTAACATTAAAGTGGCAATGGGCTGGTCACATCGCGCGCTACACAGACAGAAGATGGACAATAGAAACAACTAAATGGAAAGGGCCAACATCAGGAAAAAGAAAGGTTGGCAGACCAAGGCAACGATGGGCGGACGACTTGGTGCGGGCAGTCGGGAGAGACTGGATGGAGCAGCCCATGGATAGGGGAAGATGGAAGGGTTTAGAGGAGGCCTATACCCAAAGCGGGGTCCATATCTTACAAAATAATTAGAGTAAATTACTAACACTAGGTAGGTACAAGTGCAGAATACTAACAAATTTTAAACTGTTAAATAACCAAGATGTGGAATAAATGGCTTATTTATTATTATTATTTATTTATTATCCGATCCCAGGGTGGAAGAAACTGAGAATCGAACCCGGTACCCCTGGAATGCCGGTCCAGCGCGTTAACCTTTCTGCCACCCTAACTCTCAAGCAACCTTTCGAATTTTTCCTTATGCTTTGTGTGATGTTTGCATTGTTTATTTGAAAGGCTTTACACCTTAGTTCTACAATTTTTTGATGGCATGCTTCTTTGTGTGTAATTGTGCATTCTCCATAAACTTTTCAATATCATATTTATATTCATTGGCCACATCCATCATCAGAGGGTCATCAGGGTTGGGGTTGGCCAGTAATGTCTGTACAGAGATGAGCAGCGCCTCCAGGGTAATGGTTGGCAGCCAAGCTCCTTTTGGAGGCATCTTTAGCATATCCATGCATATACGGCCACCTGGAATATAAAATACAAATTGTTATTGTCATTATATAATATAATATTTTTGTCATTACCAGTACATAATTTAGAATGCTAAAGTCAGTTGTGGTGGACAGCTAAAACTTACGGCATTGGAGCTACGTCAACCACAAACGGCCACTGACATTATAGAGCTCGTCTTAAAGCTCCTTATCCGTTTAAAAATGCAGATTTTTTTCTCTATGATCAAACATGTTTCTTAAAATATTATCAATGTTACTACTTAGAACAGGGCCATTGCGATTTATTGGTATATATTTGAAACCTAGTTTGAATTTCTCATTGATAATTTTTGTTTCAAAAACTACTCAAAATTGACAAAATTCACACAAAAAACTGGTTTTTCCAGCTTATTTTTGACTGCATGCAATGAAAGCATGAAATAGCTATGTTACCTCCTGGAACTCAGGGGAAAGTATTAAAAAGTTGGTTGAAATTTAATTTTAAAAGGAATAAGGCCTCTACAGGTTTAAACATACAATTTATGAAAAAAAAAAATGCCTGAACTGTGGCCAACAATGACATCTGATTAGTTGTCTGGTGTCTGAGGCATGGTTGAGTCGGTGGATTGGGCACTCAAAAGGTTATTGTCATAGTTCAATATTGATACAGAGGTCAATAATTTTTTTGTTCTTTATTCTAACTGATGATTGAAGCATTGAATAAAGGAATGAGATATGTTTTCTTGGAGAACTATGCATAATGCATATGTGCTTAAGATACATTTTAGGTTAAGCTCTTCATGTTAATTATTTTATTAAAAAATTACTGACTTTATAGTCTTGCGGGTTGAACACATAATTAAAACTTATTGAACCGGGTCTATCGCGATATTCAGTACATCTGAGACCACCGCACATGTAACCGTGTTGAAACATCAGGCATTGAAGGTAAATCAAAATATCGTGATAGACCCGGTTCAATTAAATTACTGACTGATGAGTTGCTTTAAATTTTTCTACCGGAAAGCAGGTAGACTTTAAATCCATAAACTGACCACTCATACTTCTGAAAGTGGCTTTGTGATGAGTTATACTTACAAACAATTCATTATTTCACAGATGTTACATTATCATGCTCAAATGGTTCCTTCTACTTCTATTACACTGTCAATTACAATATTAAAGTATACATACCTTTATCAATATTTGGGTGATAGACAGGCGTAATAAACTTGACAATCGGTGGTTCAAACGGATATTTCTCCGGGATGGTTATACTGAGCTCAAAGGAGCCGTTTTCGTACGGAGACCCTTTCGGTCCCAGCATGTTTACTAAAAGGACATCATAGTGGTCTTCTTTTTCAGGACGACAACTTACACCCCATGGTGGCTTCGACTTAAATAGTTTAACTTCACGAGCTAGCCTAGCCGTACGGGCGCTCGACATCATTGCTGTTATTGATGAACACTTGGTTTATAGTGAAAAAACAACAATTTCGTAACGTACGATAACAAGAACAAGCCGCGCGATAAGTAGTTTCAAATGTCAAATTTAAAAGTGAGGGTTGCATGCCTACAAAAGTGTTTCTCCCTTAAAAACAAGAAAATTTACTTTTAATCTCTCATGTTATGTTCGTGTTGAAAAATATGGGCACGCACATGTTTTGATACACCTTGTATATTTAGTTTATTATATTAATAGTTTCAGAAAAAATAAGAGTGATCATAATGGTATTCTTTTTTCCCTTTTTTATTTAGGTGTGAAATGCCAGTGTAGTCGGTAAATTTATTTTGTGGCAACTTTATTCACAGACAACGATCGATTTCAAGTTTATTTTTCAATATAAATAGGCAAAGACAAATCAATCATACAACCAATTTAAAAACTGGTCTAGTTTAGCGATCATTTATTTAATTTACTTTGATATTTTTATTTTGTTTTAAGTTTCTAAATAGTTTTATTAAAATTAATTAACCATAGACTAACATTGATTTATTTCACTGGTTTCACAGCTGTGGCGAGTATGACAGATTTATTCTAATGTCAAATCAGCTGTCAAACAGAAAAGGACGAAGCACCAAACGATAGACACAGTAGTTCAGCTAAAGTACGAAGATTGCTCGTCTTGAACTCGTAAATTCAATGTTTATTTATTCTGACCTTTAGTTACACAAAGCTGAAAGCCTCATTAGCATTTTGCTTTACCGTAAATCATCCATATGTAAATAATTTAGCTCTTATGTGACATATTCAGTGATACCAATCGTCAGCGCTACACCGGATTGCGATCCACATTTCGGGTAAGTAAAATCAAATTTTCTGTATCGTCAGATGTGTTTTACCTATGAAAACATAATTATAAACAACTAACTTGCATTTGACGTGAATATTACTCTATTAAAACTGGATGTAATGTTTGAAAAGAGTTTAAATCGATAGCATGTTCGACGGCAGGTTACATTATTTTTCATTCATGTCTTATCGATCTCAGAGTGCATGTTGGTGCCGGCGTGTTATGTGTAACGCGAGAGGATGTAGGCCGATCCAATCATAACAAGACATCATAATGCCGTTCGGAAAAACGTGAGGTCGATAAATTAATTGCGTGGGAATTGAACAGATGTTGAAGGGTGGTGGACGGTTTAGGGTGCATATGAGAGTTCATAATTATAGTGGATTATTTTAATGTCGTAAGGTCTTTTTTAAATAACATAAGAAATAAAGTAATTACCTAATGTTTTAGAGATCATTCCTTACTCAGTAGGACACCTAAATGGGCTTTAAATCAATAATTTAATACAGTAATGAATTCATTAATTATGTTATTCTAAATCTACCTTATTACCACAATGTGCTGCAATTGTTTACTGTACCTTGGCATACACTTTGTAAATAGTAAATTACTAGCACGATCCAAGGTAAAGAATAAAGAAGAGAGATAATAAAAAAAAAAAATATAATTAATTATTATTAAAATTTACAGCATGAAATTCAAAGAGAGAAAGAAAATACAATGAATTAAATATATCAAAGCTGACATTATATGTATTTTTGCACACAAAAAAAAGAACGATAATTAATTATTATTAAAATTTACAGCATGAAATTGAAAGAGAGAAAGAAAATACAATGAATTAAATATATCAAAGCTGACATTATATGTATTTTTGCACACAATTTCACCTCCGTGAATACATACCTTAACAGGAAAGTGATCCGGAGACTGATGAACCAATTTATCTGCTTTGCCCGAAGGTTGACTTGTAGAGAATGCCTCATGGCATTAAGTCCACCTTTTGTTTGATACATTATTCTTTCGTGCTAAAAAGATTGAATAAATAAAATGAGCACCTTAGACGTCATATCAAGTCATTGGAAAATTGGCCACTGCCACTATTTTTGCTGTCATCAAGCAAATTTCAATGATCAAAATCTTGGTAACTCAAACAGCTGCAAGTACTCGTATCATCATCATCATCATCAACAGCCCATATCTATCCACTGCTGGACTAGGGCCTCCTCGTGAATTTTCCATTCACTGCGATTCCGGGCCGCGTTCATCCACTTTCTTCCTGCAACCCTAACTATGTCGTCTCTCCATCTAGAGGGGGGGTCTACCCACGCTTCTTTTTACCATTCGTGGTTGCCACTCCAGTATATTGTGATAAACAACAGTAATAAAACAGGCAATAATGTGTGATAATCATTAATATCTTGATAATTAAATGCATATCAAAGACGCATGCACCAAGTTGAATACAACTTTGTAAAATACTTTGTACTGTTAAGTGGGTACCTTCTTATAATAGAATAAATTGCCCTAGTCCTGAACTAAGCAAAGCTTGTATACTCTGTCCGATCTGTAAGATTAAATGAAGTCTCATTGGCGCAAGATTCAAACAACCATATAAGTGTAAATTTAAGGTTGTTTTTCACTTGTGCCAGTTTGACATAATTTGATCTTAGAATTCAGGATAGACTATACTGTAGGTACTACTTATACGATGATATAAATAATAGAATAGAATAGAATAATTTATTTGTAATAAACTTACATTGTCAAACATTCAATTATTACATGTTCAGTCTTAAAAAATAAAAAATTAATAATACTAAAGTGTCGATAGAAAATAAAATAGATTTGAAATTGTACACAAAGAAACCAATGCAGGAGTTCTCAAATTAAAATTAACATGTCAATTATAGGTATAATACATGTACCTACACCAAAAGGACTCGACACACTCACTCATCAAGGAACTCCTTGACAGAGTAATACGCCTTTTTAATACAAAAAGTTTTAAGTTTCGTAATGAAAATACGTTCTGTAGGAGAAGCTCTTATTATTTCAGGTATTTTGTTGAATATACGTGCACCCATGACTGCCAGGGACTTGCCAGTTTTTTGTAGCCTGTGCGGCGGTACTAACAGTCCTGGTTTTCGCCTTGCGGAATAGGTCTTACCTAAGGGGAACTCTGCTGAAATACCTTCTGAAATAAATAAATACATACATATAGATAATATCCATGACACAGGACCTTGCCATGGCAAAACATTATTCACTAACTACATCAAGACTTGACTCTTGGGTGTTTTCAAAGTGTTGAATTTTTATGTAGGTAACTTGCAACCTTTTTCAAAGGTGGTAATAAAAAAAATTACCCAACATTTTTTCAATGTCAGCCATATGTCAAATTCACACCAATGTCGTTGTCAATTTTATACAAAAATAATTTTAATTTTTAAACAATATTATTAGAATTTTATTACAATGCCAATCGACTGCCAACGATCCACATCCGGTGGAAAGGGGAACATAGGTATGTTTATAGAGAGGGATCCCAAAGTATGTGCCGCTGGGATCCCAACAGCGCAACCAGACGACAGAGTTCAGGATTCCCTCCAACATTATCTATTGAAGGACGAAGCCGACGCCCTTTTGAGCGATGCCCTCCTCCCTCCTAAACCCCCGCGCCCCCTCCCCCCGTTACGACACCCAATGAAGCTAGACAAGCGAAACGCAGGCGTCTTCGGAGATGTAGCAGCGCTCGTCAACCCTCCGAGCAAAACGAAGTACCAAACCATAGCAGAAGATTTAAAAAACACCGTGTATGCATCTTTCTGGAAACAGCCCTTAGGACAGGTGAAAGATCCTATTCCAATGCTGCCTGCTGGCTTAGATATAGAAGGAACCACGTTCGGAAAGAAGACTGAGTTTCATGGGCGGCTGTATGATATTGTAATGCCTAAAGAACCTTTGCCGGACAAAACTCCACCTGCCAAGCGACTCTCGGCCCAAAAAGACAGAAATTACTGTCGGTGTTCCTTTAATCCTGACTTGACATTCGGGTACAGATCAGGCATAGATACTAGAGGAGTTTGCATGAGATCCTGCATCACGGATAAGCGGGTGAGGCTCGGCACCAGTGCAAGAGATGTTGTCAATAGCGTGTTAGCTGATTACCAAACTGTTACCGTACCCAAACTGGGCGAAAGGCTCGCTCCTTACGATGTGCCAAAGGATTTAGGCTTTAGAAATCGCTCAACAGGCAGCGTCCCAGAATGCCTTGCTAATTGCAAGGTGCACCCTGAGAAGGACCGTCTTAGAAAATGCTTCAGTCACCTGAACAGACTGAGGAAATGCTTATCCACTCGATATTTGGCAACGTTCTTTGGTAACTTTTACTTGGAGCTCAAGTATTTTGATAAAGAACGGACGGGATGGCTACCAAGGAGCGTGGTTTACGAATACTGCGCTACAAAATTTATCAGATTCGATTCATCGCTAATAGAACCGTTGCTGATGATGTGGAGAGCGTTTGATGGAGAACAGATCGAATATAAGACATTTGTTCGCGTGATAAACTACAGGACACCTTCCCAAGAGTTACCAAAAATCCCTGATTATCCGGAAAACTGCATAGATTTCCGGACAACCTACACGGAGATGGTAAAACCTAACCAGCCGGCAGACTGTGGTCCTATGGCAGGCTTGCCATCCGGGAGATACTTTGATCGTGACTATCCTATATCACCAGAAAACTGTATAAAAGCTGCAAGGACTTGCTTACCGCATGAGTCAGATATGAAGTCCTGCTTGAATCCTAGCGTCATGACATTGCTTCACGTGAATCATAGAGATATGTACCAGAGACGAGATCCAGCGGTGGTGCGGCGAGTGTTCGAGGCTGCTGGGGAGGAGTTCACTGATGAGAGCTTTAAGGAAATTTGGGAGGAAGCTAAGAAGTACCATTCTGAGGGGTGGGTGTGTTTTGAGACGTTCAGGCGAGCTTTGAAAGTGATACGGCCTGAAGCCTAGAGCTCGTCCATATTGTTCAAAACATTTTTTTTTACAAATTAATCTTTGAATATTGTTCATGTGTATGTTTTTAGATCACTAGTTTGTTTTTGCTAACTTATATTTAATTCATTACTGACTGTACTTGAACTGATTTGCTACAATAATATAATGTACTTAAAGTCTTATCTTGGATAGTAAACTTTGGTATTCATGATTTCATGGTTTATTTTTATAATAAATAATTCATTGATAAAATGAAAATTTACTTGAGATTGTTCACGTTAAAAACTAAAACATTTATGCTAATGTTTTATTTTTATGTGGCCATTAACATTGTTAATTGCTGCGCGAATTGACAAAATTAATTGGTTACCACTAACCGGTTTATCCGGTTTATCGTGCGTTTATCATATATCAAACTTGTGCTATCGATATAAGTGCATATCACTGCTTCGTACTTACGTAATGCTTTTCACGAACTTTTCTAAAAAAATACATATTTCTGGAATGACTTGGATTTCTTCCAGTAAACAGTTTTTCATTACCGTAGACGGATAAAAGTATCCTATAACCATCTTTGGATGACCAGCTATCCCTGTACCGAAATTGATTAAAATGTGTCCAACCATTTCGGCGTGATGGAAGAACAAAGGAAATTATGAAAACAGATGGCGCCAGGTTGGCACGGCCCAGGCGCCCATACAATACAAATGAAGATCCTGCATCACGCTAAATTATGATTTTTGAGATGATGACCCCTCTCCATGGTAAAATGATTTTCAATACAAATATAGAATTTTATAATGGTATAGATGAATGATGCATGTTATAAGGAAAAAAAAATAACAAAAAAAAGAACCGACTTCAGTAAAACTAAAAAGCCAAAAAAAATAACCCGTTCAAGTACAGATTACATTTGAGTCACCCTTCGAAGTCGATCCCAAACCACTCAGTTCTTAGGTATATATTATAGTTTACGCGAGGTTTGGCACCGACTTCGAAGCTCGAAGGGTGAGTCAAATGTAATCTTTACTTGAACGGGTTATTTTTTTTGGCTTTTTAGTTTTACTGAAGTCAGTTCTTTTTATTGTTAAATTTTTTTTTTTTTGCTTTGTTAGTGATTCATATAAAAGTTCTTGTGGCCATCTGTGGTGTTCATCATCAGTTTCCTTACACCAAATCCTATTTACTGAATGTAAATTCTTGACTTTATCAATAAATTACCGAAAGCGCCGTACATGTCCCTATAACATTTGAAGAGTTCCCTCGATTTCTCCAAGATTCCATCATCAGATCCCGACTTAGTGCCAACGGGACCAACTCGGAGTTATACCCTTTCCATTAAAAAAAAATAATTAAAATCGGTTCACGGTTCTCGAAGATATCGAGTAACATGACATACAAAAAAAAAATAGTTCGAATTGAGAACCTCCTCCTTTTTTGAAGTCGGTTAACAAGGTATGACACTTCGGCTAGTGAGTCTGTCTACGTCACTGATTAGTTGCCGCGTTATGGTAACAAACGTAGGTACGAGAAAGATTTCAAGCTCTATAAAAAGGTCGTAAACGCCAAAGTAACATTAATTACTTATTACCTTCTGAAAGTTATCGATTATACGCGCCAGAATGAGCGAAATGTTTTAATATAGTATGGCTCTTAACCAATATGTGTAACGTTCGAAGTGTAGGGACACCGCGCGGCACTTACGTCATTTTAAAGAAAATTACCTATGAATTATTGCAATAACTCAAAAACTGCTCGACCGATTTTATTCAATGTAGTTTTCATTATAAAGCCTCATTTTCATGAATTTTTCCATAATATTTGACCCGTGGTTAAAAAGTTAGAGGGGGGGGGGGGACACTATTTTTTTTATTTTCGGTGTGAATATTTACAAAACTGCTGCCTTTATCAAAAAATAATGTTCGGAGACCCCTATTATTTTTAAAAGACCTATTCAACGACACCCCACACACTAGTGTTGGAACGAAAAAAAAACCACCCCCGCTATAGGTGTACGGGAGGTACCTCCTCCTCCTCATAAAAATAGTTTTTATTTTACCGTTTTGTCGGCGTGATACATACGCATACCAAATTTCAGCTTTCTAGTACTAATGATAACGGAGCTAAGCCGCGGACGGAGAGACAGACTGACGGACATGGCGAAATTATAAGGGTTCCTAGTTGACTACGGAACCCTAAAAATGGTTACCGCCAGTCAGAGTTAGGCAAATTTCATTTTGAATGAGAATAAGAATGAACGGCCAGACGTCATTCACATTTATTTATTTAATCTTTATTGCACAAATGAAAAACAAATCGTACAAAAGGCGGACTTAATGCCATTGGGCATTCTCTACCAGTCAACCATCGGGCAAAGCAGATAAGCTGTGGGCGGTGCAACTAACTTAAATAGGTTTTCATAGATAAATACTTAGATAAATACATATATTTATTATATATACATATATAAATAAATACTGACTAAAAAGCAAAACAGATATGCTAAGATTTCTCCATTCTGCTAATGAAGAGGTCACGCTCGGATTTTTTAAAATTTACCTTGTTCGGAGCTTGCTTAATCTTGAGGGGAAGGCGGTTCCAGAGGCGGGCAACTTGGACGGTAAAAGAGTTGGACATAAAACCTGTACGGTGAGGAGGGATGGAAAGAGATAGATTGCCAGAAGAGCGAAATTGGCGGTTAAGAGTTAAACCATAATAGTGGAAGAAGTCTTTGAGGTATTCAAAGAATTCGAGTTTTTAAGAATTGAGAAGAGAGTGCAAAGCATTCGCATTTCACGTCGTTGACGGATAGGAAGCCAGCCGAGCTGAGTGCGGAAAGAAGACACGTGGTCATACTTACGGAGACAGAAAATGAAACGAATGCAGTTGTTGAGAAGTCTTTCCAGTTTGTTCAGAAGCTCTTCGGTTAGGTCCGGATAACACACATCACCGTAGTCAATGATAGGTGAAATTAACGTTTGAACTAGCAGGATCTTGGTTTTAGTGAAAAGTTTAAAAAAATGTCAAATATGATTTATTCTAGAGCGCGTCATTTTGATTGGCGTGAAATATAATAAATCAAGAGTACGTCATTCTGATTACCGCTAACGCATTGATTGAGTTAGTTTGTTAGAGGTCCATTTAAAAATGACGTTTTATTTCAATGGCGATTATTTTGATTAAGAGTGATTGTTTAGTATAAGTATTTTTTATGCATTCTACTTTAGTTATTAAAAAGTGGAAATTAAACGGAGGTGTGCCATCATAAGGTCGGCAGAGCGGAGTGATTGGAAAGATTTGGAAAGATGGCCATGGAAATGTGGTCCTAGAAACGCCTTCCGAGGATAGTAAGGATCGCTTTTCGCACGAACAACTCGATCCTCAAAGAGAAGTCGACATTATAAATTTGTGCCGATAATATTTGAAAAGTTTCTTCGATTCCTCGTGTATCTTGTAGTCAATATTTCACCAAAATGAAATGGGCCATCCATAAAAATAAGTTTCCATATCGGTATATAAAAGACGAAGATGTAAACATCGTGCAGTCCAATTGAGAAATTCCTCTTTTTGAAGAAGTTTAAAAATATGTTATTATCAAACACTTTTATGTCAAATAATCAATCACAGATTGATTTTATTGAATGACGATTAAATTAGTTTCACTCAATTTCTTCTCCTTTGATTGATTTAAAACTCACGATGTTATGAGACTCATACAGGTAACAAGGGGATCGAGGAGTATTATGATATACCACTGGCAACACAGAAACGGATTGACAGAACTAACCAACCAATCATAACGTAATGAAGTCCGCGCTTTCGTAGCCAGTTGTAGCGCTGCGCACGCGTCTGTCATTTATGCCGCCACGCCCCACGATCTCTTTCCAATAATGTCTCATTTTACGTAAACAACCTATAAAATACAATCCTTGAACGGTCTTGCTTGACAATCAAGAGCCTGTGTAATATTTTATTCTGTTATATTATAGTTTAACTAACTTGAACCGCTACAGTACATTACCAAGAAACAAAACACACGTGCTAACAAATTGTAAACAAACAGACGAACTTAGACAATGATGTTTACTGTAAACATGTCCGTCGTACTTCGTAGGTGTTTGCCGATATCATGTCGATAGCGAGACATTGGTCGTTTGGTCGGCACTTGACAATGTGGAGCTCATTTTGAGTAGCAGTCGGCGGGGCACATTGCTCGTAGAACCGATGGCCGTTGGGGCAGAAAAGTTCTTAAGTGGCGACCGCGGACCGGAAGACGCAGCGTGGGAAGGCCCCCAACAAGGTGGACCGACGTTAGAATGAGGGTGGCGCAAGCGCAAGACCGATCGTTGTGGAGAACTTTGGGGGAGGCTGATGTCCAGCGGTGGTCTATCGGCTGAGATTCCGTACCTCAGTCAAACAGAAAACGGAACATTTATATGATCACTTTGTTGTCCGTCTGTTTGTCTGTCCGTCTGATAAGATTCAAGACCGTTTCAGGAACGCGTCGTATCAAGTCGAGATTAATATCAAATACTTAGGCCTGAGAAGCAACTCCTTGGAGCCGTAAAAATAGTTATTTGTTATGCAAGGCTGCAAAGTTGTTATTTGGCGCGAGTGTTGAAATTGAAAGCTGAGCGAGCGAAGGGATCTAAGATTGAACCATGAGCGAAGCGAATGGTTCAAAGATAGATTCCTGAGCGTAGCGAGGCTTTCAAGACACGAGAAGCTAAATAATTTAGCAGCCATGCGTTACACACAACTTTTCACCTCACTGCAGGGAGGAAAATGCAAGACTCAAGAAATACAATTAAAACATAAAAATAATCATATATAATTTTGCCTTCTATTTAACACATCAAAATTAAAACATAACACACTCCAATCCTAACCGAATAAATACGAGAGAAGCACACATATTACAAATTAAAATTAATATGGCCGTAATTTGTATTATCGTCGTGTATATTTTATCGTTGAGTTTTTCTTAAGCACTGTTATATTATATCATATTTGTATTTGAAACTACTTGACATATTCGTTGTGAATGTGGGAGAATGGCATTCTGGGAAGGATTAGTTGGCCACTCGGAAGTAATTCCATAACACTTGCTTTGGAACTTATTGGACGACGGGATCCGAACAAGATTATTTCGGCTTTATCTTCTTTAAAAACGCCAATAGTTTCGGTAAATTACTTATCGTCTCCAAATATTTATAACAAATCTTTTTTCGTTTTAATGCAGGCTTTTATTAGCAATGAATAAATACTCCAAATTGGGCTTGACTTTCTTGTTTTCGATACAGAAAAATAAAGTAAGACAACAGTATGTATTCTCCACAGAACAAATTTACTTTGTTTACGTGAACTGTGAAAACTTCCAACTTTTTAATTGTTTATTTTTTTTTCGGGTGCGTTCAGAAATTACACTCTTATGTTCCAACTTTTATAACAAATAAATAGTAAAATTTGTGTTGTATTTAATAGATTTACTAGTCAAAATATGTAAACGAAACTGAAATACTTACTAATAATATATATAAACATTTCGAGAATATAGTGATCCCTTTTGACGCGCAGGTAAAAGACCTGGGCTTAATAATTGATGGTGGCCTTAGTTGGGAGCCGCAAGTGTCTTAGGTCTGTCGTAGAGTTACATGTACGTTACGATCTCTTTACAGATTTAAACATTTCCTCCCGGTAAGTACAAAGAGACTCCTTATACAGACTTTGGTGCTGCCGGTGATAGATTATGGTGATGTGTGCTACACTAATGTAACCCAAGGACTTTTGGACAGACTAGACCGGCTCCTGAACAACTGTATCCGTTTTATTTTTGGGCTACGCAAATATGATCATGTCTCCGCGTATCGTCGACAGCTGCAGTGGCTTCCGATTCGCGAACGTAGGTCGCTAAGGATTTTGTGTACTCTCTTCTCTATTCTTTATGACCCTGTGGCACCAGATTACCTCAGATCAAAGTTTCAGTTCGTAAGTGCCCGGCCAGGCGGCGAGCTCCGTACCTCCCGTAAACTGCTACTCTCTGTTCCTCCCCATCGCTCTGGTGCCATGGGCAATTCGTTCACAGTGCAGGCAATTCATCTCTGGAATGCCCTTCCCCTGTGTATACGTCAAGCTGAGAACAAGCTCTCTTTGAAGCGCTTGGTGCGCAAGCACCTTTTGGAGAATCTTCAAAATTAGGTAAATCTCGTCGTAGTCATTTAACAGCAGGTACCCTATATATATAATCCATATTCATATATATTAACACTCATATATATATATATAGTATAAATAAATATAATATATATATATATATTCCCATAATTATGTATTTATCAACGTAACTAGTGTTTTTTTTGTTTCGATATTTGCATCGTGTGTATACACGTATTGTTGTACACCCTTCCCGCACCTATAATGTCTCTGTTTGACCTTGTGGTTGACTGGTAGAGAATGCCTCATGGCATTAAGTCCGCCATTTGTACTTATGTATTTTGTGCAATAAAGTTTAAATAAATAAATAAAGCTATTCAACATAAAATAAAGTTTAGAAAAAAAAATGGTTGCCTGTAAAGTCGGTTTTACGGGCGAAGGAAGATTTTACGTGACAACGTCTTTTTCTCGGTAGAATATTTATTTGTATCATATCCATTCACAATTTCCCTAACAACATTTTAAGTGTTACTTTCTGAACGCACCCATCACATGTGTCATTAATGTCATTATAGTGTCATTATTTTACATGTTTTAAATCTAAATATGCGATAATCAGACTATTATGCATGTATGTTGTCGATTCCAAACCCTTATTTAGTCTAGATCTACATGTAATTATTCTAAAAATACCGAACCGACGGAACAAACATCATATGTTTGACAGGTAAGTACGAACAGTTTGTAGTTGTATGAGAATATAAAATTATCTTTTTTATTATTTTCCACTCATTTATTCAATATTTTCTCACCGTTTAAACCTTCCCTTGACTTCCACAAATATTTCAATACTAAAATTAGCCAAATCGGTTCAGCCGTTCTCGAGTTTTAGCGGGACAACCGGCCCTCTTAACAGACGTAAGCGGGCGTTACACTTTTTCATGAGTGACTCCCAGCGCAACCTAATTTAAGACGTTGTCACGTCAAAAATAAAAACTTAAAAATCTGTAACCACAAACCAGGTTTCTGCACGTGATATTGTAGGTGTATTTTTTTTTAAAAGAAGTATTGTAACGTACATATGATTTTAGCCGGCCTGACCAGATCGCCCTTAATTAGCATGCGTTGATTGGTTATTCGAACATTTATCGACTGATGAAATCAGTCACGCGTTGTAAATATAAAAAAGTTACATGCACCACAGAGGATCAAAATCGTCGTGTTCGAAATTTAAATGACTTTTGCACGCTAGCGGATAAAATAGACCTTTGCACGCAGATTTCGCCCTATAAACGGAGGTTTTCCGAGCGAGTGAGGTGAAAATATATATTTCTAAGTTTACGCAATCTAAAGACTAGCTATGTGAGCTGTAGATTTCGCGAGTCTGTTGAGAAGTGATTGAAATTTGTATTCTTTTACGTTTTAAACACCTATAGAAGTCCGCCATTTTGAAAAAAAACTATATTCTGAATCCAAAAAAATATCTAATTTACCCCAAGGATAGCAAAACTTAAGTGGCAATGGGCAGGGCACATCGCTCGTAAAACCGACAGCCGCTGGGGCCATCGAGTTCTTGAGTGGCGACCACGCACCGGACGACGCAGCGTGGGTAGGCCCCCCACAAGGTGGACTGATGACCTGGTGAAGGTCACTGGAGTCCGCTGGATGCGGGAGGCGTAGGACCGGTAATGGTGGCGTTCTCTGGGGGAGGCCTATGTCCAGCAGTGGACGTCTTTTGGCTGATGATGATGATCTAATTTACGTACCTAAACACAAAATTTCATGAGAATGGGTGGAGAATTGTGGACTGTAGGCGAGATTAGCCAAAAATCCATGACAACTGTAATGCATAAATGTTTTGTATTGTACGACTGGCGGCAAACATCTTTTTCCTTGTAATTATTTTGTTACCATGAAGCGGCAACTAATCAGTGACGTAGAATGTCTCACTAGCCGGAGTGTCACACCTTGCTTTCTTATACCTTATAATAAGTATCCTTCTAGGCAAATGCCCTTAATCTGCCGTAGGAAGTACGAAACTAGGTTAGCTCAAGTATTGATTAGTAGTTTGCAGAAACATCGCTAGTTGAGAATGCTAAGATTACATTCTCATCCGGTCCAAACTTTTATTTACTGTCAGGCAGTCTGGCTTAGGAACAGTAAGCTTACCATAGTTATGCAGAAAGCG
This sequence comes from Apotomis turbidana, assembly GCA_905147355.2. Taxonomy (NCBI): domain Eukaryota; kingdom Metazoa; phylum Arthropoda; class Insecta; order Lepidoptera; family Tortricidae; genus Apotomis; species Apotomis turbidana. The sequence goes on along the minus strand of LR990300.1, from coordinate 3,434,320 downwards.
TCCAGCGTAGATTTTTGTCAAAGTGACTGTAAGTCTTAATCAATGAATGAGAATGGTTGTTTTTGTTTTTTGCATTATGAAAAAAATCCGTGTTCGCTTTCTGCATAACTATGTTCAGTTTACAGTGACGTCGGTGACCGTACTCGCTAGCGACTGCGTAAACGATTTGTATGGAGAATTGTAGTTCTACAAAGTAACCGCTAGGGGCTAATATAGAACTCTACTATTAGTCTAGGTTTTGGTAATAGTAGAGTTGTTAATCCGCTATTTTCTAACATAATATTATGTATGCCTATGGAAGTATGGACGCTGTTTGTAGCGCCACTATCCCAAAGTCAAAACGCAACTTGTCAAGCTATACACAGCTGCCAAAAATATCAGGCTCTATTATTAGTCAACGTCAACGCTTTGCAGTTAAAAAAAAAAACAATGTGATTGCGGAATCAAACTCAGTATTTCATAATAAAGAAGGCGTTTTATAGGTCTACAAGTATAACCTCTGTAAAATGACGTAGTCAGCTGAAACAACTGCGTTACGTGGTCGAGGTCATAGCTCGGGTTCACGCCTAAAGATAACTGCGACGTTAATTTCCTATAATCATTCAAAGGGCCAAGGCTGAAGCGTTTCAACTGCCTCCTCGGTGGCCGCAATAATGCTAACAATGCTGCTCTGCTGAGACATTTCTAATTTGTACTAAGTATCCCTTAGATTTTTTTGAAATTTTACGACAACCTTCAAATTAAAGCGGTAAACCACAAAATATTCTTCTTCAGCTGCAATCTACTTAAGTTTCTTTTTCCGTATATCTGAAAGCAACAGAACCCTTTTTAATGATTTTAGGCTCACTCATGTATCTGTCTATTTTATTGTGTGGCGTTTACAAAAATATAGTCAATTTGTTAAAATTACAATGTCACAAAAATATATATATTTTTTGGATCGTTCTATTAATAAAGTTTTTCCTAAGTAAACTCAGGATCTAGCTAATACGTGGGAACTCCGCAACTAGGTTACGTGAATTATTGATTCCTGCCACACGCTAGAACAATAGTTCTAGAGCAGATCTCGTGTGCGCCGAGGTCGCGGGTTCAAGTCCGGACGAAGATTGCGGCAGTTCCGACTGCGGGTCATTTAGAGTTCAACCGAATGCTGTTTGGCTTAGAAAATGCACCATCAATATTCCTAGAGTGTACTATAAAATACCTACTAATAAAACTGTATAATAATAATAATCCAATCTAGAAACTATTTTGGTTTGGTTGTCTATGCTACCATGACGTGATTGTCTCTAGGATAACTTCAGAATAGAATATTACAGAAGGTTTTATCTTTTGATCTACGCCGCCGCGAATTTTGTTATATTAAGTAACAAGTTTTATATTGTATAACAAGTGATTAGCTACAACCGCAAGCCAAATTATGTAGAACTTATGCATTTTAATTATTGATATATCTGTCGATAGAAAAGCTTTATACCCCGGTTGACGAACATCCCTGGGACACTTCATTTGATATTTAAGAAATCGTCGATGTTACATCAACATTTTTGTAAGGCTGATAAAAACATATAACACATTTTTGCGTATAAAAACTGCGTATTCAAGCAATATTATTTAAAAAAGAAACACATTTAGTGGAGTTGTATTAGTATCCCAGGTATATATATCTACCTTGTATGCTATGCTGTGTCTACCGGGGACAAAGAATCCAGTTGGGTAGGTCGAATTCGAAAAAGAGGTCACTCGTCGAATCCAAAAACGAGGGTTTTTAACCAATGTGTGATGCCAGTGGTGAACGTGGTCGCTCACAATGGGCCTCATGAGAAGGCGCAATGGAGCGAGCTATGCTCGGAGTTTCCTTGCGGGATCGAATTCGTAATGATGAGATACGCAAGAGACCCAACATTGCAGATATAGCTCAGAGAGTCGCCTAACTTAAGTGGCAGCGGGCAGAGCAGCACATTGCTCGTAAAACCGATGGCCGTTGGGGCAGAAAGGTTCTTGAGTGGAAACCGCGTACCGGAAGACGCAGCGTGGGAAGGCCCCCAACAAGGTGGACCGACGACCTGGTTAGGAACGCGGGCAGGAATTGGATGTGGGTGGCGCAAGACTGATCGTTGTGGAGAACTTTGGGGGAGGCCTTCGGCCAGCAGTGGACGTTTATCGGCTAATATGACGTTGATGACGTTGATTCCCAGGGATCATTCGCCAACCGGGTTATAAATACTGAAGAATTTTCCAATCAATTTCAATTTCTATCTTCAGTACTAAACTCACATGTACGATGTAAACATCTGTTTAATACGCAAAAAGTTGAATTTGTATATAACGACCCATATATGTATATCACGCTACCTTTTCCTCCAGCCAGACCGTCTTTATGAGTACAAGTGTCAAATATTGCGGAATCAATCCGTGCCAAGTTCAATATAACTATAATCCGCTTTTATGAGGAAAACAAATTAAGAACTTTGTCGCAATAATATTAAACGCTGATGAGCACCTGATAAAGTGGTTCTACACTAAGTATGACAAGGTTCTTCAATATTTTCATTGATTTTACTCATTACAATCATATTGTAAGTTACTTCCTTGTTATGGATTAGGTAAACATTGTTTACTACTTTCGGTAGTATTTAATCGTGTATTACACGTGTAGTTTTGCTTCGGCAAGGTGATTTAATTAAATTTTATTAAGTTGCTACTAGCTATATTTGTGTATGTATTATGGTTCATAGCCCAAGTAACAGACAGGCTGCATAAACACTTATACAGCCTTTATTCAGCTTAAATTAGAGTTATAATGGCTGTATATCTTTTTTTTAAACCGACCTTTTAAGTGACCGAATTATCTATTTAAACTCTCCATTGCTTGACTAAACCTAAAAAGAATCACAAATTTGAAAATGATCCATTCCCCTTCAAGTTAAAACTTTTACCTTCTAAGCCTTCGATGTTACTGAAATATTTTATTAACATCATATGACAAATGTTGGTGCTACAGTCGCCATGACACCTGGCGTCATCATGACTTGCAGTTTTATCGACCGATGCGATGGTAATCTCTGATGTACCTATGGCCCATTTAGAAAGGGTGAGAACTGAGAGCTCGCCTGCGAATGTCGCTACATTGCGGGGTTAGATCTAGTGATGAATTTGTCGTACGTCAGAGTTGCGTAATGTAATGAAACTTAATCAAGTTCTCGTCGTGTCTTAATGGCTATGTAGTCTGAGTCATAAGCGTCCTCGACAATCATGCTTTTGGGGGTAAATTATTGACAGTTTTTCACGCTAGGTGGATGAGTGATAAAAGTAATTTCTGTTTGGCTGTCGTGTAATTAATGATCAAAAACCAAACTGTGTATTAACTAGAAAGCTACCACGAAACACATAGTGATATAGAGGATATTATGATCGGATCCAACGAAGATCGAGCAAATTATTTTTGCCTTTCGTTGGTCGATTCATAATCATTTGCTAATTTGTGTAAGAGTGGTCCTTATTAGAGCTGCCAATCCCAGGATTTTTCCTACGGAGCGCTATAAACCCTCAAACCCCCCATACGGTACGGATGACCATACATGTGACGTCATTACATGTGAGACCAGTGAAGAGACAATATCTAAATCGCCATTTTTATCGTGAAAAAGTTCATGGTCGTCATACAATTATTGTTTTGTTCAATTATGAGGATTCTGAAAACAATTTCAAAATGTCTTTTGGATTATAAGAAAAACATGAAATTTGCGTCCCTTTGACGTCACATAATTTTTTTTTTACGTTACATATTGAGCTAATTCTATTCACATATGTAACTACAGTATGTTGTACAATTGAACATCAGTCGTCATCAACTATCAACATTGTTCTAAGAAATTAATCAATATTGGCTCCTGAGTCACGCTCACGGCACAGAATAACAAGAAAAGGTTGATTTACCCATTTAATAAAAATATACATATGGCACCGTTTGTAGAAAAAGTCAGGACATTGAAAAATATTTTTTATTTAACGTTTTGACGTATGCGGAACGAAGTGCAGTCCCATAATAAGCGCATTAAAATGTTTAATAATTACACCCGTAACTATACACATTCGATGTTTATACGTCAATTATGTAACAATACACGTGCTATGAAACCTTTAATCGTTAATACTTAAGAGAATATATCACTGCTCATTTCTCCATACAAATTGACGTTACCGACGTTCTCGACATTTCCGTTTTCGTTTGCGAAATTAACCAATCGTAACGAAATTTCGACAAATGAATGGGAAAGAAATGTTCTGTCTCGGACCGTTTTAATACTCGTATCTGTACTTATTATTATACAATAAAACAAATCTATATTGCACACCAACAAGAAAAATGCTACAAATTGAAACCTTAATTTATAAATGGTAGACAATAGGCGGTCTTATCGCTAAAGAGCGATCTCTTCCAGACAACCTTTGTGTAGAATAATGAGCAAAAATAAGGCTTATTATTTTCGCGGCGACAGAAAAATTAAAGAGCAGCAAACTATTTGCAACTAAAATAATAACTTGTCAGCGATTAAATATTTTGGCAATCATTTATATTAAATGAGCTTTAAACTAAGGATATTTTAAAATTCAAATAATGGCAGCTACTTTAAGGTAGCAGAAATAATAAACAAGATTACTGAAATCATAGGCGAGGTACTATAAATAATGACTTGGCGACTAATATCAGGCGGGGCGCACTCCGCGATTAACGTTTCCCGCTACAAGTACATGCCGGTGGCCTCATGCATGGGGACTATTCAGTGGCTGCCACGCACTGTCTCGGAACGCACGTACACGAAATTCGCGCGCACGCTCTTCCGATTTATGTACGTCGCAAGTGATCGTTCCTCATTCATCTGTTGGTACCAGTGTTATATTATAATATAAAGTGTTTAAATGAGTAAAAAGACAGCGAAAAGATATTGTATCGCAGCGGGTTGTAGGAACAATGATCGAAATTGGAATCACGCGTTTTTCGTTCTCCCAAGCTCCCAACACGTCCGAAGGATGCCGATAGGTAAAAAAAATAACATAATATATAATAAGTAGTTACTGAATAATAATAAAAAACATATTGCAGGTGTATCTACTTCCATATTTAACACTGGTTACACAGATCAATTTTAATTGTTAAGTACTTATGTAATTTTGAATTGATTATTTGCTGATATTTGTCAATTTAAATTCTAGTAAAATAAGTATGTCTACTACTAAATCAACAATCATAGAGGTTTTTATAATAATATTTGATATCAAGTTTGTAAAATTACTTGTAAGTAATGAATAAACGATTGAGTGATAGTTTGATAGGTAAGTATATAAAATATATAAATAAAGAGTTAAAAGAAATGTATTGGAAGAGATCCCTAATAGGGATAAGTTCGCCTTTGTACATGTTTTATTTGTAACTAGCGACCCGTCCCGGCTTCGCACGGTGCGTCCGTGCGTATTTTTAAAGATCTAAGCATACCTACATAGGGGCAGACAGACAGCCAGCAGGAAACGACTTTGTTTTATACTAGGTGTGTAGTGATGAATATAATATATGAACAAATAAATAAATATCGGACAACTAAGCAAAAACAAAATGAAGCTCAAGAATTTAATTGCATGTTAAGGTAACGCATTCGTTGCATTATTTTATTATATTATATAGAAATAATTATTTTGGTTGAGCGAATCCACTTAGCTTTGTACCCGATGAACAATACCATTATCTGTATTGTTAGCTGCGGCCACAACTGCCACTTCAAAATGTAAGGCGTTATAAGTGCAAATTAATTTTACACTAAATTAGTCTTTAAGTTAAACGAAATAAGGTTTACTCTTAAACAAAGAGAACAGAGATGTTGGTCACTTCATTGTCATTATAAGCATCAAAACGAGCTTCACTGCTCTTTCACTTACGAAGTGACCAACATCTGATCTTATACGTATTAATGTTTAAAAATAAAGCTAAAATGTTTTGCGGCCTGGTTGTGGATTCAATTCGTCCAAATTCTGAGATTGATTATTTTATAGTTAAATAATGAAATAATAAATATAATGTATGAAGAATATAAATATATTACTATAATATAGAGATATATTGAATGCAAGGAATAAATGGGAAATACATTTTTATTTTTAGTCGTTGACAGCCCTCGCTCTCGGCGACGCGGCAAGCGAGCCAATTCATTTTTACCGTTGGCACGCAGCTTTAACGTTCCGTTTGGCTTGCGCTGGGGACGACGACTTTAGAAGGGCCATAAATCATATTTTTTCGGCTAAAAAAAGCGGCTTTTGTAAAGATCAAAGTAGTGTGCCTTCTGTACTTGTACTATTATCTATTCTGTGCTAATATTAGCAGAAGATCCGACTCGGCCGGGTTAGGTTAGGTTGGTTTTTTTTTTATATCCCTAAAAAGCGCTCCTTTTATTTTTTTTATGACCTTCATTTATTTTATATGCAATCTCCATTGAACAATTAGAGTAGGCCATTTTCAACTTTTTATCCGCTGTCATGTTTCCGCTTAATTAGTTAATTCAGTCTAGGGCTCCCGGTATCCGTGTTACACGCGGAAACGTGTACACGGGTCCTTAACACCGGCGGTACTAACAACCCGATCTACACGAACCGGCTAGGAAACGTTTCCTTCGGAAACGGGTCGACACGGACCCGCTAGGAAACGTGTCCTCTAGGAAACGTTTCTAAGTTTGGATCCGGATCCGCGGTTCGCGCCTTCACTCGGGTATTGAATACACGTCTGAGCGACCCGCCCGGCCCGGACCAGTTATTATTTGAGTTGAAGTTGAAATGAAACGGATAATTTGTTCATTATTGAATGAAAAACTGATTTTATATTATTACGTACGGAGGAAAAAAGATCGAATAACGTCATATAAAATATTTTTTTCTGCTTTCTTATAATCACTATAAGGGTACTGATCAGAGATGGGCATTAATCGATTCATTTTTTTAGTTAACTAATCAATCGATTAAAAATATCATTCGTATTTTTTTATCGCGATTAATTTAGTTGCGATTAAATTAGTTGTGAGAATCTTCGACTAACAATTGAATTAGTTTTAGTTTCAATCGACTAAATTTCACGATTAAATCAATATTAAAACTACGCAGTCACTCGTTTTTGCATTTTTATTTAACTTGCAATATGTAACTACGAGTAGGTATGTACATTGTAGGTACTCGTATGTTGTATCACTTGTATCTATGTTGGTTTGGGTAGAATCTTGCAACTTATTTTGATGCAGATATCTTCAACCGATTGAGCTAAAATTATGTATATATTCAAGTTTAATTTGTAACGCTTGAATGACAATGCAATATTATGGGCCATATTAACAATATTATAAGGATAAATAACGAAAAACTGCAATGTTTACAAATCGCAAACAATATAGTAGTTGGTGCTCTATTAATATTTTGATACTTAAAGTACTAGTTCTAACGAGTATTGTAAAGTCCTATACGATACTGAGTAAATTATAGACATAGATATTATCAATATTTTGCTGTCTGTGTCATTAATACAACTCTGTTTAGTGTCACGCGGCGACAAAACAATGGGATAATCCTACTTACCTGGAAGTTGTTTGTTGCATTTTGGTGCAAGTGCCGACGAATCTTCTAAAAATAACACGTTCTATTGAATTAAACATCTGCATGTTGTTTATTATCTATTTTGTTGCGGTCTATTTTGTTATCACCGTGTGGTCATTTACAATATTTAAACCTCTTTGTAAAGAAATCTCAGCATTAACTATTGTACATTTTCCTTGCGTCATTCTACATTTAAATATATCAACATGACATATTTTATTTATTAGCGCTATTGCCAATATATATATTGGAGCGGCAGCGAATTGATCGATCAGGCTATTCCATGTAAGGCTCATGCTTCATAAATTCATACTCATAGATGTTTTGAGGTATCTAGGTCATATTATATTATATTCCAGATTCTAGGTTCTGTAATTTTAGATTCTAGGTGATTATTACTTATTACGATGCTCTTACGATTATTACAGCCAATATAGGTAAAGCTTTAAGGGCACGGACCCTAGGTAAAAAATAAGAAAGAGAACGATGTACCTATGAAGGAGGAAAAAAATATACCTACTTTACTAATCCATTTTATAGCTTACATAGACATACCTACATTACATCACATTAACATAGACATACCAAGTTTTTCGTCCAATTTGCTTCTAACATTAGTCGTGGAAAAATAGTCTTACTAATTAGTCGATCACAAAGTTTAGTTGTCCGAAATCAATCGGCAACTAAATTAGTTGCACTCTATACAACTAAGATTGATCAGTCGTCGTTTTCAATAGTCAATCACAATTAATTCTGTTAATTTTAATCGTTAGTTGTTAGTCGATTACATTTTGCCCATCTCTGGTACTGATTAATACCTAACACCTTGCATAATGGATGTAACATTATGGTGTTAGGTGCAAAAAGTTGTCAGACCTACCTACCTTCTTACGTTACCTGCTATGGCGACTTTTTTTAAGATTAGATATGAATAGGATTAGGGTTGCACTGCAGCTGCACTTGCAGATGCAGATAACGACAATACCCATTGTTTATCGTCATAAATTAACCGCGACAATTTTACTGATAATACTTACAAGTTGTTTTGACATTAGGCCTGGAAGACCTTTTATTCGTTAAAGTTGAAGGAGAGGCCGCTTTCATTTAATAAAATTAAGCAACAAAAAATAAATAAATTAGCGTATTAAACAAATCGCAAATACAGAAAATATTCTCAGAACATGTTAAGCCCAACCCAATATGCATAATGCAATGAAGGATAAATTTATTATACATATGAGGAAATATCTAACACAGTCGCAATAAATCCTTATATCAGATTATAATTCATATTTATACCCTCCGAAAAATTTGAGGAATTTACACAATTTTAATAACTGATAAAGTAAAAAATATCGTTTTATTTTTAACGATAACGTCATATTACATAAATTTAAACGTCAATTCTATTATACACGTCGACAAACTAAAGTCGCTGTCGTGTCATTTGACGTTATTGCACCAAAAATGCTAGAAAAAGTACGATCCCTGATTATTATACTCCATTTCTCACTCCATAGCTTTTAAAAGAATAACCGTAAGATGGCCACAACACGTCGACGGCGGGTCGGACCCGCGTTTGATTGAGATCCGTGTACACGGGTACACGGGTACACGGGTCTTAATTACACGGGTCTTTATTACACGTTCCAAACGGGCCAGAAACCCGTTTCCGTGTAACAGAGAAACGGGTACACGGAAACGGGTACACGAAACCCGGACACGACCGAGAGCCCTAATTCAGTCGCCATAACTCGATGCTAGTTTATATTGAAACAAAGCCGAAAATTGATTACTTAGCTGCTACTTTTTACTTTATACTAGTCTCCACAATTAGTCGCCAACTTATTATTTTTGCTACCCCCTTTAATTTTTTATAAATCCCTAAATCAGATTAATTTGTCGCCGCGTTAAATACATGCCCAAAAATAAACAATGAAAGAGTAGGTGGTGAGGTAAAAAAATCAGCAACGTAAATAACATAAAATATAATTCATACACATACTTAAATAAAAATATATGAAGATAAACATACATATATACAAATAATGTACATACATATATAATATTGGCACAAATACACGTATAAAAATAATAAATACAACACAGCTGATATCCAACTAAGCTAGGACAATTACCAATAGCACACAATAAGCTATGGGAGCGACAAGTAGTGATCTTTTAATTTAATCTTTAAAAACAGATAGTGATTTAGCCTTCTTCAGATCCAATGAAAGAAAATTCCACAATAGAATGGATTTAACTGTAAAATAATTCGAATAAAATTTAGACTTTGCTGCCGGAACAGAGAGTTAATAACTTTGAGCGGATCCAACTGATAACAGGTAACTAAAACGATATTTAAGGTAAGGTAAGTGTCTGGTTTTGGCCAGTTCCAAACAGACGCCCAGTCAAACTCTATAATCGCGACAAATTCTATAATAATAAGCGCAAAAATCGAAACGGCCCGACATAGACTGTTCCTCCTTCTCATTCATTTTATAAAATGTCCTTACAATTTGTTAAGTTTTGGAGGAGGAAACAGTCGAGAACGAAACCACGATTTCATTAACCCGGTTACGTAAAGCTTGAACCTCATTTGTATGCGGAATCATAATTAACAGTTACAAAGTTAACGTAAACGCATGATAAGGAAAGATGGGCAGTGGTATTTCCTCTTAAGAGATCTAAGGATAAATTCCACGTTTTTACGAGTAATTGACCGAGTTAGGCAAAAACGGCTAATCACTTTATTACTGCAATAACTTAGAAACTAGAAAGAGTCTCCTATTTAAGATAGTCAATGTATAGTTTTCTGTCTCATATGCTCACAGGATTACTAGAAGAAACCCCTTATAGAAAATAGGGATTAGTTCGAACTTGTAGACATGTATTGTTTTTGAGTTTTTGTCAATATTCTTATGAGCAATATAGTCCTCATCGATTTCGATGACGGCGACCCAATGCAAGAACTATGGACTTCGACTATTGTGGGCTCTGATATGGCTAGCGAAGCCAAATTTATGTGCAATGAAGTTTTACATACATACATTAAGTCAGGTGAGGTAAGGGAAACACGTGGGGAAGTGGGACACACTTATTAGAGCGGAGCGAGCGAAGCTCCCATGGATCGACTCGAATGGACTTTGTAACAATGCTCAGATCTCAGCGAGTTCTCAACCGATTTTAGAAATTTTTGTTTTAAAATGATATAATTAAATTTCGCTAGGTCGTGACGAAGAGAAAATTCTGAAAATAAAAAAAAAAACTGCTCCAATTTATGGTGCAAGCTTAGCCGGTGGCTGACTCTGCATCGACCTAGTTGGAGCGGAGCGAGCGAAGCTCCCATGGATCGACTCGAATGGACTTTGTAACAATGCGCAGATCTCAGCGAGTTCTCAACCGATTTTAGAATTTTTTGTTTTAAAATGGACAAATTAAATTTCGCTAGGTCGTGACGAAGAGAAAATTTCGAAAAAAAAAAAAAAAAACTCCGCTCCAATTTATGGTGCAAGCTTAGCCGGTGGCTGACTCTGCATCGACCTAGTTTATTTATCTATCCAAATATCATAAACCCTCCATGATATCGAACGATATGATAGTTGGGGCCGACTCTAGTTTGTCTCTGAATAAAAAAAAAACTATGACAGCTGCCAGAAAACTTCATTACCGCCATTACCGAGTAAAATTTGTCATAATGTGCGGCTCCTGAATGCATCATGGAGGCTTATGATATGTGGGTAGATAGAGTCGTGTATGTATAGTTGAAGTAATACAAGCTGAGCTAATCCACTTACCTGCATTCACAATAGCATTGTGTCTAATACAATCCTATCTGCTTTTGTTCTCATAAACGCGAACCTGGCGCCAACCAGTTACTTACAAAAAAAGGTTAGAACTACATTGCTTGGATATTGAATTTTCAGCCTTATTCCTTGTTGAATAGGTTTAAAATGTTTGTTGACGAGAGATCATAGTCCTTTTTCAAGAGAATACGTTCTTGAGGAGGGTCAGACGGTTGTAAAATTCCAAAAAGTTATGATCACCATTATTCTGTTAGTGCATTTTGTAGTCTAATGTCCAAGGAAATAGAGTCGATAATCTATATTAACCTTCCAAGGTGGTTACAATCTGCTTTTACTACGAGCTCGTTATCTTAATTTGCGGTTTACCAGTTGTGGTTTGTTCAATGGTATTCAGTTCTTAAGTGGATTAGCCCAGCTTGTATTATTTCAACTATAACTGTACATACTTAGGCATTAAAACACTCGTGTGATGTTATTATGATACTTGCCTTCGGCTCGTTTCATAAACCCACACTCGTGTTTAATACCCTTCATTATGTACACTCACATAAACTACTATTTTTACTTCACCACATATACATATTTATTATAAGTGTTTCCCTTACCCCAATGTGTTTCTCTTACCCAACCTGACATTACATAAGATAATGTTCGCGTAGCTGCAAGGTTTCAGTGACTGTTCTTGCAGACCCATTTAATCTTGCCACTAGGGGATCCAATCCCGCATCATAATCGCGATCCCGCAAGCCCGCCATATTAAGGTCTTTGGGATTTGCGGATTAACGAATGTTTTCACACTCAACTCAAGCTTTTGAACACAATAGAAACCGAATTGACACTTATTTTTAATCATATATAAGTTCATAACATTCGAAAATTTGTGATAGAAACTGAATCAAAATATATTAAAATGTTAGGTAAATACAATACCAAGTTTTTTTGACAAATAAAAGTATTTTATGTTTGGTGCATCAAATGTCTGAATAAAGTGATTATAATTACTTTCCGTTACAAGATTCATACAATACCAATAATTTAGATATTAGTTGAAAACTGAAGACATTTTCCATAAAAATGTTATAATAAGCTATTGTTCCACTAGAAGTTTGTTAAAAAATTATTAAAATGGGCTGTGGATAATAATCAGAACGTCAACTGAGCCCAATTCCTTAATTATTTTTCATGATTCCGCATGAGTTATCCCTCATTTCTAATCCCGCAATAAGGCGCGGGATCCGGAATTTGCGGGATCGGATACCCTACTTGCCACCCTGTATACAGAATATTTTGAACAAAATCTGACGTATGACATATTTCGGCATCAACATTTCGTGAAATATAATAAAATATTTTCATTTGACATGCAAGGTTGCATGTGCGTAAAAGGATGTATTTTCCTTTAACCAAATTATATTTTATTTCGTGCGTGCAACCGAGTGCTATATCATACTTAACGATATAATGCAAAATACAAAATATGAATTAATAGAATTTGGGAAAATCCCCCCCCACGATTGTAGTATATTTTTTCCGATAATCCTTGCTCATTTTCCGAAATAGTTTTTTAAATAAATATTGACACAAAGGTAAATTATGAAAGAAAAATGTAATGTGATCCACTGCAATGTAAGCAGGACTCGAACCTGCGACCCTACGTTTCAGGTGGTCTCCCAACTGAGCTATCACATCGTTACGTCAACCACACCAAATATTTTATTCTATACGCCACTGGAGCGCCCTCGGCGTCATATGTATTAATGTTTATGCGCATTACCCATACCCTAGGATGTGCGTTTACACGCACCAACAAAGGTACTCTGTGACACGCACGATCACCTGTCCACATTGCTTTACCTACAGCAAGTGCAAGGACCGCGAGAGAGATGGCGCTTTTCTCAAAGTTTTTTAATAAAATAATTCGAATAGGAAGTATTTGTCGCGCGACAAAGAGTCACGTGTCAAAATAATGCTAGACGCCACAAGCAGTTTTTTTTATATATTAAAGGAGTATTTTACACAAATCGACCTAGTCCCAAACTACGCAAAGCTTGTACTATGGGTACTAGACGACTATAGACATAATATATAAATAACATCCATGACCCAGTAACAATATTCGAGTTCATCACACAAATATTTGCCCTGGCCAGGACTCGAACCCAGGACCGCCGGCTCAGTAGGCAGCTGCACTACAAACCGAGCCAACCGCGTCGTTATATTTAAATTTTGTCGGGACCATTCGTTCCGGTCACGTAGACTCCGCGCAAAAGCACTGCAATTACTATGACTGAACAATAGCGATTTGGACCATTGAGCAGATGTTTGAGAGAAAATATTAGTGCTCATTCTTAGGGTTCCGTACACAAAGGGTAAAAATCGGGACCCTAGTACTAAGACTCGGCTGTCCGTCCGTCTGTCTGTCTGTCCGTCCGTCACCAGGCTGTATCTCATGAACCGTGATAGTTAGACAGTTGAAATTTTCACAAAAATGATGTATATCTGCTGCCGCTATAACAAAAAATACTAAACAACGGAATAAAATAAATATTTAAGGGGGTTCCCATACAGCAAACGTGATCGGTTGCGTTAACTTTTCACCTCATTTGTATCCGGCGCTATAATTGGGTGCAAACTGAACTTAATCCGGCCCGTAAAGATGGGATAAGTGTTTGTACGGAACCCTCGGTGCGCGAGTCCGACTCACACTTGGCCCGTTTTACAAGCCTTTATTTAACTTGCAATGTATGTATGTAACTATGTTTGTTCGGGTGGAATCTTGCAACTCAATGAAGCAGATATACTTATTCAACCGATTGAGTTGAAATTTTGCCATACCTACTTGACAATACAATAATATGGTTAATGGTTATTAGTCCTCCTTGACGTGTCCGTCAATGGCGAATCTGGCTCCATGACCTTCACGAGCAGCAATAATGTGCACGAATGTGGCTTGCAAAACCAAATTTGGGTTTAAAGGTTCTGTTGCACGGCGCGCAATGCAACTCACCCTTGTTGTTGTAGGTATACTTATAGGAAGGCTTTGGACGGGTCTTTCTGTTAAGGCGTTTTGCGTCGAGGTCTTGCAAGCGACGCTCCTCAAAAATATGGTATAATGGGGCTGATCTGATGATGGAACCAAAAGGTAGCCCTAGAAAATCTGTAATACTAGATAAAGCAATCCTACCGAGTTTGGGGTTTTTAGAATCGTCTCAATGAGCAATTGATGGATGTTCAAAGAAAAGTAAAGTCACAAAAATAAAAATTTCGTTTCTATTCATGCGCATACTATTTATTATAGAATTTGTGTTGAGCCCCATTGACAAATTGTCATTTTAAAGATACCTACTTACTTAAATAGGGCGCTACTAAGTAGATATATAGTGGTGATATTGCATACCTACTGCTGATGATAGAGACATCGAGTTTCTCGAATTTCATCTAATTAAAACTTTCGGCAGACATATTATTTCATTATTTTATCACGCGGAAGTTGCCGCGCCGCTGTACGGGACCCTGATGAAGAGCTCCATACGAGTTCGAAACATGTCGGGCCGTTCCTCACAATTTCACAATACGATACAATACAACAATATTTTATTGCACACCACTAAAAGTTTACAAAAGCAAACAAAACAAATACAATTTTTAAATAGCGGTAGACAGCAGGTGGTCTTATCGCTAAAAAGACTTCCAGACAACCTTTCGGTAGTGAAATTGATGAAAAATTTAACTTAATATAGGTAGATAAGGTGCTGCAGAAGGAATTTCACGTAAGTGTAAACCGCTTAAGCAGCCTTATTCCGAATTCCTTTTAAAAAAATTATTAAAATACAAAAATATTAATAATTTCAACCAACTTTTTGAAGAGAATACTACTTTATACCGAATTCTAGATAGTAACATAGCTATTGAATGCTTTTATTGCGTGCAGTCGAAATTAATTTGAAAACACCAGTGGTCATGCCAAGGAGTGGTCATATCAGGATGTGGTCATCACCAACCGAAAGGCGTGAATCTTGTCAATTTCGAGTAGTTTTTGAAACAAAAATTATCAACAAGAAGTTTAAATTCTGTAGCCTTAAATAAATCTCAATAGCCCTTGTTCTAAGTAGTTACATTAATAATATGTTAAGAAACATGTTTGATTATAGAGAAAAATGACTAATAGGTACAATCAGCATTTTTGAACGGATAAAAATAATAAAAAATATTAAAACAATAATGAGACATATTTTTATTTAGCTTGTAATGTTATGGATTTTTCCCTGTCCCGCGCATCTCATTAATATAATCTCAGTTGAACTGAATTAATGTGAAAGGATTAAGCCCGAGACATAGCCCGAGACTGTCATAGTGTCGTATTAGATTATACGGGATTAAGTTGTTTTCAAGATCACTGAATTGACATTAAGAGGATATTCCACTGCTCATATTTCCATAAATATCGAGGGTTCGTTCGTCCGTTTCCTTCACCAGAACTTAAACAATTTAGGAACTAAATGGGAAGGACTTGTTCTGTCTGTGTCGGACCGTTTCCATTTCTGCGCAGAAACTTTTATACACATTGAGAGCCTTATTAGTATTGCAAATAGGTATACGTGGAAAATCGTTTTAGTAGTTATATGATTAGAGCGTATTCTTTTAAATGTTTTTTTAAAGATTTCACATTATTTGTTAATGTGTTTTGTATGTAATAATAACTACCGACTACATTGAAAATGTATACCATTGTGTAAAAATTATAAATTATGTATAATGTATATCAGTCAGTCCATGTGCGAAAAATGAATCGCAATAAGGTCGTCGCCCTTGAATAAAATTAATCTAATCTTGATAGTTGTCTGTTAGAAAAGCCCATGATGCAACAATGGAAGATTTTTACCTCATAGTTTGCGTTGCTAATTCGTCGGTCCGTCTCTGAGAGCTTCAGTCGCCTAAGTGGTTAAAGAGGTGATTCGAACTCGTTCGGCAACACAAAAGAGAATTTGAGGAAGACGACAGAAAGCGAAACGTTTAGTGCCTGATAGTTATGAGTGGTTTTAAAAAACATGTACTTTGTTAAGGGCTACAATTACAGTGCGACCAAAAAGAGTAGAAATTAAAAAGTGGCAATACTGTAGTGTCGTCCCCGTTTTCTTAGATTGATTAGAAAGGGCGATACTACTATTGCCACTTTTTAATTTCTACTCTTTTTGGACAGACTGTAAAACGAAACTAGTGATTGTGTAACGAAAGTTACCCATATCTTTTGCATGACTAAATGAATTTATGGATGGATAAACTTTTTCTTGTTGTTCCGTCCCGTTACAACAAAATTCAGTAGCATTTTAAAACAAAATTTTTGGGATATGTTGTCGTTATTTACAACGAATTTTAATTGCATAGACCAATATTTTAGATTTTATTGATATCTAAAAAACCCTAATTTCGTCATTGACTGACTCAGGAAAATTCTAGGGTCCTTCCTAATGTCCTAAAAAGCTGAAACTTACATACACAGATACACATGCTTAACTTATACCACCCCTCTTTTTTGTCGCGGGCTTAAAAAAAATACCAATTTGTGTTCTTATCAAACATAGGACTTATCTATTAGATTACACGTTAAACAACTACGGCGATTACTGATTGTTAATTGACTTTCCATATTTTCTGCTCCTTTATTTGAACTGTTGTGTTGTAACGCATTATGTCATGTCGTTAGAGATAAAAAATGAGGTTATCTTAACTGCATTCCCCATAACTTGACTGGTATTTTAAGATGATGGATATGATTATTAAGTTAAGGTTTATAATTAAATCACGTCGGGGTCACCAGATATAGGACCTCTTGTCCTATTTATAGTTCTGTAGGTATGTAATCTGGGAGTTGGAATGATACTTCAAATATAAGTAATTAAGGCGTGTATTACGGAACACGGTTGAGAGGCAACTAGCGAGCTAGTGCGCATCCCGTAGGCGCGATAGGAATGCTTACCATGCATAATGTCCCTATAGTATAGAACACAAAATTTTTATCTGAATGTTCATTTGTTACGTTATGTGGCATTTTTTTACCGGGTTTTTTTTCGAAGTCAAATAAAGGATAAAAAATGAAATATTTCCACATTTTTACATTTTCAAAAATTGAAAAATTCATTTGAAAAGTTCCTCATTTTAAAAGAGCATTGGCGACCAGTAATTGGTCACAGGCGCAGAAAATCATACGGTCTGACTATTACTAGGCAGATTTAGTATGGAAATTGTACCACTGTTCATTTTGAGGTCCGAATCTTTAATGACGCTACTTTCACATTTTTTAATATTTTCAAAACTAGTTAACACTATTTGAAAAATGTAAATATTGTCATTTAGGGTCTTTCCAGGATTACGTAAGCACCAAGCAAGTCTTTTAAGCTGTCTTAAATCTTAATATGCATTTTTTTATGACATGTGGGACTGGGGGCCCTGTATGGCGTACATTTATACGTATCATTTTATTCATTGTTTTCTTTAACTGCTCCGTGTAATATAAATAAATAAATATAATAATTATTGTTGTTTTGGTCATGATGTTCATAATAATATCTTCTTTTTTTTTTTCTTTCTAATCGCCTCGTGGCGTGTTAAGTTAATCTTTTTTACACATATAAACATATTTCATAAATATACCTTTATATAGTTTTGCAAGTGATAATTGTAATTTTAGTACCTCTCAACCGTTCTGTAAATTTTACTGTTACTCTGTCCATTTTGTATGACATTGTAATGTCGAAGAGCTCTAACCTCTGAGATACAGGCAATTGCCTAGTTCAGGGGTCAGTATCTGCGACCACCAATTTGACACTATTTGTGCAAATCTGTATTTTCACTGTCAATGTAACACAACGCTTATTGTACAATAAATACATTATTAAATAATTTGAAAGTGCTATTTAATTTGTTAGAAGTAACGAACATTTGAAATAGACAAAAAATCTCTATACTTAATTAACGAACTTTCAAAATTTCATGAGAATCGGTTGAGAAATGCATCATCAAGGCGAGAACAGCTGGAAATCCGGACAATATCCAAACATCCGGACATACAAAATAATTATAGGCCAAACTGAAACGGAGATGCTTCGCTCGCTCGCTGATTATTCATATACGACTCGTTATTATTCTGTTTATTAAATACACAGTAAATCATTAAATACACGGTTCCCAGTTCACTGCTATTATAATCAATCATCGAACATATTATCTTTATTAATATTAATAAATAATTCACATCCGCTTCTGAGTTAATAAATTAAACGACGTCTTTTGCATCTCATTATGTTAATAGTCATATATGATTCGCTTTCTTGGCATAACATATGACTTTTGTAAATGTTGTACAATTATCACTCACGTGCTAATTTTGACATTGTAGTAAATATTCGTTGTTTGCTGATTGCTCTACACACGCACGCACTTCACACGCAAAAGGTGGGGTCTTAGTGTATAATGGACGTGAGTTACGCCCTTTCGCATATTTGACATCCGCGCCGTGCCTCCAGCATAACATACCTAACGCCTTCATGACACCTACGACAACTTTATCGTCATCTAAAATAACGTAGGTAAGCGTGTTCGATTCAGCTGGCCAAAAATCTTTTCGTATGTCTGATGTTCAGGTGTCCGATAATCCGGATTCCCGGCTGTTTTCGGCTATAGGCCGGCCGCAATTTTGATGAATTTTGCAACAGAAACAGATTGTCTTGAAGTTTTTAAGCAGGTGCTCCACCTGTTAGAAACATGAAATGTTGTCAATTCTCCATACAAATCGTTTACGAAATCTCAAGCGAGTACGGTCACTATACACTTGAATATACTAAAGCTGACTAGTAAACATTGCTTGACACTCGCGACTCATTAAGATCTGTTAGACATACGTCTAAACGAGAGTGTACACCCACCTTTACCCATATCACATATGTAAATATAGCGCTGTCCGTGTATAATTTTATCTCTTCAGTCGACAACTGATCGCGACACGGAACGCACGTCTTCCGACGACTTTTCCCGCGTATCGGACTTTTTTCAACATTACATTAGTGACACATTAATACAACGTGTGTGTAGCGCTATTCAAGGTAGGTCATTTTTTATCAGTTTCCAATGGCATTTATTGCATAAATTATGTTAATTTTGAACTTGTTTGATCTTGAAGTTCTAGAAAATGCATGAAATAGGTTTGATATAATAGTTCATTGGAAACATTACGTTTTCCGAATGTGTTCATAAAATATATTCTCTCAATAATGCGTTTTGAGAACTCAGAATTCACGGTTGGGTTGGTACCCATATGAAATAGCTTTTTACATATAATTTACAATCTTCGTTTTGACATTTGTTCACCTCCCGAATGTATATATATATTATATTACTTTGGTCTACATGTAGTTAGTAAGGAACATTAAAAAAAATAACGGTCAATGTCAAGACAACTTTTTGTTACAAATTACATATGTAGACGAAATTAATATGTATGTATATACATTCAGACGGTCAACAAACGTCACATCAAGGATTTCAATAAAAAAAGCCGGTCAACTGCGAATCGGACTCGCACACCGAGGGTTCCATACGAACTATGAAAGCACTGCATATTGCTCTAACGATAAGATAAACTGTACTGAGCAAAAAACTTAACTTTACTGTTGGAAAACTGTTTCACGTACTTTATATAAAGACTCTATTTTTTATTTAATCACACAGGTATAGTTTTCAGATTTTTCCATATACGTGTAGTATAATATAAGACAGTACTTGCCAAATTTCATAGTTTTAGGTCAACGGAAAATACCCTATAATTTTACATTACTTGAACTGAATCTGATTCAGTTCAATAAATCATTGCAGAATTGCTTTTCGCCCAATTTTTCATTTCGTAGAAAGAATTTTTCTCTGAAACCTGCGAAGTGAAAATTCGGCGAAATGAAACATTGTACCAAAAATAATTCTGCGAAAAGGCAGTATACTCTGGAAAATGTGTGTGTCCAATTGCATATTAATAAGAATGAATTGAAAATATTATATTCCATAAGAGGTTAAAAATAGTGTGGCATAGTTAATTTTTACAAATTTGTTTAGTTTCGCATGCGTATTGAAGTAAGTCTGGCAAGGCGATATTCGACCATTTCAGAGGATTCACGTGAAATTCTGGTATCCTCTTCTTTTATAGAAAAACATTTCACCGAATTCTTTATTTCACAGACTTTTCATTTCATAGACAATGTTTCCCTCGAAAGTTAAATTTTTCTGAAATCTTGAAAATGTCAACCAGATTCGGTTAGGTTTTTGTTTCAACAACCCAAAATATTTTATGGTTTCAGAATGAAAATGCTTACGATGAAATGAAAATTCGATGAAACGTATGAATATAAAACAAGGGTAAACCTGAAATTCTACATGTACTTAAACGAAGATCCGATAATAATCATACAACTCTTTTCAGTAACTATTGTATCACTAAATGACAGTTTTTTGCGATTGTCAAGTCTCGATTGCACCTGATGTTGCCAATAAGGCCTAAGATGGAGCATGCCTGTGCCTATTTCAAAAATAATATATTTATGACTTGTGAATTGAGCAGCTTGCGACTAAATGCGATATTTCCTAAAGAGTAATAATTATTTGTGTTGAATGATTTTGCTTTATTGCGAAATAAGTTTCCGATTTGTACGTATTTTCTGGCTATTTTATTATACCGCAGTCAACAACGTCTCCAATTTTACGTACTGTAAAGTGAGTAATGTGCAAACTTATGGTTTTTATTCTAAGCCCCAACATATGTTCCCATCGCAATGGTAATATAAACTCTGGCTTTAAAACATTGTATTGCTTTACCAAGTAACCCCTTGGGTTCCAAATAAATAAATAAAATAAATAATAAGGGACAATCTTACACAAATTAACCTAGTCCTTAACTATGCGATGCTTGTAATATGGATACTAAACGACGATGCACATAATATATTATATCCATAACACCGGAACAAATATACGAGTTCATCGCACAAAATTTGTCCTTGCCGGACTTCGAACCCTGGACTGTCGGCTCAATAGGCAGGTGCACTACACACTGCGCCCACCGCGTCGTAAATAGCCTCACAGTTACACAACTTCACAGTCGCGTCCTCAAAGTTGAATTATTTAATCTGAATTACTAGAAGAGTGGAACTCTTCCTGCGCTCATTTTCCCCGAAAAATATTACCTGGATCTATTCAAGTCGAGATTGCATGCTCCATCTTAGGCCTTCTTAGCTTCGAACCAAATCGGTCAATCGAGGCCAAACGCTTGGCTAATTTAATAAAAAAAAAAAACAATCTTAGGTAAACATCTACTCGCCTTCTTGTATCTGAATAATGTTGCTTTATTTACTAATGATTCAGTAACTTTTTTATTTGTTACGATTTATATAAAGCATTTCTGTTAATGTTGAGGTCTTCGTTGATCGGTCTAACGCTGTGCAAGAAAATTCAATGTTGCTCTATTTATTCATCAGTAAAATTTTTGTTACGAGTTGTATAAAGTACCTATTTCTGTCAAGGTTTTCGTTGATCGGTCTCACGTTGTATACTGTGTTGAGTAGGTACATTTCTTCGAAACCAGTTTATAGACCGGTTTCTGCACTGGTTTTTCCGAGAACAAAAAAGTTTCTTTACCTTGTTCCGCAAAACGTGCTTCCTTTTCGTTTTTAGGGTTCCGTACCCAAAGGGTAAAAAATATTAAGACTCCGCTGTCCGTCCGTCCGTCTGTCTGTCTGTCACCAGGCTGTATCTCAAGAACCGTGATAGGATAGCTAGACAGTTGAAATTTTCACAAATGATGTTTTTCTGTTGCCGCTATAACAACAATTACCAAAAATAGAATAAAATAAATATTTAAGTGGGGTTCCCATACAACAAACGTGATCGGTTGCGTTAACTTTGCACCTCATTTAGCCGGAACCATACATATTATCAAACCGCGTTTAGAAAAGGATTCGAGAGTACCGTTAGCAGAACAGTACCTACTTATAAATGATTAAATATAATCATAAGTCAATCATTGATATCTTCATAAGTGCAGACACTTATTGATAATAGAATTAATAGATTTACAGAGTATGCTTTGCATATTTGCACTCTATTGTCGGTAAATGTTGTCATTTGTTTTATAAAAAATATTAATATCATATCTGTTCCGAAACGTTTAAATTTTTTATAATTTTTAACCCTTTTTCTAGTCAACAAACATAATTTCAATTTATTTCATTCAATATTTATTTTATTCACTAATTTGATAATCAAATAATTTTCTAAATAATAATTAATCAAATTGTATATTTTTTTAATAAAATATTCAATAAAAATGTATTAAAGTAAAGTCAAATTCACGAATGTATTAATTTCTTATATGGTGACATTGTATTCAAAATTGTTCGTTCATCGAGTCTTACCTGTGTATATAACAGATCTTTCAAAAATCCACTGACTCACCTTTTCGACTTGTAACGGACTTGCTCTCTTTGTTCTTTTTGACTTCGAAATATTATACCAGTTTAAGTTTTACAGTCCGCTTATTATTTTACCACCAAGATAGTATATCCTGAAGAACTGAAGCCAGTTACGGATACCTTTTAATATCTAATTAGTGACAGTTTACTAATTCACATAATTTTCGCGTATGTATAAAATATGAATCGCAGTAAAGTATAATAATAATAATAATGTATAATAATATATTTCAAGTCATAAAAAAACCTCATAGGTACAATACAATACAATTATCTACTCATGAAATTACTTAGGTATTAAACATTCGGTGCCGAGAAATTATCTGCAATGTACTAATATATTTCAATAAAGTAAAAGATAACACGAAGGTTCTTCTGAAAACTGTGATGGCCATTTTAAGCGTAAATGCAATCGTTTCTGAGGTAAGTATTCCAAGAGATACCTTGCAGGAAATAATTGGATTACTGAACAATAATAACAAAGTTTTGGATCGTGTGGTGGCTGCGACGGGCGTTGAAAAAAAAACACAATAACATTAATAAAAAAAGAAGACAATGTCGCCAGAGCAAATCCTAATAAATTGAGCCAACTAAATAAGGAAAACATGGGCCACAATTTCGACAATATTATTATCTTTTTTTTTGAATTTCAGATTATATACTGGTAAATGTCTATATCAATTACGAGTTCACATAAATTTAAAGAAATAATTACCTTTAAGAAAAACGTATGTATAAAACCGAATTAGTATTTTATTATATTCATATTTTATTTAAGTAATATAATTTGATATTTTTTCCATGCTTTAGAATGTCATTGTACTAAAATAACAATTTCCTTCATCTGCACACTCCAACACTGACAATGTCATATCATGCATAGTTCAAAAATTACATATGAGCTCAATCCCTTTCTAAACGCGCTTTAGGTACAAACTCAACACGGCCAGTTAAGATGGGAAGTGTTTAACTGTTTACCGAACCCTCGGTGCGCGAGTCCGACTCGCACTTGGCCGGTTTTTAATCCATATTAATATACCTAATCATAAAAACGTTCCTATATAAAAACTTCGTACGTGCACATGAGGAAAACCATACAGAGTCCACCGTGGCTTCGCCTGATTAAATATAACTCGTCAATTAGAAATTTAATCGCAGTGAAAACTAGATTACAGGCACTCAGAAGTCTGTATGATTATCTATTGGTGATGGTGAGACACAGATTCTCAGATTTGACGACGCAGTAGGCGCAGTGGTTAAGCAACTGCTTACTGAACCGACGGTCCTGGGTTCAAATCCTGGCAAGGGCAAATAATAAATATTTGTGTGATGAACTCGAATATTTGTGCCAGGGTCACGGATGTTATTTGTATTTAAGTATGTATTTATCTATACCATAAGTATTTTTATCGTCGTCTAGTTTAGTGTCCTTAACACAAGCCTACTAGAGCTTTCTGTGGGACTAGATTGATTTGAGTGAGGTGGTCCGATATTTATTTATTCTCAATAGGCTAGCTATTTAGTTAACCCATTTTGAACTGATTAACAATGATCTTACTAGCTCTAAAAACAATGTCTTGTATTTTTGTGACAGCCAGAAAGCTAAATTTTATTAATAGAAAATGGAAATTTCATGAACAGTCAAAAATGTCGTCCGCCATTTTTGCCTCTACCCCTCAGGAACGAAAAATGAGAGGAGGTATGACTTCTCTTTCCGCCCGGATGATGTTCCCATTCCTTTTTAGTTTAAGTATAGAAATATGTATGCAATAAGGAAACAGAACTATTATATTCATCATAGTCATAACATAACCTCATAACAAGAAAAAATAAATGCAAGTATAAGGAAAATATTTTTATTAAGAATAATTACGTGTTTTAAGTATAACAAGCGGGACAACTATATTAAGAGCGCTGGAAGGAAATAAAACTCATTAATGTTTTATCCCAATTCAAGGACAAACATTAATTACATTGGTCCATAATAATTGGCGTTTCGCCAGAAATCAAGTTATAAGCGGTAGCGATGAGTGGAGAGGTTAGCATAGCGGGAAGGTTTAGGAGGCGGGAACCGTTGGCAATGTACAACATTCTTAATAAGTTGGGAATATTGTGTTCACGGTAAAAACCAGCGAGCACTTTACGAGCGCTTAAAGCAAATTTTCGGTATAAATTGGCTAATCATTCAGAATATCTCAGGAATTCCATTCAATTCTCATACATTCTCAGCAGGTACTTTATTTAGGCTCCATTCTATAGTTTTGTTAATTTTTTCAATTGTTTGATTTGATGTTGATTATATTAAACGCAATATAAATGAAAATAAATCGAATTTTGGAACATTGGATTTTTCTAAATGCAAAATTCCAAATATGTGACGAGTTGACGACACGCTAGGGGTGTCTTAGAAATCTTTGACAAACACGGGGAGGGGTCAGGAAATCGCAAAATTTGTGTGACGTACTTTATGGATAATCCCTATAATGCGGATGTCTGTTTTTACCATTTTGTAAATGTCCTTGCTATAAGGTCGCGCTAGGCTTATCGTTTGCCGCCTAACTCTCACAATTCCCACAAAACGTGCATACTGACTTCACCAGACAAACTACGACAGACTTAGACTTTAGTAAATTAGTGATGTCGAGTTTCAAGGATAATCAGTGGGAGTACTTCCATAAGAACTGGCAGAAGGCCAGGGCGTTAATTCGATAAAGCATTGTGATATTTCCAGTTGAGCAATATCTTAATTATTGTATTAAGCGGTTTACACTCACGTGAAATTGTCACTCAGTGACGAGGTTGCGCGGCGGTGTACGGGCAGCCGTCCCTGATGAAGGGCTCCATACGAGTTCGAAACATGTCGAGCCGTTCCTGACAATTTCACGTGAGTGTAAGCCGCTTAGTACAATATTTTAATAATAGCAATATCTTCGCTTTTTCACGGCCTCAAATTTGGGTCAATTAACTTTTTTCTGTTGCTCGTCGCCATGGTGATGTACCCTGGGCCACTCTTCAAAACTACGATTAAAATTACGAGTTCGGCCGTTATATTCACCAAAAACTTTGTAATTGCAACAGTTATAAGCCCATTCTTAAATTGACTACCTCCTGACAATGGCAGTAATATAAATAAGTACGAGTCTCAACACTTCTAAGAAGTTTAATCACTAATGTCCCCTAGGCCACGGGACAGAATATGAACAAGACAAGTTGATCCACCCACCTAGTAGCGATATATCGAATACTCGTACATGTCGAATTCGGCTTCTGAATAGACACACAAGTTACAAGAGATCATCCAGAAAACACCGAAGATTGACGTTTTTATTGTATTCGATTTTGTTTCTTCGCGTAACATTCATAAAGTCTATTTTACACAGTATTTAGAAAGCTCGTTTGTAATAAAGATTTTCATGACATAAAGAGAGAATCAAAGGAAATAAAACTATTAGTCATTGGATAAACATCTATCCGGCACGGCAACGCGGGTCATTAAAAATTCTTTGCACTCTTTCTTTACTCATTTTTTTTGATCCTTACTACCTTAAATCTAACTTCATTTTTAGGAGTCCTTACTAACAGGGTATAAAACGGGACTCTATTTCCAAGACTCCGCTCCGAACTCGCGCACCGAGGGTTCCGTAAAAACACTTCCCATCTTAACTGGCCGGGTTAAGTTAAGTTTGCACCTGGTATGTATCGTGCCACATACAAATCAGGTGCAAAGTTAACGCAACCGCTAAATATAATTATTTAATGTTTGTTACCTCAGATTCCTCAGAACTCCGTCATTTATGAGTCGATTTGGAAAATTCTTTTGTGGTTCATGAGTAGACATCTCCAAGTAGGTCCCATAAAATTTTGGTGAAGATCTAATGACGAAATCGACGAGGAATCGAAGGAATTCCTCAAATATTATGGGCACATCTATGGCGATTTCAGTGTTTATTATAGTAGGTAGTTCAAGCATTTGCACTCGAAAACCACCATTTGGAAAAGAGAAACTGATAATGAAGACAACCCTCAGTTACTACTGAGGGCTCAATCAGTACCTAAAGCATTTGTTACACTTAGCAGAAGGTTTTAGTGTTTACACCGACTTCAAAAAAAGAGGTTCTCACAATTTGACCCGCATATATTACTATTTGCGTCTGATAGTCATCATCTTCCTATGCTGAGCTGATGATGGAAGGTATAACTCCTTAACGGTCAAGAGTTAGGAGATAATTCAAACGAGATGCATGCCTTCAAGACCTCCCCGATCACCCCACCATAAGTATTTTATATGAATCACTAAAAAGCAAAATAAGCACCGACTTCTATAAAACTAAAAAGCCAAAAATAACCGTAAAGGTATAGATTACATTTGAATCACCTTTTGAAGTCGCTGCCAATCCACTCAATTATTATAATTTACGTGAGCTTTGGCACCGACTTCAAAAGGTGATTCAAATGTAATCTGTACTTGAACGGGTTAGGGCGTGGCCACATGTCCACGACACGGCGTCGTAAACGTAAAACGACACGGTGTCGCGTCGGAGCGCGACACATTATCCACCGTGCGAATATACGTTGCCGCGTCGTGAAAACAACACTCGTACAACGTAAATCACGATGTACGAGTACTTGAAACACCTAGTTTCTTAATCTACCAGTTACTCAATATACCATATTGCCAGTTTATTTAATTCCCAACACACAAGATGCTAATTATACTTGATTCCCGAAAGCTTAAATTCCTAAAACACCAGATTTATACTTTAGTCGATAGCGAATATAATATAAAGAAAATCTGGTGTTTTAGAAATCTGGTATTTCAGAAATCGGGTAAATAGGCAATCTAGTATTTTGCCATTCTGATATTTAGGGAACGAGCGAACCGAAATACATCATCTGTGAAAATTTCAACTCTAGCTATCACGGTTCATAAGATACAGCCTGATTACAGACGGACAGCGGAGTCTTAGTAATAGGGTCACGTTTTACCCTTTGGGTACGGAACCTTAAAGAACAAAAAAGGTTGATTTTTATTCTAGTGGAGGCCTATCGGTGCCATAGACCGGGAAGGCCACACAGCTAAAAGGCGACCTTTTTATATGGAGCTGCATAGCTAAACGTCGCCTTTTACCTTAGCACGGCAGCGCAGCGTTGCGCTACGCACACGTACTCCTTAGTGTACACAAACGAAGGGTATTCGTCAACCCGACGTTTATGAAACACGTCGTCTATCACACTAACCTACATTACACTGAGTGACAGTTTATTTATAAATTATAGAACGCTAGTTCAACAATACGGAATAGTTGAACAAAAAGTCTATTTTCAGAACAGAGATCGTTGGCATTTGCAGAGCAATGGAAAGTAAATACAGGGCGTCAAATTGACGTTTAAGGCTGTATGTGCAAAGAAGCGGAGTGGAGGTGTGTTTAATAGATCAATCGTATTCCTCAGATTTAAATGCACTTCTATTGAGCTTCACAAAGACGGAGCCTGGTTCAATTTATCCGCTCCGCTTTAGTGGAGCACCCTGTATTTAAGTATGTATTTATCTATATAAGTTTATCGTCGTCTAGTGTCCTTAACACAAGCCTACTAGAGCTTTCTATGGGACTAGATTGATTTGAGTGAGTTGGTCCGATATTTATTTATCATCAATAGGCTAGCTATAGTTATCCCATTTTGAAATATATTTGAAATGGTTAATAATAATCTTACTAGCTCTAAAAAAAATGTCTTGTATTTTTGTGTGAGCCAGAAAGCTAAATTTTATTAATAGAAAATGGAAATTTCATGAACAGTCAAAAATGTCGTCCGCCATTTTTGCCTCTACCCCTCAGGAACTTAAAATGAGAGGAGGTATGACTTCTCTTTCCGCTGTCTCCTCGGTGACGTGCGGAATCGACCAATCACAAAAGTAAAGCGGAACTGAGATACATATTTCAACTCGGGTGATTGGTCTATTCCGTACGTCTCCGCTCCGCCTCGCTTCAATGGAAACGCACCCTAATACATCAGTTTATCATTGGGGTCAATCAACTTTTCTCTGTTGCTTGTTGCCATGGTGATGTCCCCTGGGTTACCGTTTAAAACTACGGTTTTCCGCGGCAATATTCAACAAAAATGTTATTATTGCAGCAGTTATAAGCCCATTCTTGTTTAGAATATCTCTTGAAAATACCAGTATGATAATTTTATCAACACTTTTCTACGAAGTTTAATCAACATTGTCTCCTGGGTGACGGGACAGAATAACACCAAAAAAAGTTGATCCACCCTTATAAACTGTCAGTTTACTGTCTTGTTCTTCATCTTCTTTTCATCCCATTGTTTGTGGTCGGTTCTCCTCACTTTTCTGCACCAAGTCATGCAATCTTGGGTTGTCTCTTCAGACAATAGGGCTTTTTGAGGATGTTTTTCCACCAGGATGGTGCAGTTTGTAGTGCAGCTGCTTACAGAGCCGGCGGTCCTGGGTTCGAATCTCGGCATGGCCAAATATTTGTGTGATGAACTCGAATTTTTGTTTCTGGGTCATGGATGTTCTATATATGTATTTATATATGTATATCGTCGTCACTACCCATAGTACAAGCATTGCTTAGTTTGGGACTAGGTCGATTTGTTAAAGATTGTCCCTCAATTATACATATATCGCCACTATATTTCTATTTCAGCGATCTGCACTATCCGACCGTTACAGTGATGGCATTTTTTATCTAATTGCGATGAAATGTACTCATTTTGATAGACGTGAAATTGAAAATGTAGAGTCGCTACGGTACAGATGACCGGGCAAACAATTTTTATAAATATTGACACAAAGGTAAATTATGAAAGAAAAATGTAATGTGATCGACTACAATCTAAGCAGGACTCGAACCAGCGACCTTACGTTTCCGGCGTAGTGCTCTCCCAACTGACAATATCTATACAACAGAACAGAATTTAACCCAAAAGATTTAAAGCGATTTTCTCTAAATGTCACAAAATTGGCGTTCTACTTTCGTTAGACAGATTCTATCACCGATGTTTTTCTTTAGAACTGACCTTAAAATAAAGAATCCAATTTACTTGTTGACAACTCGCTGGCCCAATATTACAGGGTTCAATGTTACATTTTCAGGGTAATTAAAATTAGACTTAATGTCATTATGACAATGTTCAAATTTTAACTCATCAAAAGTCAAAAATATCCCTGTAATATTGACCCAGAGATTACTAACACACATTTGCTATCAGTTACAACATATCTATGTTTTTGTCCCGTAAAATTCCGCGGAAACCAACAAAAAGAAAGAAAGATGATTTAAGCTAAATAGTGTTTTCCATTAAATTGAATTGATAACATTTATCTTATCAATTTAATCGTTGATTCCGTCATATGGCCAGCCCCTTGAGTGTTATCTGTGTGTTAATAAATATAAACATTATCTGTGGCACTCGGCTTTAGATAAGATAAGTTATCATTGTAATTTTGTAGTTTAGGTAAAATTTTGTTAGAAGTGCGTGTGCAGACTAGTGTGACGATTTTTGACTTCTGAGAACCGTTCCATCAGTTTACGTTAAGTTTGCACCTGATAACTATGGCGTCGGATACAAATTAACAATTAAAATGAGGTCCGAACTTAATGTAACCGGGTTTCCCGGCAAAGCACTTGTGACTCCTCTGGTGTTGCAGGTTTATGGGCGACGGTAATCGCTTTCCATCAGGCGATCCATGCATTTGCTCGTTTGCCCCCTAATATGACATTTAAAAAAAAAAGGGGTTTTCGTTATCGTCTGTTTACCTTAAACTGAACCAATCTTTGCGAAATTAAATGGGAATACTTTGTGCCGGACGATTTTTGCGCAAATTACCTATTATAGAATTTGTGTACCTACCTACTCGGCGTTTGGTTTTGGCCAAAATTCCGCCGCAAACGGACGCCTAGTACACAAATTCTATAATAATTTTCTTAAATAATTACAGAGCTATTTTCTGATAATGACTCAACATTTTGTTGATTGTCAAACATAGATTGCTATCGGA
Organism: Apotomis turbidana; assembly: GCA_905147355.2. NCBI lineage: Eukaryota > Metazoa > Arthropoda > Insecta > Lepidoptera > Tortricidae > Apotomis > Apotomis turbidana. The sequence continues at coordinate 3,403,352 of LR990300.1, read as the reverse complement.
ATGACAATGACAGCACTGATAAAGTCATTTCACGCAACGTGTCATGGACACTTATGGCATGTTTATTATGTTATGTTAGTTAAATTTGGCATCTTAAATTAAATATGTATATACTTAGAATAAATACGCCTAGATGCCTAGTTAAGAGGAAATATCATTGCTCATTTATCCATACCAACCGAGGCTTCGTTCCGAGTAACTGAGTAGGAAGAAAATGTCCGGACTGTTTAGATTTTTGCTCAAATTATTAAAGAATTTGTGATCTAGGCGTCCGTTTGCGACGGAATTTCGGCCAAAAACAAATAAATATATATAGCCATGAAAGATAACTGCTTGATAATAATTGTGGCGTTATTTAATGCGTGATCTGTCACGTGATGACGTCACATGGTTAATGTCCAACGATAACGGTTATCTGAAGATAAATCAATCAAGCTTAGTTTCTGTAGAATTAGCACAGATAAGATATTGTATTGGCCGAGCGAGCGATGCGTCTCCATTTCAGCTTGGCCTATTCGTATGATTTCCGGTTATAACAACGGAGCAATTAGAAGTCGCATTTCTGAACCGGTTCTCATGAAATTGTGTGAGTTAAATGTATCGATTTTTATTGGTTATATTGCTGTAGCGTTATAATGTTAAAAGTTTTTATAAAATAAAAAAGTTTTGGGAAAAAAACAAGGGAGGCCGGATAGTGATACGAAGCCGGCAAGCCCTTTTCACGGCTAGACATGTACTTATAGTGCTTTTCTCAAACAAATGCAATGAAATAAAAAATACACCTTTCAAAAAATAATTCAGCTGTATAGCCTGTTCACGAACAAGACGCCATGTTTAAAAAAAATTACTTCCCGGCCCAGACCTTCAATTTTGTATGATATTCCTTTACAGTTCTCTCGACTTGTTCCGCCCGAAACGTGATAGGTACTTCGAAGCCTATTATAACGCATGTTATAAAAACATTTTATGGTATGTTTGAGAAAACATATATTATTGCTAAGTATATATTGGAGTACTTATATTACAATAAGTTCGGCATGGCCCCGCCCACTTGTAATATTGCACAATATTATACAATGTGCAAGTCATGGTGTGTCGGCAAGGTTATTTTAATCCATGAGTCAGGCCGTTGATTACACTATTATTGATTCAGGGGCTGAATGCTAAATGCTGATAATATCTTCACAGAAGGTAACCGTTAACCCTCACCCTTTAATAGTTGGGTTAATTCAGCGATTTTAAGGCGATTTTTTTCGTCGTTGTTATCACACTAATATGTATTATAAAGCCGAAAGTTTGTGACTGTGTTTGTTACTTCTTCACGCTCAAACGGCTTGACCAATTTTGATAAGTTTTAGTATGTAGGTGGCTGACAACCTGGATTAACACATAGGCTACTTTTTAAAATAAAATCTAGTGTTCCCGTGGGATGAGCGGGTAATACCGCGCGGCGCAGCTAGTCTCAAATATTTTCAAAATAAAGGGACAGTGGAAAGGGACTGCCGCGTCCGATCTTAGATCACAGTGCGATTCGCTGTTTCGTTTTGATAATACAACAACAACGACCAAAAAGGCCAAAAAACAAAAAAAAAAAAACCGAAGTTTGATGTGTCCGAATGCATAATAATTCCAGATATTGTAGATGTATGTAGTGATACATTTAATGTAGTGTACCCGTAGGAGGCACCACATTTGTGTAGATGACCAATAAATTAACGTAGACGGATATTAAATTAATAATGTCGAATGTAATAAAGACGCAATGATGATTAAAATAGGCAAATCTTTAGACTAAATAAGACTCTTATCGTAGACAACACTATTTCTGTGGTAGACAACGCCCCGTCGCGGCACTAGTATCAATGGCTGAATTATCTGTTGAACTCTGTGAACTTAGCTGTAGTTTATAGTAATAGAGCTGATAAAATGAATGAATGGGCGTCTTTATTAAATGTAATAGTGATTAAATCATTTTAAACATGACTATGTGGAATTTATTTATATTGAAAGCCTTTTAAATCTTAAAGTATTTGAAATATAAAACGAGGAAAATTATTTGCTACGAATTACAAGTAATTACTTACCGGGCGTTCCAAGACTATGGGACATCAAGGGAAAGTACCTTAAATATCGTAGATAGGTCAAAGAATATATATACTAACGTAAAAAGAAACGACACTGACACTTGTGTGCAGTAACAGAACTCGCGGCTATGTGTGCGTGTCGTGGGGCGAGCGGGGGCGAGCGCGGGACGCGCGAGGTGGGGAAAGTCGAGCCCGGCTCGGCGACTCAAAGGGCCGCCGCCGTCTCTGCTCGAATCAATTCACATTGTTCGCTCGCGCCGCGTCGTATTCGTTTTCATACTTTTCGATGTACCGCCGCGCAAACATAACTATTATGGCTGCTAGAGGTTCATATTGCTTGAAAATACATTCAAGGAAAGGAATACCTATTTTATTAAAAATAAAGACGATCTGTCTCAAACATTGGGAAACAGTTTGTTGGCCGAGATGCAGCATATAACTTTTGATATGCCTTGTGAATGCTCCCCATTAGATTTTTTGAAAAAACTGTTCGTACGATTTCGAATCTTCGCCGTAATTAAAGAGAATAATAAAATGTTTAAAGTAAGTCGCAAAAACAGAAAATATATAAAGGTAAGCAATTTATAATATAACATATGTCAACACTATTATACTAAATATATTTTAAACCTTAAATAAATAAACATCTTTCATTAAGTACCTAATAATTATTATTTCATTGTGCCGCGGTAGCTAAACCGCCAACCCTACGCGTAGACGCTGCATTACAAGGTCACCGCCGCACGATTTACACCGATAGGCCCTTGTCGCCCCTGGGATAGGTAGAATATTTTACTGATAGAAGACATTATGTTATTTTGAAAAGTTAGTAATTCTGCATTTAAATATTTTCTAAGAATTAATGAGAACAGACAGAAAAACGGACGGACAATAAAGTGATCCTATAAGGGCTCAGTCTTTTCCGATTAAGGTACGAAACCCTAAAAATAAAAGAAAAACGCAATAACAATAAAAATGAAAAACAATAAACTCCAACTATACATTCATCAACATCACTCGGTAATTCATTCATTGTTTTGTAACAGGTGAATAGATCAATACATTTTCCTCAAAAAACCACAATAGTGAATAATCTATAATTATTTATCATTCGGTTTTTCCGAAAAGTGAGCATAATTTAGATGATGAACTAAGATTTAACGTATTTAAACCAAAGATGACTTTGAAAAGATTTAGTTATTCACACGACATTAGTCTTCACATCGTTTTATAATATATTGTTTTACCAATATACATATTATAATCCATTAATAACATTGGTACCTATACTTAATATTATATTATATCCTTAAACTATTATTTTATGTAGGAACTGTTTAACAAAGTCTAGTCATTTTCTGAAATGGGTTTTTCTACTCTGTAAAAAAATTATGAACTCAAAGCAAACATTAGTTTTTTCGTAAATATACTTTTTTTTCTTCAGTTGGACACTCTTTCACATAATTATCGGTTTTATAGGCGTTTTATGATCGCCCTAGTCACTTTTTACCCAACTATTGCTAGATGTTTTTCCATTTGTCTCTGTTAGTGGCATTTCTAGCAAATCCATGACAAATTTTATTGTGTAACATGTCATTTTATGCTCTCTTTTTATACATTATCACAGATTACCCACGTAAACTTAACTTATTTTTTTCCGCATACCTAACTATTGTTTATTTTGTTGCAGATATACAAACCCAGTGAACAACAGTGCACTCTCGACACCGTGACGTAGTACAGTCCGCAAGACTTTAATCTGCATGTGATATATTTATTTTAGTTATAAACTTAATTTGACTCGTAGAGGAATAGACAAACACAGTAAATTATTACTAAGATTAGATAGAAGACAACATGAAGGACAGCCAGATACCTTGCCAGCACACGTTGACAGACGACGCGGTGTACAAAGAAGTAGTTGTTATAGGTAAGTCTTTATAATACCTTTACAATACTAGAAACTATAACTGACCATTTTCCAAAAAAAAAAACTCGACATCGTGTTGGTAGGCTGTACTATAGGCAGCGCACTGCCGCAGCACCTAGCGTGTGTGCCGGCGTGCACGGGCACTCGAACCAGCGGACGTGTACCTAGCTTGACAACGTCGTCTTGAGATCAGTCTGTTAGTGTGTACGTCGTCTAGCTGGAATTTGGATCGTGTGGTCAGGGAAGTGTGATCATCGCGGTTTCCTTACCACACGATCCTAATTCCAGCTAGATGACATACACTAACAGACTCGCGCGATTCGCGCGAAAGTAAAGCAACAAAGAGTCGCGTGTCACAGTTAATGCTATAGACGTACAGAAAGCTTAACGGCCATATTGGTAGAAACCTCCAAGTTCTTCGAAGCAAGTACGTACGCTCCAAGTTCTAACCTGTCATATATCTGTCCACTTGTCATACAATTTATTACGAGTCTATTTTTGGTAATGGCGCTATAATTATAGATGACCGACATGAATTGGCGGTGCACTTTGTTATTTACGTCACATTTTTACACGAATGATAGAGATTTTTCAAAGATCATTATCCAAACCGGATGATGACTTGTGGAGTGTGCATGCTAAAATTCGTGCAAACATAACTTCAGGAAGCATATACAGGGTGTCCCAGAACTACCACGTTACAGTGACACTGGAGGTAGGTCAGCTCAAGAGGAACCCCACCAACCTAACATGACCTCAGTAAAAGTTGCACGGTTTTCGAGTTATTACCGAAATAAAAACTTTTGAGAATTTTCCCCTTTGTTTTTACGTTTTTAGTACCAGCATCGACACGGAAAGCTCTAAATGACCGTTTTTTGTGTGTATCAAATCACGAATAGCTAATTCAGAAGTGCAAAGTGTTATTTTGTCAGTAACTATTGTAAAATGATGAAGAAAACTTGATTAATCTTGATTCAATTTGTCACAAAAACACAAATTTCAACTTTGACCATCTGCCATGTTTTTTTTTATTAGAAACGAAACAAACAAATAACGTCAATGAATTAGGCATGTTATGTTATGCAGATTCAGAAATGGTATAACACATGTATCTTACTGCGATAACATTAGGTATTCTTATCACTTGATAGCGATGCCCTATCGAGCCAACTTAAAACTTGAACTCCGAAAGCAGTCACTGTTATGTGCTACAAAGATGCTCTGTACAGCGATGACTCATCTGTTATCTGATTCGATTATTTTTCCAAATGCACGAGGGCTAAAAACTAATGCTTTTCTCCCTTTTGGAGGCTAGCTTATTCTAAACGACTGCATAAAATCATGAAATGTCAATGACAGTAAAAAACAGGTTTATTTTTGATTCATTTATTGGAATAAATTTAGGTCACAATAAATGTTCGAATTGTCTCCCGTGGACTCTAATGCACAAAAAACATCGTTTAATAAAATTTCGGCTCAATTTTTTTAAACTGACTTCCAATATTCCGTACGGGCTGCCTCAAATACTCGTTGCCGCAATTCTGCTTCAGAGCTTATTGGTTTCGCGTAAACTTAGTCTTCTAAACATCCCCAAAAAAAAAAATGTAGTGGGTTTAGATCTGGGAAACGTGATGGTCATAAAATTGGTTCCAATCGACCAATCCATCTCTCGGGGAATGTTGCGTTGAGGTGCTCACGGACTAGTCGGGCGTAGTGTGCTGTCAACCATCTTGTTGGTACCACATCTTCGTCTCTGTGCCAACGACACATCTTCTAATAAACCAGGCAGGTCGTTTTGCAAAAATTTAAAATAATTTCTACCATCAAGAATAGTAGGCAACTCGACCGGTCCCGCAATTCCATTAAGAATTTCACTTCACAAATTAATTTTGAATTGGTATTGGGACTGATTTTCTCGTTCTTCATGTGAGTTTTCTGTCTGCCAGCTATGGACGTTATGTAAATTGAGATATCCATCCCTTTTGCAAGCCGACTCGTCAGACCACAATACTTCATTGAAGATATTAAGGTTTTGTCTCCACATCGGTATAATTTTTTGGCAAAATTGAATACGATGTGCATAGTCGGCTGGAAGAAGTGATTAGACGCGTTGGATGTGGTAGGGATGGTATTGATGACGCTGACCTAAACGCTACCTTTTCTCTTTTCGCTTCGCTCGCGCTGTTGTGGTCGCAGTTCTAACCCAACCTTATAGGCGTATTCTATGGGATCCTCTTTTTTTATAGAAAAACACTTCACCGAATGCTTGATTTCATAGACAATTTTTTCCTCGAAAGTCATATATTTTCAGAAATCTTGAAAATGACAACCTAGGTATAGAGTAGGTTAGGTTAGGTTTAAGTTATAATTTTTGCGATAACTCCCTTTTTAGCGCGGATCCCCAGGCCTGAATGGCCGGGGCAGTCGGGGGGGCGTTGTGGTAGAATCTTCGGGACCCCATGGCGTCCCCCACTTCCGACTCGGAAGGAAAGCACCGGAGTGGGTTTAGTGGGTAGTCTCATTGCACTCAGAGGAGTCCCACATAACCCCCAAATGGCCTCCCCAGCCGGGGGTATGCGTAAATGCATTCCCACTCCGTCAACAAAAAAAAAAAAAAAGGTTTAAGTTATAATATAACATTCTAAAAAAACGGCACGATCCTCTCCCATTCTGGACGACGCCTTGCTCTCTCCTACAATATTAGGCTCCCGTACTAGTTTTTCGATCTCTCTATTCTTATGGTTTCAGATAAAAATGCTTTCGTTGCAATGAAATTTCCATGAAATAAAAATTCGATCAAACGTTTGTCTATTAAGGAAGGGTAAACCATATTCGAACTTAAAGCCAAAATTATAATATGTTTAATTCTTATTTGAAATGATTTATTATACTTACAATAGTGTTCGTTATCATCATTATGGTGACCTCTTGCTGATACAGTACCGTTTTAGTTGTAGGTCTGTTCCGCCTTTTTCCCTTCTCGACTCTTGTCTCGCGACATAGCATCGCCCGTCACTCTCTAGAGTACAGCGAAGAAAGAGATAGGTAATATTTCTCGTGCGAGAAAGAGTCGCTTGTCACAGTTGTGCCAGAGGTGACTAGAGGAGGATTGGAGACCACAACAACAGAGGACTGTTCGTTCTGGGTCTCTAGTCAAGGACTCGTCTTGCCCAACGGCTCTTGACTTGACAATAACATGAAGTCATCAAGATAACGCCATGCATTTCTTTGGCTTGGCAGTAGATGACAGACGATTATACTTTGACTAATCGTTCGACTGCAACAACAGTCATAAACTAATGTTCCGAAAGCTCTAATTTATTTTTAATACCTCCCGACTGGCCAGTGACATATACTTGAACCCAGAACATTAAGATTCTAACTATACATTCGGGTGTTTCAATTTGAGTCTTAAGAGATTCTCCTAAAGTTGACCCTTCTGAGCCTTCTTGTGGACTTAACACTTTTTTACCTCGATGTTGCTTTAACGTTGGCGCCAACCTCTCGCCAAATACCCTAGACATAGCAAACATGCCTACGTCAAACTTCCGAATTACAATCATGTTGTCCCTTTCACTCATTCCGTTCCCAATGGAAGGCTAAGAGATGGTGTTATTGATATTTTACTTTTTGAAGTCTATGAATTGGATGGTAAAGATTATGCATTTGCTAGACAATGTTGTATGTTTACTATGAAAACGTGCGATTACGGATTTGGTTTCACGTGTGTTTATTTATATCTCCGAATGTTATGCTTTTGGGGATGTAAATTAGTATACTATCGTTTTATTAAGAGTAGGTCCAAAGCACAGTGCGAGAAATATATCACAATTTCATTTTCCATATATTTATAATGCTGTCGTTATAGTTAGAGTCGCTGTAGTTATAGTGCAACTCCAAAATATTTTATTCCCATCTTTCTTATTCCGATTTTCATAATCCGAAGTTCAGTATTCCTATTTTAAACTAAACCCGATTATTTTAATGTCCAAATTTCACAACCCCAATATGTTTGTATTCCCCGTATTCCCAATGTATTTTTCAGAAGAATCAAAGTCTCGATGAAAGATTAATACGAGAATAAGAAAATTGTTACCGATATGTTTCGCAAGTTTGACACTAAAAAAATATAAATTTGGATAGACAACGTTTCGTGTTATAGAGGTCGAAACAGTCACAAAACCGAATCTGCCCGTATATGGTCCCGACTGCCTTGCCCCTAGGGTATACAGGGTGTCCCTAAAACCAACGCCGAAATGAAAAGGGGTGATAGAACAGCTCATAAGCAACCATATTAAGTTAATTTGACCTTGATAAAAAGTTCATGGTTTTCGAGATATTTGCATTTAAAAAAAACTCGTGACTTTTGATGCCCTGCGTCAGTATGTCGATTGCCACCAATGCAAATTTAGGTATTTTTTAAATCTGTTTTTTGTAGGATGTTACTAAAAACATATCCTATCGAATGTAATTTCAATTTATTACATATCATGATGCTTTGTCGGTAAAAATAATAAAAAAAAACGAATTATAGCAATTTATTAAATTTAGCCAGCGGTTTTGATCGAGTTTCATTTAAAAAAAGTATTGTAAACTAACATGGCACACAACATAAAATGATAGTAAATTTATTGTAGTTTTCAAAAAGATACAGCATTTTCTAATTTACGCAGCAGTTTACGAGATATTGATATTTTACACCAAAAGGAGCTCATACTGCAGTTATTCCATAGTATGGTACCAGAGCCCCTACTAGGCTCAGAGTTTGAATTTTGAACAAAAAAACGAGTTAAAGAATACTTTATTTAGAATAGGAACACAATTCAATTTTAGAATAAAAAAAAATGAAATGTTCATAGCGAACCTGGCAAATAACGTAAAAAGATAGCAAATTTAGAGTTGTTTTTAAAATGGTATTGAAGTGACTTAATTATTTAGCGGTTTATAAGATTATGCAAAAATAATACTGGTTGCCATTTTTATCTGTTAAGTGAATAAAAAAACTAAAAACATTAAAAAAATACGATACCTGTTTTATGTAACTAAATTAAATGTTCAAATATTCCGCCATTGACTTGAATACAAGCTCGGCATCTCCTTAAAAATGCTCGACTGATGTGACGTGCACTTCTTGATACGTCGTTTTAGGCCTCTGCGTAAATGCGTTATCTCAGCTCCGCTATACTGTTAATCGGTTCATTGTAAACTTTTTCTTTAATATAACCCCAGTAATAGAAATCCAGAGGATTTAGGTCTGGAGATCGAGGAGGCCACAAAATGGGACCCAGATGGCCGATCCATTTCTGTGGATAAGTTTGGTTTAAATGTAGTCGCACTTCGCGTGCATAATGTGCTGGACAGCCATCATTCTGCAGCCACATTGACCACCGCGTAGCTAAAGGTACGTCGTCGAGAAGATTTGGCAACTCATTCTCTAAGAAATGCAGATAACTTGGACCATTCAGCGATTCTGGTAATTCAAATGGGCCAATTATTTTCCCATCTAATATTCCAGTCCAAAGGTTCACTTTAAATTGGTACTGCGACCGATCTTCCCTCATTAAATGAGGATTTTCTAATGCATAACTGTGTAAATTGTGCATGTTCATAAATCCATCTCTCTTAAAAGGGCTTTCATCAGACCATAAAACCATATTTATGAAATTGGGATCCTCTGTGTTTTTGCAGCATTGTCTGGCAAAACTGAACACGAAGTGGGTAATCACGGGGCAGCAACGCTTGAACACGTTGTATGTGGTATGGATGATATCCATATCGACGTAATATTCTATTGGCAACAGATTTTGATATCCCTAAATTACGTTCTGTTCCGTGTCGAAGTGGATGCGTCGTTTTGAATCTCTTGTAAAACATCTTCATCGTAATAGGTCTTCCCAATCCACGACGATTGCCAGGCAAAACGCCTTGTGAGTATGCGAGATGAACATTTCGAAATACTCGATGGTCCGGATGCCTTAAATTTGGATATCTTTCTCGATAGAGTCTAGCTGCAGCACAAGAGTTACCCTGACATTCCCCATAGACAAAATGCATGTTGGCATATTCTTGAGGAGTATAATTCTCTGGCATATTTGTAAGAAACGCACTACAATTAATCTTAACAGAGCCAAAGTAAATCGAAGTTAAAATCAATAGGCAGAACTCGAGTCCAAGATGCACTGTTAAATTGTACCAAAAATCCAAATCACAAGGCAAACACGAGTTCTATTGGTAAATCAAGTCTATTTAAGAAAATAAGAAACCAAACTAAATAAAGAACATCAAACGAATTGACGAAGTGTCCTAAAATTACTAAAATACTCTTTAATCAGAAAGCCGACTTGAATTCGAATTTCAAATTGTGTTCCAATTTCAAATTGTGTATTCTTTGAATCTATTTTTTGTTCGAAATTCAAACTCTGAGCCTAGTAGGGGCTCTGGTTCCATACTATGGAATAACTGCAGTATGAGCTCCTGTTAGTGTAAAATATCAATATCTCGTAAACTGCTGCGTAAATTAGAAAATGCTGTACCTTTTTGAAAACTACAATAAATTTACTATATTTTTATGTTGTGTGCCATGTTAGTTTACAATACTTTTTTTAAATGAAACTCGATCAAAACCGCTGGCTAAATTTAATAAATTGCTATAATTCGTTTTTTTTATTATTTTTACCGACAAAGCATCATGATATGTAATAAATTGAAATTACATTCGATAGGATATGTTTTTAGTAACATCCTGCAAAAAACAGATTTAAAAAATACCTAAATTTGCAGTGGTGGCAATGGACATACTGACGCAGGGCATCAAAAGTCACGAGTTTTTTTTAAATGCAAATATCTCGAAAACCATGAACTTTTTATCAAGGTCAAATTAACTTAATATGGTTGCTTATGAGCTGTTCTATCACCCCTTTTCATTTTGGCGTTGGTTTTAGGGACACCCTGTATAAAGAAATCCGTAGGCGCGGGGTGAGGGCAGCTCTTGCTCGCACTAAGAAAATGCAAGCAAAATCGGTGTTTTCGTATTTTTGGTGCATCGGAGTCATATTAATACGGTCTTTTTATATTTCAGTGTAGCTATATTGAAACTCGGGATTTTTGAAATCGAAATTGTAAACAATAATTATTTGTAAAGCTTCTGATTCTGACATATGTACTTTACTTGAAGTTTAGAGACTTAACAAACACGGTAAACGAAGATGCCAGTCCATCCAGATCCGCATTTGAAAGATTTGTTTACAAACTCCGTAATCTCAGGTGAACTGGATCAAGCTTATAATAACTTATATTAAATCAAGTTTATAATATTAAACATAAGCAAACATTACGATACTTATACATAACTTGCGTGTATTATTACAACCCATTATATACGATGACATGAGTTCTAGAGTTCACGGATGGTGACCAATAAGACGCAAAAGCAATCGATTCAGATCTACAATGTAGGTTAACTAGTCTGTGGACTGATAGAACGGTTTAAGAGGCCTTATTCCTTTTAAAATGCTGATTGTTTAGACATTTTTCTCTATGTTCAAACATGTTACTTAACATATTCATATTATTACCTAGAACAGGGCTATTGGGATTTATTGGTATATATTTGAAACCTCCAATTTAATTTTTCATTTATAATTTTTGTTTCAAAAACTACTCGAAATTGACAAAATTCACGCGGAAAATTAGTTTTTTCAACTTATTTTCGACTGCAAGCAATCAAATAGCTATGTTACCTAGAACTCAGGAAAAATTATTATTCACTTCAAAAAGTTGGTTGAAATAATCAATATATTTGTCATAATACGAAAAAAAAAATTTTTTTTTTAAAGGATATTCTTTTTTAAATTTATTTATCCTACCTCTTAGCCACATGATTCTGCTGACTTTCATGCAAGCAGTATAATTTATTAGGCCGTCTGCATAGTGATGTCTCTGAATTCAGGCGTGGAAACCTCCATTCCAGGACACGTTTATGGCGTGATGCTGAAGAGCTGAGGGTCAAAAAGTAGCCGAAAAAGCGCCTCGCGTGATTTGTGCACAAGCCCCTACTGCGAGAATAAACATTAAAATATGAGTATTTTATATTGGTCATTAAATTCAGGGCCTTGTTGCAGCCAGCTTGTTGTAAAAATGAGGGCAAACGACGCGACGTAACGACGGTTTTCAACCCAGTTATGAACATATAACAAAAATATTCAAACTTACCTCACGTTAAACTAAATAATATTTATCTGGGTTACACTCAGATAAACAACCCTACGATATACATATATTCTACTCTGAAAGGTCATTGTAACAATACGTAATATTAACTTGTATTAACATACATTCCTAATATTAATTATTTCGTGAGTCAATGTGAACATTATTATATCAATCACATCACAAAACCAATATTTAATATTTACTAAACAATACATTTTGTTTTTTAAATGTCGGGGTGCCCCCATAACGCATGCGCGCGTCTCATTCAATGGAGTCATGTTTTTTCAGGGTGCGGTTCAAGTTGCATAAAAACTTTTAGCATATTTTCATTTAACTACTTTCAAAATGAATAATAAACACATTGCATAAAAACAAAATTCATAATTTTGTCAACCATAATATTTAAACATCATAACCTTTAATAATCATAATAACATTAGTTATAATGTTCATAAGTCATAATGTCACTTGGTATAACATACATTCAGAATATTTATTAAAACTCATAAAAACACCTAAAATAATTATCAAGTTGCATAAATATCATATCAAATAACCCTAAAAAAAAGAATAAAAAGTTGTTGAGTACCTACTGAAATATTGTTATGTTTTTTTTTACCCTAAAAACGAAACTGCTCCAAAAGATAGGTAGGTTAGGGTTATTTTTTTTATGACCTTAAAAACGAAACTACTCCAAGAGATAGGTAGGTTAGGGTTATTTTTTTTTATGACCCTAAATACGAAACTGCTCCGAGAGATAGGTAGGTTAGGGTTTTTTTTATGACCCTTAAAATGTAACTGCTCCTAATTTGGCTCGACAATGGGGAAGAATGAATAAGAAAAAAAAAATACATTTTTGTATATATTTATTTGGACAACATTTATGCTTTAAGTTTTTATGAAAAAAGTATGATATGACAATGGTATAGTATACAAAGTGACTATTATGCTATTTGTCTATTATGCAAATACATTATTATGCAATTAAACTATTATAATTTTCGAAATTATGCAATTCGTTTGTATGCATTTTGTTTTTATGCTATATGATCACTTATGCAGGTTGAAATTATGCAATTAGTTTTATGCAAAATGAAAATTCGCAAATTGTTGTTATGCAAAACATTACACACCCGTTTTTTCAGCCAAATAAAAAAAATATATTAATCGGGGGGCACGGCAGTGCCCCCGCCAAGTCGAGCGCGAAGCAAACACTGCCGTACCATCCTTTACTGGAACCATTTCGCCGCATTTTCAGGCCCCTATTTGAGCACCTCTGGATAAGACCAGAACGCAGAAATTTTCAACATCGATTAGCAGTGTTTTTTTGGGGTAGAGTATAGACTTTTAGAGACTTTCATAATTTATGTCTTTATATTAGAGTTAGTAACTATATAAATGACAGAAAAAAGTACTTGAGTAGAAAAAAATGTAATCGTACTGAAATGAAAAACTTGACTTCAATCACTGTCAACTGTCGACAGTGATTGAAGTCAAGTTTTTTATTAGTTTTGGCTATAGGTTTCGTTTTGGCTTTATTATGTGAAAATTGGTTCCTCTTTACATCAGTGACACCTACCTATACCTAAAAGTAAGTAGTACCATTAAAAATCCCCAATATGGCATTGGTCGAAAGACAACTTGTCAAGCTAGACAGCTCTTGGAAGCTGCCCTATAGCTATCAGTAGTATTGGTTGGTTTGTATGCAGAAGATACGACAGTGGAAGATTCTCGAGCATGAGTCAGGAGGTCAATTGGTCCGACAGTTGTTGAATTGGGAGTCCCGACTGATAATTGTAATTGAAACGTTTCGTAATACATAATGCAACGTGTATGTATACACGTGTCGCGTTCAGATAATGGGTTTAATTTTGTAAGGATCGATACAATTGATTTTAGATTTGTTGTACCGTAGGGCAGCGTCTAGGGACGTTCTTTTTTGTTATTTATTCTACTTAATTACTCAGCATCGGACTATACATATGATCGTATACCACCCTAGTGTAATTTAAATACATAAATATTAAGGGACTATCTTACACAAATCAACCTAGTCCCAAACTAAGCAAAGCTTATAGGTACTATAGGTAACAACTATTCATTTATTTATTTAAACTTTATTGCACAGTTAAAACTAGTACAAATGGCGGACTATTCGAGTTCATGACACAAATATTTGCCCTGGCCGGGATTCGAACCCAGGATCGCCAGCTCAGTAGGCAGGTGCACTACAAACAGCGCCTATAAATATGTTTTTAATTAAGAATATGTATTCCATATTATCTTGTGGGCATTTTGGCTCGACTGTACAGTCCGACCAAAAAGAGTAGAAATTAAAAAGTGGCAATACTGTAGTGTCGTCCCCGTTTTCTTATATTAATTAGAAAGAGAGGACACTACAGTATTTGCCACTTTTTAATTTCTACTGTTTTTGGTCGGACTGTAAGCCCGTAAGGTATTTTTATAAATAAATGTCATTGTCGATTGTTCCAGGCAATGGCCCCAGTGGAATGGTGACGTCATTCATGCTGGCGGGGAACGTGCCGTATCTCAAGGAAGTGCCCGCAGACTTGCCCATCGACGACATGCTCAGGGCCAGGTAATTGTGCGTGCATTCATCTAGTATTTATAAATAAAACAATGAAAAGTATCACTGTTAAAATTACATATCATTGTTAATTTCAATCTCGTGGGTCGGGACCCTGATTGTAGACTTATAGCAGGCTATCCCCACGCGTTTCGGCCGCGCGAAACATTCCGATCTCTAAGTGCCAACCCCGCGCGACAAAACGTCAGTGGGCTGCCACGCCTCGCGGCGAGCGGACGGCGTACAGTTAACGTTTCCCGCGCAACCTGTGCTGTACGATGTCGAAAAATAAAAGTCGGGCATATTGTTTTTGTGGCAACAAAGACGATTGAAAATGATTTCATTTGTTCCAGAACACATTAAACTCTCCGGTTAAAAGATTTTGTTTAAGAATTAACGTTTACTGGGGCACTATTGACGCGTAACTATTAAAGTCTGGGTATTTCTCTAAAAATCTTTATGGGGGCGCCTAGCTTTTTTTCGAATTCATTGTGTTGGTTTGATTCCATGCTGTGTTGTTATTACTGAATGTTTAGTTATACAATCAATAAGTAATAGTATTTTATGCAACCGTTGTATAAGAGGGGGCAAAAAACGCGAGTGGCATGGGTTACGATGTGAGCGTAGCGAACATCGTAAGAAAGATGCCACGAGCGTTTTTTGACCTACTTATACAACGTTGCATACAATACTTTTTCTACGACACGACATTTCATAAATAAAATGCAAATAAACTACAAAGAAAATAACTACATGTTCCCGCTCGGAATCAACAAAATTAAAAAAAAAATAGTCTCTGATAAACATTTTTTTTTTTATTGACGTCCATCTGTCAGAAAAATATGAACTTTTACATAAAGGTATACGTTCACTATACTAAACATCCATGCACTGAAGATAAAACTTTTTTTTTTAAGTTGGCAGCAATGCTTTTGTACAATAAGCTTTTTTTTTAAATTGCAAATTGTGTGAATGCTACTGTTTAACTCGTAATCTGTGGTACTAAGTGATGGTTTTTTGGCGACATTATAACATCGTTTAGCAGTGTTTTTTTGGGCAATAGAGTATAGACTTTTACAGACTTTCATAATTTATGTCTTTATATTAGAGTTAGTAACTATATAAATGACAGAAAAAAGTGCTGGAGTAGAAAAAATATTTAAAGATTCACTCTATTATTCGTTATGTTTTAGAAACACGATTACTTGTAGTTTCCTCGATAGTTTTTTTTAGTTACCTCAAAAAAGCAACGTCAACCCTTAGTATGTCATGAATACTGCAGGGAAAGTTATCAGTTTTTTTAATAATAACATAACGAGATGTTAACTATAACTATACGTCTTACATTTTCAAAATCTGTATTATTTTAATAATTAAACCGAAAAAACATGATTTCCGCGGCTCCCAGCAGAGATGGGCAAAAGTTAATCGATTAACGATTAAGATTAACTTTTTTAATCTCAATTAACGATTAAAATTGTCGATTAGTTAATCTAATCGTACGAGTTCCGATTGATTTAATCTCGAAAGATTAAGTTAACTGTCGATTAATTTTTAGCGATTAAATTTTTAAGCGATTAATTAATTCGATTAACTTTCTCTTAAATTAATATTAGGATAAATAAGAAGACTTTTTGTAAGTCCAAGTCCCTGCCTAGAACATCTTAGAGTACCGCACTATAAAAAACCATCTTGTATTACTGTAACAAGAGGGAAGAGCGGAGAGGGAAGAGCGGAGAGCGGCGTGCGGAGAGCGGCGTGCGGAGAGCGGCGTGCGGAGAACGGAAAGCAGAGAAGCGGAAAGAGGGAACGGTCGGATGCAAAGGTTTGAACAGGGTCTTTTTAAAGAAAAAGACCCTGTTCAAACCGTGTAGAGAATGGTGTTCAATCGTCCTGAAGTGGGCAACCCAGTGGGAATCGGGTTGTATGGTCGCCACGCCTCTGCTGACTAGACTGGTTGACCAAACGAGCGAAGGCACGAGAAAAAGCTAGCGTTTACATAACGGAGGCAACCCTAGCGCACATTCCAATGACGTTGCGTCACCCGCGGGAGGAGGCATCGATAGCGGTGGCAACGCCTGCCGTCCAAACAAGTGGGGTATCTGTTACGTAGTAACTTGTATATAATCTGTGCTTATAGTTACATTTTATTATTGCCATAAGTTTCATTGAAATGTTTATGTAAATACGCCATACGACTAAATAAATTGTTACTTTGACATGCCTGTTATTCATCAATCTCATTCTCTTTTGGTAGCATGATATTTATTGAAACTATCGTGAGCCATATTTATTTTAATTATTGTATGAAGCGGTTTACACTGACGTGAATTTGTCAGGAACGGCCCGACCGTTTCGAACTCGTATGGAGCTCTTCTTCAGGGACACTGAACCGTATCGTTTTCCCGACAAGTTTTAAATCGTTTATAATAATCATTAGAGATGTCTCACGAAAGTTTTAATAAGTGATTGCAATATTGTCCAGCAGAAGAAATGCCACTTTATTTTATTTTCCCTCCTTTGTCGACAGACTACAAAATATACCGGCGGGGCAGAGCCTATACGAGGCAGACCTCACAGAGCTCGCTGAAGGTCTTGAGGGGAGAAGCCAGAATCCCATTCCGCTACTGGTAAGCATATTTTAAGAGAGATTTTTTTAAGAGAGAAAGAAATACATTGATGCGTCCCGTGACCATAAAACATAATTACATAAAGGTTGTGAAAGAAATGATTACCTAATAGAAGATTGTTCAACAAGGGACTAAAACAAGCCGAGATGTTTTAGCCACCCGAGCAGAGCGAGGCATAACTCACCAAAATGATTTATATTTATATTAAATTTGCTAGAATCTAATACTAGTTTAAAGATTAAGAATAATACACAAGTATCGAGACTAGTTAGTGCCCTATCTTCAGTGTTGTCATACACCGATTTACATATAAAAAACTAAAATTGCTGGGGCAAAGATATTTTAGCTAGACTATATGTTTGCTGTCAGTGTATTTTGCAGCTAAATCTTAAGATGCCGTATTCCTTGTAAAGTTTATTATTTTCATATTACGACAAATATATTGATAATCTCAACCAACTTTTTGAAGAAAATAATACTTTGCCCTGAGTTCTAGATAGTAACACAGCTATGTCATGCTTTTATTGCGTGCAGTCGAAAATAAGTTGAAAAAAAAAACAGTTCTCTGTGTGAATTTTGTCAATTTCGAGTAGCTTTTGAAACAAAAATTATCAATTAAAAATTTAAACTGTAGTTCAATACTTAGCCAGGTTCTACATTAAGTAGTAACCTTGATAATATGTTAAGAAACGTATTTTGATCATAGAGAAAAAAATCTAAAACAATCAGCATTTTTGAACGGATATGGAGCATTTATAATAAATAAATAAATAAGTGATTGCCTGAGTATTCGGTATCGAATACGTCTCGTCAGGCTCGTGGGTCACCCCATGGTCGGGTTATCAACCACTATTGATAGCATATCGCTCACGTTACTGTGCGTGTTTTTATCTGTTTAATTAGTATTGATTGTTACATGGAAAATGTTTGTAATATAACAGTAAATTTTAACGGCAAACTTTTTTGCAAACCATTACAAATAGTTGACTAGTACGCAGATAATGCCTTATGAATATTTCCGCCATTTATACATTTATTTGTGCAATACGCTTAAATAAAAGAGGCCTTACACATTTTTAAAATGTGTTTCTTCATATTATGACAAATATATTGATAATTTCAACCAACTTTTTCAGGTGAATAATACTTTTCCCTGCGTTCTAGATAGTAGCATAGCTATTTCATGCTTGTAGTGCAGTGGAAAATGAGTTGAAAAAAACAGGTTCTGCGTGAATTTTGTCAATTTCGAGTAGTCTTTGAAACAAAAATTATCAATGAAAAATTCTAACTGTAGGTTTCAAATAAATACCAATAAATCGCAATACGTCTAACTAGTAACATTGATCATAGAGAAAAATTACTAAAACAATCAGCATTCTTGACGGATAAGGAGCCTGAAGGAGATCTATAACATCCAGATGTTAAATTATATATTCACATTTTTGTTATTTTTTGTTTTATGTGACAAGTAAGCCATACGATCAAATAAATACTTAATGAAATAACATAATAAAGTCGCGTATATACGTACTTATTTATGAGCTTTTGTGTTTGAAATTAGCAAAAACAAGAACTTCAACATTCAAGAGTTACAGTGAAGATATACATATTATAGGTACTTACTCTTTTTTTGCTATAAATTATTATTTGTTCACGACACTGCTCGAAAATGTGGATATAGATTACCTGAATCCAGTACACAAAACCGCTCATATATGTTCATTTGTAAACTGTATATCTATGTGAGCTCCCAACACGACTACAATGTAGCACGTTACGGTAACAGTTCGTATCTACACATGAATTTCATAGTAAGATACGGCTTTTTAAAAAATATTTCAGAGTAATTTTTTCGGCCGGCTTAAATGACAATTTAACCAATCAAAGCTTAATCGTCTGCTGCATGTCAAATTAAATTGACCAATGAGAATGCGTCATTTATGAGGTGTATTTTTTTCTTAAACTTACAAATACCCAAGTTTATTTTCTTAAGTAAGAAAATATGCCTCAGGTTAACTTTTTAACAAGTTTTCGTTAAAAAGGTTTTACGCTGAAAATCATGAACATTTATATTTTAAAGTACCTATGCTATGCGCCGTAAAACGTTCTCCTAATTTAAACAATGACTTATTTTTCAACAAATAGTTTTCAACAAATGAACACTTTAAATTTATATATTGAACTCATTATATTTTTTTAATTTGGCTGAAAACCATTACTCCATTGCGTGAGATGCGCGCATGCGTTACGGGGTAGCCGCCATATTTAAAATACACGCATATATATAATTTTCATTTTAGAACGAATGATAATATTGACGTAACGTTGCCATGATTTTTCAGTGTGGAATACATCGTAGGGTTGGTAACCTGAGTGTTACCTATGAAATGTTTAAATGTCTAAATTTATTTGATAGTGAGGTAAGTTTTAATATTTTTGTTATTTCTTCATAAATGGGTTGAAAATCGTCGTTGCGTCGTTTGAATCTGGTGGCACGATCAGCTTTATGTAAATAATAGCCCTAATTTTTCGCAACAAGGCACCGAGTTTAATTACCAATATAAAATACTCTTATTTTAATGTATTTCCTCGCAGTAGTCGTGAAAAGCATTCTGTTCGGTCTCGGCTGAAAGTACAATAGATGAACTCGTATTATCGAAATTTACTCGTTCATCTATTGGTTACTTTACAGCCTCTACAACAATGTACTTTCACGGACAACGTCGTTGTCTAGTTTTAAATTTATGTTGTTACACTTGTTACTTTATTATATTTACGTAATATGTGTAAGTGTTTGATGGAAAAATAGCTGTTTATGCAACTGTTACATAATGAGAGCATCACATGTGTTTTAAGGCCTGATTAAAGTTGCATACAATACTTTATCTATCCAAATATCATAAACCCTCCATGATGCGTTCAAGAATCGCACATTATGACTACCATAAAAATAGACTGTTTTTTTAGCACAAATTTCTTATCTGTAAAAATGTTATTATTGCTAAATAATAACATCGATTTCGATAATATTATTTATTCCAATTTCGAACATCTCTGAAAAACAAAGAAATTTGATTTGACCGCTATTTTAATATCAGTCGAGATGACGTTTAGTTCGAAATGAATTGTCAATTTGCAATCAAATTTGACAAATGTCGCACGTAAGTAAGTAGTTTGTCTCTGAATTAAAAAGAAACTATGACAGCTGCCAGAAAACTTCATTACCGCCATTACCGGGTAATATTTCTTATAATGTGCGACTCCTGAATGCATCATGGAGGCTTATGATATGTGGCTAGATAAAGTAGTGTAGTACTGTACTGTACATAATTAGGCATTAAAACACTCGTGTGATGTTATTATGAAACTTGCCTTCGGCTCGTTTCATAAACCCGCACTCGTGTCTAATACCCTTCATTATGTACCGTCACATAAACTACTATTATCTACACACATATTCGTCATCATATCATAGATTTTATTTTATGTATATATACGGTACTCCTACCAGTAACTCCGGTGGAATGGAGGAATGAATGGGGCGACCCTGTCCGAGACAATGTAATGTTATGAAATAACATCTCTGATGGCTTTGCCTATACTATCAGAACTTGTTAGTAATTTCTGTCACCCAAGGCCGAAAGTAGGATTTACTGATACTCGCTATGCGGGGAGAAAATCTCACTTACTGGCCAAGGCAAGACGTAAAACTTAGACAAACCACGGGTGGTAATTCCTGGCAGCACCATTAACCTCTACCTATATATAATTTTCTGTTTAAATTAAGTCTATATTGTATGTTAAGTGATTTAGTTTTTAAGTTCTTTGTAATGGTGGTGCGTCTTTTTCGCTGCAATAAATGTGTTTTCTTTCTTTCTTTCTTTCTAATTCGATTATGGCACAAACACCTGCGATCTGGGACGTCCACTTATTCATCGCCCTAGGCATAGTAGGCATGTACTCACAATGTACTTTTCTCAAACATACAATGAAATGTCGTCATAACGTGCGTCATAACAGGCTTCGAAGTTTCACGTTACGGGCGGAACAACTCGAGAGAACTGTAAAGGAATTTCATACAAAATTGAAGGCCTAGGCCGGAAAGTATTTTTTTAAACATGGCGTCTGTGTTCATAAACAGGCTAAACAGCTGAATTATATTTTTTTGAGTGGTGTATTTTTTTATTTCATATGTTTGAGAAAAACACTATACATGCCTTAGCCGTGAAAAGGGCTTGCCGGCTTCGGATCACTATTTTTCTATACCTACTCACCCGGCAAGCCCTGCTTTCCCGGCGTCTGCAGTAACTATCGTACATGTATAAGTTTAAAAATATGTGTACAAATCACGAGAGTATAAAGTGTTACAGTTTAAAAACCTTTTAAGTTTCCTTATCCGTTCAAAAGTACTGATTGTATTAGACATTATTCTCGATACTTACGTTACTACTTAGAACAGGGCTATTGCGACTTATCGGTATAATATAATGAAATAATAATAACGAAATAATGAACTTTATTCTGCAAGTAGGCCACAAGGGCACTTTTACATGTCTGAGTCTACCGGCATTTCACAAGAGGAGACCACTGTTGAGAAGAAACGCCGAAAGAAACTCAACAGTCAGTCATTTTTTCATAAAGGTACATATTTGAAACCTACAGTTTGAATTTTTCATTGATACTTTTTGTTTCAAAAACTACTCGAAATTGACACAATTCACGCAGAAATCTGTTTTTTAGGGTTCCGTAGTCAACTAGGAACCCTTATAGTTTCGCCATTTCCGTCTGTCCGTCTGTCCGTCCGTCCGCGGCTTAGCTCCTTGATCATTAGTACTAGAAAGCTGAAATTTGGTATGAGTAGGTATGTGTATACGCCGACAAAATGGTAAAATAAAAAGTTAAAAACTAAAAAAATGATTTTTTTTCGGGTACCTCTCTTACACCTAAAGTGGGGGTGAATTTTTTTTCGTTTCAACCCTAGTGTGTGGGGTGTCATTAAATAGATTTGTTAAAAATAATAGGGGTCTCTAAACGTTACTTTTCGATAAAGTCAGTAGTTTTGTAAATATTCGCTCCGAAAATAAAAAATATAGTGTGTCCCCCCTCTAACTTTTCAACCACGGGTCAAAAAAATATGAAAAAATTCATTAAAATTACTTAGGCCTTATACTACTTTCAATGAAAACTATATTGAACAAAATCGGTCCATCCGTTTTTGAGTTATCGCAAAATTTCATAATTTTCTTTAAAAGGACGTAAGTTGACTTCCAGAAGGTAATAATTAATTACTGTTACTTTGGCGTTTACGACCTTTTTACACAACTTGAAATCTTTCACTTAACTTAAACCTCGGGCTTAAAACCGCTGTTTTAAGCCCGTGTCTTATGATGGATGAGCAACTACGGAACCCTACACTGAGCGTGGCCCGACATGCTCTTGGCTGGTTTTTTTTTTCAACTTATTTTCGACTGCACGCTATGAAAGCGTGAAATAGCAATGTTACTACCCAGAACTCAACGAAAAGTATTATTCCCTTCAAATGTGAAAAAAAATAATTTTAAAAGGAATAAGGCATCTTAATGAATCATATTATTTACGTTGTGGGTCGATTGCAAAAAAAATGTACATAGTTAAGGGCTTTAATTTAAACAAAATTAATTGATTCCTTTGTGATACATTTTGTATGACTAACTTTCGTCACACAAAGTAAGCGATCGTATTTTATGTTAACTAAGCTTTTAACTATACTGTACATTTTTTTTGCAATCGACCCTTGTAAGTTCAGTTCACACTCCCACTTTCTGTTACCAAGCGTCCTCGTAATTTTACTCAAATGTACGCGCTTAACCTTTTATCAACCCGATAATTCGGGTAGTATTGACATAATTAACTTTTTTACAATATTTATACATTCAGAGCGATACCGCTCTAATAGTGTATACCTAGTTACATTCGCTGACCTTCCAGTGAGGTCGTTTACCGGCTGCCTAATTATAATAATGGACACTGAACATGTTAAGTAATTTATATTCATTCGGGCAGAAAAAAACTCTCAGACATGGAATTAAATATTGTCGTTATGTTCCTTGTAGGCTTCGAAGTACCCTGTTGCCAGCGGGGGGACAAAAAATTCTTACTTCATTGCCGGCCTAGGCCATCAAAACATTTTCTTTTTTCAATTGCATCTTCGAGCACTATACAGGCCTCGGCACTTGCTCGTCATTTTCCAGTAGTCGTCTTTCGGTTGATAAGACACTACACGAACATAGTTTACTTTTAATAAGTTGCTGTCTGAGTTGTTTATTAATTACAGTGACATTGCATAAACGTTACCGCGTGCGAAGTAACGTGCGTATTTTAGTAAAGGCGGCCTCACACAGAGCGGTGTCGTTTTGATTTAATTGCACCTCTTTTCAATGTACCTATTTAAATATATGTTACCAATAATGGTTCCATGAAGAGCGTCCCTTTTTTTTTATTTATTTATATCACACTAATATTATAAAGGCGAAAGTTTGTGAGTGTGATTATGTGTTTGCATGTTTGTTACTTCTTCACGCTAAAACGCTGACACCTTGGATTAACAAAAAAGTAGTGTTCCCGTCGGATGAGTGGGTAACACAGCGGGGCGCAGCTAATTCTGAAATAAATATGTCCCCTTTAGGTCGCCTTTGAGCATTAAACCAACCGGAGTGGCCATTGGCAGACGTTCCCCTCTGCCAAAAGTACAAGACGTCGGTCATAGCGGTTATACAAATACAAAATACAAAATTCTTTATTCGATAAAACGTAAGTACATGGTGTATATACAAAGGGATGGTGCCGTCCGGTAAGCGAAATATTGCCTGTGTTGGAAGACACCGCTCTTCTTTAATTATGGTCCGTACGTTACACTATTTATTATACATAAAAGAATTAAAACATGAATTTTGATTCACTTCTTGATGAGCATTTATCCTTTTTTCTTTTTGATCCATGTATGACCTTCTTGGTCTTCCTCTTTTCGTTTTTCCTTCTATTATAGTAATGTTTAAGCCTGTTTGATAAAAAATACAGACAAGGCATTTTATACAACTTAAACTTCTTAGGGTATTTGACTATAGTGAACATTTATTGTACCACTAGGTAAACTTAATATAATATAACATAAATTGTACACATTCAAAAAATACACGGAACCATTTCCTAACTAAATAAGATGACTACTGATATTTACGTCACAAGCCAGTATCTTCATAGTAACTTCATACTAACAGATCGTTTTTCACATTTTATAAAGAGTAACTGATTTGAGCTGTCATCAAATACCGTATTGTAAAATTTCTTAGCTTCATTTTAATTTATTCAATACATCGTCACTTTTATCTCTTGTAGAGTGGCCTTTACGTATAAAAGTAGAAGTTCATTCCATTATCTAAAGCAAAACAAAAAAAAACGTGCAGTAAAAAAACATTAAAAGTAATCTGACCTCACGATATTATACAATAACCGGATTATAAATTACAGAAACCGAATACGATTATAATAAAACACCATGAGTTTTTTGGATCAAAAAAGATAAGGTCTTGCTAAGACGTAAAAAACATAAAAAAGATGGCCGGGACCAAAAGGCATCAACAAACTCAGTATTCATTAAGTCTTATTGCGTTCTTTGTACGGTAGAAAATATGATAGCTCTTTGGATAACCTTGAACGTAGTTTAAGTTAGGGTTCAGTAAATAGGAAAAAAACAATTCGAATAAAGAGGCTATTATGAGGGGATCGATCGGAAAATTATTACTCGATGAGATACAATAGCAGATCAGTTTTTATCTCCCGACTAAAAACTTTATTCTAAATTATACATAATGTAATATTATATTACTGCAGGCGCCGGCAAGCCCCTTTCACGGCTAAAGGCATGTATAGTGCTTTTCCAAACATATGCGATGAAATAAAAAATACACCTCTCAAAAAACCATAATTCAGCTATTTAGCCCGTTCATGAACCTGAGACGCCACGTTAAAAAAAATCACTTTCCGGCCTAAGCCTTAAATTTTATGTGAAATTCCTTTACAGTTCTCTCGAGTTGTTCCGCCCGAAACGTGACACTTCGAAGCCTGTTTTAACGCACGTTATGACGATATTTCATTGCATGTTTGAGAAAAAACTTAAAAGTATATTCTAAATTAATGTAGTGAAAAGTGTATATTATAGTGTGATCTCAACCGGGGTTGATAGTCTAATTAATAAAGAAAAATAAGTACAAACTTACCATGGAATGTTTTGTAACGGCCATCAAGGTTCTGGAAGCCTACAGCAGTCTTTGAAACTCTGACTTTTTATAAACAAAGAAACCACGCGAGTCCTTTAGCTACTCAATAAGCTTTTGTTATGGTACAATACCACGACGCGTTTGTTATGGTACAATACCACGACGCGTTTGTTATGGTACAATACCACGACGCGTTTGTTATGGTACAATAACACGACGCGTTTGTTATGGTACAATACCACGACGCGTTTGTTATGGTACAATACCACGACGCGTTTGTTATGGTACAATACCACGACGCGTTTGTTATGGTACAATACCACGACGCGTTTGGCGCAGTTTGTAGACATCTGCCTACTGAGCCGACGGTCCCGGGTTCGAATCCCGGCCGGGGCAAATATTTGTGTGATGAACTCGAATATTTGTGCTCGGGCCATGGTTGTTCTATGTATTCTTTCCAGGGTGTCACCTAGATTCATACTAAAATTTATCAAAATCGGTCCAGCCGTTTGAGCGTGAAGAAGTAACAAACATACACTTAAACACACTCACTTCGCCTTTATAATATTAGTGTGATTACATACCTAGGGCGGGGAATTCGTGAATGTCCCAGATCTTGTTTGTGGCTCGAACCGAAGGTGAGGGTCATAAATATGCGATCTCGGGCTTTACGAGGTACCGCCTATGGTTGGTCAAAAGTTTTTCTGCCTAAATATTACCTATCTCTTTCTTCGGTGTACTGTGAGAGAGTGACGAGTGACGCTATGTCGCGCGACAAGTCGCAACGTATAGTTGTGCTAGACGGGCAGTTGAACTATTTACGAATTGAGATAGGGATAGGTGCTCTTTCAGATGAGCTTTGCGAAATAACATCACCCGTCACACTCTCACATTACATCGATGAAAGAGATAGGTAATATTTCTCGCGCGAGAAAGTCTCGTGTCACAGTTGTGCTAGAGGTACTGGTAAGGAGTTCCACAAACAGACAACTCTAAAAGCACAGATTAAAAGTAAACGAATTATTAATATACCTTAATTAACAGTCTAAAGACATTTTTAACGGAACCCTACATATCAGTTTTAAACCAGTTTTACCTACAAAAAGAGATGAATGACCTTAGGAGCCTTGGACACGAATTTAATTGTAATTGTTGCGTATAATTGCTAAATACAATTTATCTCACTTATAATATGACGTTCCGTACCGAAAGGGTAAAAAATTAGGCAAGTGCGAGTCCGTCTCGCGCATGAAGGGTTCCTTACCATAAAACAAGTTTGTTGTATGGGAGCCCCCCTTAAATATTTATTTTATTTTTAGTATTTGTTGTTATAGCGGCAATAGAAATACATCATCTGTGAAAATTTCAACTGTTTAGCTATCACCGTTCTTGAGATACAGCCTGGTGACAGACGGACGGACGGACGGACAGCGAAGTCTCGGTAATAGGGTCCCGTCTTTACCCTTTGGGTACGGAACCCTAAAAACGGGATCCTATTACTAAGACTCGACTGTCCGTCGTCCGTCCGTCTGTATGTCTGTGGACAGACTATATCTCATGAACCGTGGTAGCTAGACAGTTGAAATTTTCACAGATGATGTATTTCTGTTGCCGCTATAACAACAAATACTAAAAACAGAATAGGTAACGTAAAAAAATATTTAAGTGGGGCTCCCAGACAACAAACGTGATCGATTGCGTTAACTTTGCATCTCATTTGTATGCGGCGCCATATTTACCAGGCGCAAACTTAACTCAACCCGGCCAGTTAAGATGGGATAAGTTTTGTTCGGAACCCTCGGTGCGCGAGTCAGACTCGCAATTTGCCAGTTCACCGGAACATCCTGAATTGGACAGACGAAAGAATTTTTGGCCAAGCTAAAGCAGACACACGCATCGTCTCAATGAAAATATATTTTTTTTATGCGGCTTTTAGAAACATGAAAAGAGAGAACCCTCTGTAGTATTTCATTCTGTGTTTGTAAATGTCTATTGCTGGCTAACAATAATGGTATCGACAAAGCAATTGGGACAATAGATCGACGGCCAATGGTACGGTTCCATCATTATCTAAACAATATATGTGACCTTTCTATTGATCTCACCTTGTACTGTACGGTAGATGTCAATGGGTGTAAACAAGAGAGGAATAATAATAAATAATAATAAATATCGGTATATATCGGACAAACTCAAATCGATCTAGGTCATATGAAAAATATTGATAATCATGCGATTATAATTTCCGTTTGTCAATCGTCCTCTGCTATTCTTTCCTGAGTTCCAATATTTGTGAAAGGCATATCAAGTTAACGTGTTTTTCCCTCTCCTCAAGTCTACCACGAGTACCACGACGTTCCTTAACCTTTTCAACGCGGTAAAGCACACCGTGCCCACTGACGCCACAGCAAAAAAAAAAAAGGTGCTCCAAGATCAATAGGATTGAAAAACATATATACGTAGCGTATAATTGATCATTGAAATTTTGACGTCAGTAGGCGGCGGTGGCGTCAGAGGCACAATTTTCCGTCGACGTAACTTGCCGTCTTTGGCGCTCAATTGGTTAAATATAGTTAACTTCTCAAATCTCTTCATATACTGTAAATTATGTTTGTTTTTCTAGATGGACAATCTACTGAGGCCATGTGCAGATTTGGGGATCCAAGCAGATTCTCTGATAGAGTGGAAATATGACATAGAAAAACAAGTGAGTAGAAATTTACTAGTTCGATTCTGGAGTTACTTTGCGTAATTACATTTTAAATTACCGAACAGTTGCTTTGCTACATAATGTTTACAATGAAGCGAAAAAATTCAAAATTTAGTAGTTCAGGCAGGGTTTGAACCTGCTTCATCAACGGCTTTCCGGGCCACCAGGGGCGTCCTGCCTATTGAACCACTGAACCTGATGCGAGAGACATTGAATTTTTCAACCATGTTGCTTCTGCATGCCTTATGGTGGCTTTGTAGCGCCACTCCTTGCTACTCCTTGAAATAAGGGCTCGATTAAAAAAAAAACGATCTTATAATAAAAGGTGACCGAAATTCTTTATTTATTTGCTGTAGAAAAAACTTGTATTTAAGTATTTGTAATAATATATTTTTCTCAAACATGCAATGAAATATCGTCATAACGTGCGTTAAAACAGGCTTCGAAGTGTCAAGTTTCGGGCGGAACAATTCGAGAGAACTGTAAAGGAATTTCAACAAAATTGAAGGCCTAGGCCGGGAAGTAATTTGTTTTTAATTTTAATGTAAACATGGCGTCTGTGTTTATGAACAGCTGATATATTTTTTTTTCTAGTGGCTACCCATTCAGCCATCGGCCCAACAATATCCGCATTAATGCCTAGTACACACGAACTGATATTAAGAATACAAATCTGTATGATTCAATGTTTTGATGAATAAATTTAAAATACTGTCTATACGCAAGTCACCAGAGACCATAGACAATATTAAAAATCCTCTGCCTTTTTTTTATTTATTATAGAAATTAAGATTCTTATTATCAGGTTGTGTATAATGGCCCTAATATTCGAACACTACACACGTGGACAACTTATTAAAGAAAAAAATATAGAGGGATTGGAGGGAATTTTTTTTTTTTTTAAACATCTGTGTTCATGAACTGGCTGAACAGCTGAATTATGTTTTTTGAGTGGTGTATTTTTTATTCCATTGCATATGTTTGAGAAAAGCACTATACATGCCTTAGGCGTGAAAAGGGCTTGCCGGCTTCGTATCACTTGACGGCCTCCCTTACGGTCGGCCGTCTATACCTACTCAGCCGGCAAGCCCTTATTTCCCGGCGTCTGCATTAATGTACTAATATTTTAATTTCCAGATAGACCACATTGTTCTCGGCCGGGGGCCGCCTGGCGGCGGGTGGCATACGTTCCCGCCCTTAGTGCTGACCCTGTCACCGGCAGCGTGGCTCTCGCTCCCTCCCCACCCGGCAGAGGGAGACGGCAGGCTGCCCGCCAGGGCTGTCGCTAACTACTGCCGGCGATACGTCCATAAGTGCAAGTTGCAGGTTAGTGAGTATTGAAAATTAAAATAATAATATTGCTTTGCTAATCCGCGATATAATATAAGTAACGCCTGATTCAATTAATTACTTAGCGAGAGTATGTACTGAAACGCTCCTATGGCGGTAGTCCCTAAATTCCAATGTTAGGTATCATGCGATCACAATGCAATGCACGCGAAGTACTCCCATTAAAGTACAACAATCCTAGTATCTTATAGGTACGACGACGAGCGAAGCAAAGAGTTAGGTATCGTGCGATTAAAAAGTGGAAACATCTCATATTCTCAGTTAAGTACGACGACGCCCGAAGCTAGGAAGAGTGGTAGCATACATCACGTGGTGTGCTAGCAAAAGAGTAGAACTATCTCCATCTTATAGTCACCGTTAGGTATATTCGGCGAACAAAAAGGTTTGCCTCTATATGATGACTACGTACAGTCGCCATCAGATATATCATAGCATGTAAGGTATTCATAAATATCTGAACACGACTCTTATTGACTGGGCGTTACAGTACATGTTCACATATTTATGAACACCTTATATGCTGCGATATATCTGATGGCGACTGTACGTATTTACTTTTCGGCTATTAGATGATGGTGTTAATGTTTTAAAAGTGACGAACCTTTTAATTCCACGGCTGTACAGTGACGAATAAAAGGAGGTGTATTACATAGGTATATATCTTGCGATCACGACGCACGCGATTTACTGACAGTAACGTAGAATGAGGCTACGCCGTTGGTTAGGTACGGCGAAGAGCTTATACTCGTAATCTAAGTTTTAGCTCCTACTAAAAATTACACATACGCTTTTTATCATTCTGCGCGAGCGTAGGAGCAATAAGTTTATAATTTACTATAATAATAATAAATATTAAGGGACAATCATACACAAATCGACCTAGTCCCAAACTAAGCAAAGCTTGTACTATGGGTACTAGACGACGATATACATAATATATAAATACATCAAATATTTGCCCCGGCCGGGATTCGAACCCGGGACCGCCGACTCAGTAGGCAGGTGTCTACCAACCGAGCCAAACGCGTCGTCTATACTCGACGCCACGTAGCTTGGCAATAGCGACCAATGACTCCTCCTACCATGAAACTCAATTTCTAATAACGACACTATTGTTTGTTCCCCATAACGACCATTTTTACTATTATTGCTACACCGTGGTAGCGGGTCCGCTCCCTCCACGCCCAGACACCCTCTACCACGGTGTAGCAATAAAAGTAAAAATGGTCGTTACGGGGAACAAAAAAAAGTGTCTTCATTAGAAATGAGAGTGAGTTTCATGGTAGGAGGAGTCATTGGTCGCTATTGCCAAGCTACGTGGCGTCGAGTATATAAAGTTTTGTTTCTCGTTTCAGCGTTACTTCCGCTCGGGGGTGGTCGTGTCGTCGGTGCGCGCGGCGCCGCGCGCCCCCGCGCCGCCTTGCGCGAGCGCCGGCTGCCCGCACAACGCACGCTACGTCGTGTCTGGGTGAGTGTACACGCATCTACGCATTTTGACGACGCGGTTGGCGCAGTGGTTAAGCAACTGCCTACTGAGCCGACGGTCCCGGGTTCGAATCCCGGCAAGGGCAAATATTTGTGTGATGAACACGAATATTTGTGCCTGGGTCATGGATGTTCTATGTATTTAAGTATTTATTTATCTATATAATTATGTATATCGTCGCCAAGTACCCATAACACAAGCCTTCTTGAGCTTAATTTGGGACTAGGTTGATTTGTGTGAGGTTGTCTGATATTTATTTATTATTATTTATTATTTATCTAACAGCTAATAGCAACTCTCTGTAGCGCTACATCGCTCGGCGTGATCGCTGCGGGTAATTCTAAATAATATTAATTAGATCCTAAACAGGCCCTCCTCGACGTATCCGACACCAACGACAATGAACGCTACAGATTGCCCAGCTCTGACTGACACAAGGTCTTTCCCATCGCAGAAGGAAATGATCCCAAGCCAAGACTTACCCAAAAACCAAAGACTCAGAGCCACCCGTCATCACTGTTGAAGTAGATGCTGCCAAAGAAGGCAAAGCCTGCAAATTCAGATCCTAACCAACGACTTACGTCCGTCCGACGTCGTCCCCTACATTCTTCTTGAATGTACTCGAACTGGTTCTAACACGCTAGCAAGGAACTAGTGGCGGGCTATTCATAGTCATATAACCTGTTTTCCATACTTAGCTGTTATACTTGAGTTAACACATGGCTTTTGAGCACCGTTTACTTCGCACTTGACAAAAACTAAATCAAATGCTCCGGCTTGATCAAGAATACTTCTAACGATACACGACTGATAGCAACTCCCTTTCCGTAGTGCTATAGGTGTGGTGGTATCGCACTCGGACGTAATTTAAATATGTTTGAGTTGTATTGCCGTAGTGTTGCTTATTTCCAGAACTACACCTTAATTTAAATTATTTAATTTAATCGCAAACACCGCTGACGCTCGCTGTCAAGTTTTACCTGCCTTGTCTACATAGTTTGGCGAGTAATATTGTAATTTCTGTAAATTAAGTTAATAATAATTAAACATAACAATGGACAACATTTCATATTTATAACAGGTGGAAATTAATATAGAGATCGACAGGGCTTTATGTCGTGTACCTTAAAAAAAAATCTGAATTTATTCTTCTGTATTTAAAGAAATATAAGAAAATATGTACATCAAATAACTGCAATCTAAGACAATACGGGCTGAATAGGGTTGTTGTCTAAACCAAAGAGCGAAAAAATATATTTATTTTTTATTTGACGTTGACAGATGCATACCGAGTTTTATTAAGTTTTTTTTTTTATAGAAAACCGACTAAAGTAACCGTTCCATTAAGTTCTGGGTTTGGTGTTTCTACATTTTAAAATGAGTATGTTTTTATAAATTAATAATAAAACAAATAATCGTCTCAGAAAATAAATAAAAACAGAGATTACTTCATATTTTTAAGCAGAATTCAGAAAAGTAATAAAATGACAGTCTTAAAAATATGAAATGTTGTCAATTGTGTAACTTTACTATTCCAGATACGACAAGTCGTGCGGGCGTCCCTTCCGCATCCTCTGCAAGCGAGTGGTGGTGGCGTGCGGCGGCGGCGACCGCCCCAACACGCTGGAGCCGGCCGTGGCGCCGCACGCGCTGCACTCGCTCAGCGCGCTGCAGAGGGCGCTGCCCGCCACCATCCCTGAGCCCAACGGTAAGGCTTCCTTTACGAGGAGTGGTGGGGCGACCGCCATCCATGACCCAGGAACAAATATTCGAGTTCATCACACAAACATTTGCCCCGGCTAGGATTCGAACCCAGGATCGCCGGCTCGTAGGCAGGTGTCTACAAACTACGCCAACCGCGTCGTCAAGTCAAACTTACTACTTATGTTTAAACATGACTTAACTGTTTCAGGGCTGTTTTAGCCTTCCAGTTACCTTGTAGATGAATATAATGTTTGCGTGTATTCCCTTCCAGATCCACCAACGGCGCTAGTAGTAGGGTCGGGGCTGAGCGCGGCGGACGCGGTGTGGCTGTGGCTGCGCGCGGGGCTGCGTGTCGCGCACGTGCATCGCGCGCCCGCGCCCGCGCTGCAGCGCCTCGACCCCGCCGCCTACCCCGACTACACGCAGGTACAGTAACAGCGGACCCTGCGCCTGCTACACACTAGTGGGGGGGGCGGGGCTGCGTGTCGCGCACGTGCATCGCGCGCCCGCGCCCGCGCTGCAGCGCCTCGACCCCGCCGCCTACCCCGACTACACGCAGGTACAGTAACAGCGGACCCTGCGCCTGCTACACACTAGTGGGGGGGGCGGGGCTGCGTGTCGCGCACGTGCATCGCGCGCCCGCGCCCGCGCTGCAGCGCCTCGACCCCGCCGCCTACCCCGACTACACGCAGGTACAGTAACAGCGGACCCTGCGCCTGCTACACACTAGTGGGGGGGGCGGGGCTGCGTGTCGCGCACGTGCATCGCGCGCCCGCGCCCGCGCTGCAGCGCCTCGACCCCGCCGCCTACCCCGACTACACGCAGGTACAGTAACAGCGGACCCTGCGCCTGCTACACACTAGTGGGGGGGGGGCGGGGCTGCGTGTCGCGCACGTGCATCGCGCGCCCGCGCCCGCGCTGCAGCGCCTCGACCCCGCCGCCTACCCCGACTACACGCAGGTACAGTAACAGCGGACCCTGCGCCTGCTACACACTAGTGGGGGGGGCGGGGCTGCGTGTCGCGCACGTGCATCGCGCGCCCGCGCCCGCGCTGCAGCGCCTCGACCCCGCCGCCTACCCCGACTACACGCAGGTACAGTAACAGCGGACCCTGCGCCTGCTACACACTAGTGGGGGGGGCGGGGCTGCGTGTCGCGCACGTGCATCGCGCGCCCGCGCCCGCGCTGCAGCGCCTCGACCCCGCCGCCTACCCCGACTACACGCAGGTACAGTAACAGCGGCCCCTGCCCCTGCTACACACTAGGGGGGGGGGCGGGGCTGCGTGTCGCGCACGTGCATCGCGCGCCCGCGCCCGCGCTGCAGCGCCTCGACCCCGCCGCCTACCCCGACTACACGCAGGTACAGTAACAGCGGACCCTGCGCCTGCTACACACTAGTGGGGGGGGCGGGGCTGCGTGTCGCGCACGTGCATCGCGCGCCCGCGCCCGCGCTGCAGCGCCTCGACCCCGCCGCCTACCCCGACTACACGCAGGTACAGTAACAGCGGACCCTGCGCCTGCTACACACTAGTGGGGGGGGCGGGGCTGCGTGTCGCGCACGTGCATCGCGCGCCCGCGCCCGCGCTGCAGCGCCTCGACCCCGCCGCCTACCCCGACTACACGCAGGTACAGTAACAGCGGACCCTGCGCCTGCTACACACTAGTGGGGGGGGCGGGGCTGCGTGTCGCGCACGTGCATCGCGCGCCCGCGCCCGCGCTGCAGCGCCTCGACCCCGCCGCCTACCCCGACTACACGCAGGTACAGTAACAGCGGACCCTGCGCCTGCTACACACTAGTGGGGGGGGGGCGGGGCTGCGTGTCGCGCACGTGCATCGCGCGCCCGCGCCCGCGCTGCAGCGCCTCGACCCCGCCGCCTACCCCGACTACACGCAGGTACAGTAACAGCGGACCCTGCGCCTGCTACACACTAGGGGGGGGGGCGGGGCTGCGTGTCGCGCACGTGCATCGCGCGCCCGCGCCCGCGCTGCAGCGCCTCGACCCCGCCGCCTACCCCGACTACACGCAGGTACAGTAACAGCGGACCCTGCGCCTGCTACACACTAGTGGGGGGGGCGGGGCTGCGTGTCGCGCACGTGCATCGCGCGCCCGCGCCCGCGCTGCAGCGCCTCGACCCCGCCGCCTACCCCGACTACACGCAGGTACAGTAACAGCGGACCCTGCGCCTGCTACACACTAGTGGGGGGGGCGGGGCTGCGTGTCGCGCACGTGCATCGCGCGCCCGCGCCCGCGCTGCAGCGCCTCGACCCCGCCGCCTACCCCGACTACACGCAGGTACAGTAACAGCGGACCCTGCGCCTGCTACACACTAGTGGGGGGGGGGCGGGGCTGCGTGTCGCGCACGTGCATCGCGCGCCCGCGCCCGCGCTGCAGCGCCTCGACCCCGCCGCCTACCCCGACTACACGCAGGTACAGTAACAGCGGACCCTGCGCCTGCTACACACTAGTGGGGGGGGCGGGGCTGCGTGTCGCGCACGTGCATCGCGCGCCCGCGCCCGCGCTGCAGCGCCTCGACCCCGCCGCCTACCCCGACTACACGCAGGTACAGTAACAGCGGACCCTGCGCCTGCTACACACTAGTGGGGGGGGCGGGGCTGCGTGTCGCGCACGTGCATCGCGCGCCCGCGCCCGCGCTGCAGCGCCTCGACCCCGCCGCCTACCCCGACTACACGCAGGTACAGTAACAGCGGACCCTGCGCCTGCTACACACTAGTGGGGGGGGCGGGGCTGCGTGTCGCGCACGTGCATCGCGCGCCCGCGCCCGCGCTGCAGCGCCTCGACCCCGCCGCCTACCCCGACTACACGCAGGTACAGTAACAGCGGACCCTGCGCCTGCTACACACTAGTGGGGGGGGCGGGGCTGCGTGTCGCGCACGTGCATCGCGCGCCCGCGCCCGCGCTGCAGCGCCTCGACCCCGCCGCCTACCCCGACTACACGCAGGTACAGTAACAGCGGACCCTGCGCCTGCTACACACTAGTGGGGGGGGCGGGGCTGCGTGTCGCGCACGTGCATCGCGCGCCCGCGCCCGCGCTGCAGCGCCTCGACCCCGCCGCCTACCCCGACTACACGCAGGTACAGTAACAGCGGACCCTGCGCCTGCTACACACTAGTGGGGGGGGCGGGGCTGCGTGTCGCGCACGTGCATCGCGCGCCCGCGCCCGCGCTGCAGCGCCTCGACCCCGCCGCCTACCCCGACTACACGCAGGTACAGTAACAGCGGACCCTGCGCCTGCTACACACTAGTGGGGGGGGCGGGGCTGCGTGTCGCGCACGTGCATCGCGCGCCCGCGCCCGCGCTGCAGCGCCTCGACCCCGCCGCCTACCCCGACTACACGCAGGTACAGTAACAGCGGACCCTGCGCCTGCTACACACTAGTGGGGGGGGCGGGGCTGCGTGTCGCGCACGTGCATCGCGCGCCCGCGCCCGCGCTGCAGCGCCTCGACCCCGCCGCCTACCCCGACTACACGCAGGTACAGTAACAGCGGACCCTGCGCCTGCTACACACTAGTGGGGGGGGCGGGGCTGCGTGTCGCGCACGTGCATCGCGCGCCCGCGCCCGCGCTGCAGCGCCTCGACCCCGCCGCCTCCCCCGACTACACGCAGGTACAGTAACAGCGGACCCTGCGCCTGCTACACACTAGTGGGGGGGGCGGGGCTGCGTGTCGCGCACGTGCATCGCGCGCCCGCGCCCGCGCTGCAGCGCCTCGACCCCGCCGCCTACCCCGACTACACGCAGGTACAGTAACAGCGGACCCTGCGCCTGCTACACACTAGTGGGGGGGGCGGGGCTGCGTGTCGCGCACGTGCATCGCGCGCCCGCGCCCGCACCCGCGCTGCAGCGCCTCGACCCCGCCGCCTACCCCGACTACACGCAGGTACAGTAACAGCGGACCCTGCGCCTGCTACACACTAGTGGGGGGGGCGGGGCTGCGTGTCGCGCACGTGCATCGCGCGCCCGCGCCCGCGCCCGCGCTGCAGCGCCTCGACCCCGCCGCCTACCCCGACTACACGCAGGTACAGTAACAGCGGACCCTGCGCCTGCTACACACTAGTGGGGGGGGGCGGGGCTGCGTGTCGCGCACGTGCATCGCGCGCCCGCGCCCGCGCTGCAGCGCCTCGACCCCGCCGCCTACCCCGACTACACGCAGGTACAGTAACAGCGGACCCTGCGCCTGCTACACACTAGTGGGGGGGGCGGGGCTGCGTGTCGCGCACGTGCATCGCGCGCCCGCGCCCGCGCTGCAGCGCCTCGACCCCGCCGCCTACCCCGACTACACGCAGGTACAGTAACAGCGGACCCTGCGCCTGCTACACACTAGTGGGGGGGGCGGGGCTGCGTGTCGCGCACGTGCATCGCGCGCCCGCGCCCGCGCTGCAGCGCCTCGACCCCGCCGCCTACCCCGACTACACGCAGGTACAGTAACAGCGGACCCTGCGCCTGCTACACACTAGTGGGGGGGGCGGGGCTGCGTGTCGCGCACGTGCATCGCGCGCCCGCGCCCGCGCTGCAGCGCCTCGACCCCGCCGCCTACCCCGACTACACGCAGGTACAGTAACAGCGGACCCTGCGCCTGCTACACACTAGTGGGGGGGGCGGGGCTGCGTGTCGCGCACGTGCATCGCGCGCCCGCGCCCGCGCTGCAGCGCCTCGACCCCGCCGCCTACCCCGACTACACGCAGGTACAGTAACAGCGGACCCTGCGCCTGCTACACACTAGTGGGGGGGGCGGGGCTGCGTGTCGCGCACGTGCATCGCGCGCCCGCGCCCGCGCTGCAGCGCCTCGACCCCGCCGCCTACCCCGACTACACGCAGGTACAGTAACAGCGGACCCTGCGCCTGCTACACACTAGTGGGGGGGGCGGGGCTGCGTGTCGCGCACGTGCATCGCGCGCCCGCGCCCGCGCTGCAGCGCCTCGACCCCGCCGCCTACCCCGACTACACGCAGGTACAGTAACAGCGGACCCTGCGCCTGCTACACACTAGTGGGGGGGGGGCGGGGCTGCGTGTCGCGCACGTGCATCGCGCGCCCGCGCCCGCGCTGCAGCGCCTCGACCCCGCCGCCTACCCCGACTACACGCAGGTACAGTAACAGCGGACCCTGCGCCTGCTACACACTAGTGGGGGGGGCGGGGCTGCGTGTCGCGCACGTGCATCGCGCGCCCGCGCCCGCGCTGCAGCGCCTCGACCCCGCCGCCTACCCCGACTACACGCAGGTACAGTAACAGCGGACCCTGCGCCTGCTACACACTAGTGGGGGGGGCGGGGCTGCGTGTCGCGCACGTGCATCGCGCGCCCGCGCCCGCGCCCGCGCTGCAGCGCCTCGACCCCGCCGCCTACCCCGACTACACGCAGGTACAGTAACAGCGGACCCTGCGCCTGCTACACACTAGTGGGGGGGGCGGGGCTGCGTGTCGCGCACGTGCATCGCGCGCCCGCGCCCGCGCCCGCGCTGCAGCGCCTCGACCCCGCCGCCTACCCCGACTACACGCAGGTACAGTAACAGCGGACCCTGCGCCTGCTACACACTAGTGGGGGGGGCGGGGCTGCGTGTCGCGCACGTGCATCGCGCGCCCGCGCCCGCGCTGCAGCGCCTCGACCCCGCCGCCTACCCCGACTACACGCAGGTACAGTAACAGCGGACCCTGCGCCTGCTACACACTAGTGGGGGGGGGGCGGGGCTGCGTGTCGCGCACGTGCATCGCGCGCCCGCGCCCGCGCTGCAGCGCCTCGACCCCGCCGCCTACCCCGACTACACGCAGGTACAGTAACAGCGGACCCTGCGCCTGCTACACACTAGTGGGGGGGGCGGGGCTGCGTGTCGCGCACGTGCATCGCGCGCCCGCGCCCGCGCTGCAGCGCCTCGACCCCGCCGCCTACCCCGACTACACGCAGGTACAGTAACAGCGGACCCTGCGCCTGCTACACACTAGTGGGGGGGGCGGGGCTGCGTGTCGCGCACGTGCATCGCGCGCCCGCGCCCGCGCTGCAGCGCCTCGACCCCGCCGCCTACCCCGACTACACGCAGGTACAGTAACAGCGGACCCTGCGCCTGCTACACACTAGTGGGGGGGGCGGGGCTGCGTGTCGCGCACGTGCATCGCGCGCCCGCGCCCGCGCTGCAGCGCCTCGACCCCGCCGCCTACCCCGACTACACGCAGGTACAGTAAC
This sequence comes from Apotomis turbidana, assembly GCA_905147355.2. NCBI lineage: Eukaryota > Metazoa > Arthropoda > Insecta > Lepidoptera > Tortricidae > Apotomis > Apotomis turbidana. Next base: position 3,364,215 of record LR990300.1, on the reverse strand, counting down.
AGCGGACCCTGCGCCTGCTACACACTAGTGGGGGGGGCGGGGCTGCGTGTCGCGCACGTGCATCGCGCGCCCGCGCCCGCGCTGCAGCGCCTCGACCCCGCCGCCTACCCCGACTACACGCAGGTACAGTAACAGCGGACCCTGCGCCTGCTACACACTAGTGGGGGGGGCGGGGCTGCGTGTCGCGCACGTGCATCGCGCGCCCGCGCCCGCGCTGCAGCGCCTCGACCCCGCCGCCTACCCCGACTACACGCAGGTACAGTAACCGCGGACCCTGCGCCTGCTACACACTAGTGGGGGGGGGGCGGGGCTGCGTGTCGCGCACGTGCATCGCGCGCCCGCGCCCGCGCTGCAGCGCCTCGACCCCGCCGCCTACCCCGACTACACGCAGGTACAGTAACAGTGGACCCTGCGCCTGCTACACACTAGTGGGGGGGGCGGGGCTGCGTGTCGCGCACGTGCATCGCGCGCCCGCGCCCGCGCTGCAGCGCCTCGACCCCGCCGCCTACCCCGACTACACGCAGGTACAGTAACAGCGGACCCTGCGCCTGCTACACACTAGTGGGGGGGGCGGGGCTGCGTGTCGCGCACGTGCATCGCGCGCCCGCGCCCGCGCTGCAGCGCCTCGACCCCGCCGCCTACCCCGACTACACGCAGGTACAGTAACAGCGGACCCTGCGCCTGCTACACACTAGTGGGGGGGGCGGGGCTGCGTGTCGCGCACGTGCATCGCGCGCCCGCGCCCGCGCTGCAGCGCCTCGACCCCGCCGCCTACCCCGACTACACGCAGGTACAGTAACAGCGGACCCTGCGCCTGCTACACACTAGTGGGGGGGGCGGGGCTGCGTGTCGCGCACGTGCATCGCGCGCCCGCGCCCGCGCTGCAGCGCCTCGACCCCGCCGCCTACCCCGACTACACGCAGGTACAGTAACAGCGGACCCTGCGCCTGCTACACACTAGTGGGGGGGGCGGGGCTGCGTGTCGCGCACGTGCATCGCGCGCCCGCGCCCGCGCTGCAGCGCCTCGACCCCGCCGCCTACCCCGACTACACGCAGGTACAGTAACAGCGGACCCTGCGCCTGCTACACACTAGTGGGGGGGGCGGGGCTGCGTGTCGCGCACGTGCATCGCGCGCCCGCGCCCGCGCCCGCGCTGCAGCGCCTCGACCCCGCCGCCTACCCCGACTACACGCAGGTACAGTAACAGCGGACCCTGCGCCTGCTACACACTAGTGGGGGGGGCGGGGCTGCGTGTCGCGCACGTGCATCGCGCGCCCGCGCCCGCGCTGCAGCGCCTCGACCCCGCCGCCTACCCCGACTACACGCAGGTACAGTAACAGCGGACCCTGCGCCTGCTACACACTAGTGGGGGGGGCGGGGCTGCGTGTCGCGCACGTGCATCGCGCGCCCGCGCCCGCGCTGCAGCGCCTCGACCCCGCCGCCTACCCCGACTACACGCAGGTACAGTAACAGCGGACCCTGCGCCTGCTACACACTAGTGGGGGGGGCGGGGCTGCGTGTCGCGCACGTGCATCGCGCGCCCGCGCCCGCGCTGCAGCGCCTCGACCCCGCCGCCTACCCCGACTACACGCAGGTACAGTAACAGCGGACCCTGCGCCTGCTACACACTAGTGGGGGGGGCGGGGCTGCGTGTCGCGCACGTGCATCGCGCGCCCGCGCCCGCGCTGCAGCGCCTCGACCCCGCCGCCTACCCCGACTACACGCAGGTACAGTAACAGCGGACCCTGCGCCTGCTACACACTAGTGGGGGGGGCGGGGCTGCGTGTCGCGCACGTGCATCGCGCGCCCGCGCCCGCGCTGCAGCGCCTCGACCCCGCCGCCTACCCCGACTACACGCAGGTACAGTAACAGCGGACCCTGCGCCTGCTACACACTAGTGGGGGGGGCGGGGCTGCGTGTCGCGCACGTGCATCGCGCGCCCGCGCCCGCGCTGCAGCGCCTCGACCCCGCCGCCTACCCCGACTACACGCAGGTACAGTAACAGCGGACCCTGCACTACTAGTACCACACTCTCGTGCGAGGAGACATTCCCGTTAGTGGGTCTGTGCTCCCAAACGAAGTCCGACTCATTTTTAAAAAACTACTTTAACATTATGTACTACTCCAAAGCGAGCACATAGCCACACATAGCACACGCCAAATGATATATATACAGTCGGTACAAAGCTCTACAAAAAGGATTATTTATTAAGTTATTACTTCATAAATCAAACCTCCTCTGGAGCCCTCAAGCTAACACTGGGTCATTAATTATTCGAGTATTGTAACCTTTCCTAGACACATTATCGAAGAATCTACAGATTTTTGTGGTATTTCGAACTATTTGGTAAAAGTCCGCACCAGTAAGAAATGGTTCGAACTGATATTGAAGTCTCCAGACATTCTTGCAAGGGTTTCATGAACAGACGAAAGGGACGCGAAACAATGCTCACAATTATGTGATTATGATAATTAACGATAGTTTTGACTGCTACTACGGCTGACACCGATTTGCCTTGCCTACAAGTACGTCGGTGGTGGTACACCTTCATCCTCCGATCATTATTTCTTTGAACCCCATACGAATACAATGTGGCGCGAACTTATGAAGGCATCTAAGAACAGAAACCGCATACTTAGCACAGCGACAGCATTTTCACACATATTTATTTCTGTTACAGGTCTACAGAATGATGTGCGACGGACCGCCAGGCAACCACAAGAACTACACCCCGTACCCACAACACGTCATCGCCGAAGTTATTCCTCAGACCAGCACCAAGTCCCCCAAGATGACGGACCTGGATGAAGACTGCCCGAAAACCGTCAAACTCCTCAACTTAGTCACAAACGAAATGACCGAATTAACCGTTTCCGTCATCGCTGTACTTATCGGCTCCAAACCCGATTTATTTTTCCTACAAACCAACTTTAACTTAAACTCTATTGATGTAAATGAATGTATTAAGTGCACCGACGAATCGAAACACGCGGCCAAACGAAAGATCGAAGATAACCGATGCTTCTTCAAAAACCATTGGCATTACTTCAAATCGGTACTCGGACAAAGCATTCAAAGCTGCAAATCTAGATATTTGAACTCAGAAATCAACGGAAACGACACTAAATGCATCGTGCCTGATTGCAATAAGCGTATGAAAGAATGCAAATGTGAAATCATCCCATATTCGGACCCACTAGAGAATAAGATCAAATGTCAATGCTTGCCTACGAATCCTTACTCGAGTGGTGTTGGTTTCGGAATAGATCCTAAAGTCGGGGTGGACTGTAGAGGGAATCCCGTGGCTATAGACAAAGGTACTCATGAAATGCTCTATGCCCCAAAAGGGATGTACGCGCTAGGGCCTTTAACGGCAGATAATTTTGTTCGATTCATACCGGGAGGAGCACTAGCGGCAGTAGCCCATATGCACAAGGAACGTAAGTCTGAGTGACTTTCTTCACAAGAGCATAAATGTTCATTTTAAAGCCTTAAGCTGTTTATTGAATCGAGTGCATAGGTATTAATGGACATGCAGTAACAGCATAAAGGTGATTGATTCTTTTTACAATAAATATTTTTTTATACCTGGAGTTTTTGTGTAAATGACATCCCTAATCGTTATTCGATTTTTAACCTGAAAATGTAGATTTTAACCTTTTGAACACCAAGCGGTAAAGCAATTCACCGTGCCCCTGACGCCAAAGCAACAAAAAAAAAGAGCTCCAAAATCAATAGATTGAAAAACACAGCGGTTTGAATTTGGATGTTTTTGACCATTGACATTTTGACGTTCATAGGCGTCGTTGGCGTCAGTGGGAAAATTGTGCCACTGACGCCAACGATGTCAGACGTTAGACGTCAAAATTTCAATGGTCGATCCTGTCGTCGACATGATTTGCCGTCTTTGGCGCTGAAGAGGTTAAGGGGCGCAACCCCCGAGAGCATTTCTCAAAAAGTTTAAACAAGACTTCAATTGCAGTTCAATATCTTTTTCCTATTTGATATATTCGTATTCGATAAAAAGCCAGGTAAATCGGTAGAAAAATGTGACCTCTAGGCCGACCGGAAATCCTGACATTCGGACATACGAAAGAATTTTTGGCCAAGCTGAAATGGACACTTCGCTCGCTCGGGCAATAAAACAAATAGATATTTCCCATTCATTTTATTACATATATCTAACATGTAGTAAATAGCCTATTAATAATATAAAACATGGCACCTTCGTTTCTTACCAAATAACATTACCTACTAAAAGGTACATTTTTGGGGCCTAAACATTAAACGTTCTAACATCCATGGTTACACGATTGATTATATACGACATCTTAATGTTATTATTGACGTATTATTCTTACATTTAATAAGCAATTCAAAAATTGTTTTAATATTAAAATCTCTGTGGCCGTGAAACAAAAAAATAACAAAATTAAAAAAAAAAAACATTTTGATAATAAGTTACGACAGATTACAAATAACAAACGTATCTTTAAAAACCTAAGGCATTTATTTTTGCTAATTTTAGGATTTTAGATTTTTTTATACATAACATATCTTTTATTTCACACTTAAACAACACCTTGAACCTCGAACGACTTCAATTTCACAAATTACAAATTAATAAAAACTAAAAAATAATTTAGATTTTTGATTACTAAGTGAGATTACCCAACTCAAACAAATATATATAATGTGTCCTTACATTTTAAAAAGTCGTAAATTATTGAATGATGAATTTCGTGAATTTAATTTAGCAATCGTGTAGAATTAAAATATGCGCTATGTTTTTTTTTTTTCATAATGAATGGCCATAGCGCAAATATTACACTCGACATTTTATTCATTTTAATCCTAATCAAGTATCACAGATATCAAAATAAATGCGTACAAAATAGAAACCTTAATACAACTCTTATTCAGACTCTAGTTCGTCCCTCTATTGGGCATCGCTCACCTTCATTCAGTCTGTGATTATTAACCTATTGACCGCCAAGCGGTCTAGCAATTTACCGTGCCACTGACGCCAGAGTAAAAAAAAAAGATGTGCCCCAAAATCAACAGGGATTGAAAAATACTTGTAGCGGTTAGAATTACAAAGTTTTTGATCATTGAAATTTGGACGGCTGTGGCGTCAGGGGCACGATTTTTTGTTGACGGCCACAGCCGACTGTGGCGGTCAAAAGGTTAACCAAGAAATTTTGCCGCAGATTCGAGTCCTGCTTACATTACAGAGGATCACATAACACTTTTGTTTCGTAATTTTATGGCAATATCTGGGCAATATTTATAGTTTGTAGTACACCGGATTTTTGAGTAAACTATTGATAAACTGAAAATAAATATAGCGAATGTAAATATTACAAAATAAATAAATACACTGATGGTTGATATTCACATTGGAGCCCGCACTAAAAGTTTCGGAGCTAATACCTTACAACTATTCTTTTTTATATAATATTGTGCTACACTGCACTTATAGTTATTAGAGAGAAAGAAATAGCACAATACGATTTAAGAATTAAAGAATCAGCACACACCATACCATACACTTGAAAGTAGCGCTCTTCAGACTAAGGAAAATTTTGTTACCGAATCGTCTTCCCAATCCGATAATATATATATATATATATATATTAATTAAAACAAGGTATCTGTACAATCACAATTTTACAATTTAAACTAGGACGGCAATCATATCGACACTTGAATTCAAACTTGATTAGACTTCGATTTCAATAGGTAACAGACATAATCTGTGTTTGTTGCCATTAAAAAGCTGGGTTTCATCAAAATCTTTGTGACACTTCTTTCTAGTCATCTAGGCATATCAGATTAGAGTCAAACCACAGAACTCTTCGAAGCAAATGAACTGTCAAAGTGAGAGTTTGTATGGTTTCATAGTTAATTTGCTTAGAACAGTTAGCATGGCTTGACTCTAAAATAAGCCTCATTGTACAAAAAATTATTGTGGTGCCACTAAAAAAAAACTAGAGGTTCTTTTTGGTTGATCTGTTTACACTATAATGAATGACTATTGCAAATTATCACATATGACTCTCTATTTATACAAAGCAAACATATTCAACCACATATAAGAACATACGGTCTGTCAAAAAAGAGAAGAAATTTAAAAGTGGCAATACCATAGTGTCCTCCCCATTTTCTTAGATAGATTAGAAAGGGACGACACTACGGTATTACCATTTTTTAATTTCTATTGATTGATAAATATTGATACCTTAGTTCACGTGCACTAACATCTTAATTGCAATGACTTTTTACGAAAAGTTAGTATGACTGTGCTCTAAGTAATCAAATTATATACAAAATGTTGATTACCTAAGAAACAAATATTTGTATTGATCAGTGATCACACAAATACATGCCCTTGCAACTTAATTCAACAAAATAACCAATTTCTATCCCATAACTAGTTTACATGGATATAAATAGTAAATAATTTAACTTGTAAGTGCTACATACATTACATACTCTAGGTATAGAATAGAAATAAACTCTATAAGAATAGGAAGACAATTGAATATAGGAATAGCTCAAAAAGCTACAGAGGACAGAATTAGATTGAACGTGAGATATGTTACAATAGATATTGTCTGCAAAGTCTTGGGACCTCAATACAGGTACTTTAACATTACAATACTTGTTCAGTTCACAAAAAATATTTGTAACTTTTATAGTTAATAAATATAAAAAATACAATTATTTACTGCACTAAAGACAGTTTATGGTGGTTTAAAGTAGTTTAAACCCATCCATGTCCAATCTTTTCGTTTTAAAAACTTCTTTCATCTTTGCAGATCCTATGGAGCTTTCTAATCCATAATGTGATATACACCAAATATTTTAAGCACACACAGCTACAGTCTTAACTTATATTAAAACTCACCATCCATATTGCAATGCAATAGTATTTTATGCAACCGTTGTATAAGAGGGGGCAAAAAACGCGAGTGGCATGGGTTACGATGTGAGCGCAGCGAACATCGTAAGAAAGATGCCACGAGCGTTTTTTGACCTACTTATACAACGTTGCATACAATACTTTTTCTACGACTCGACATTTCATAAATAAAATGCAAATAAACAACAAAGAAAATAATTAAATGTTCCCGCTCGGAATCAACAAAATTAAAAAGAAAAATTGTCTCTGATAAACTTTTTTTTTATTGACATCCATCTGTCAAAAAAATATTAACTTATACATAAAGGTATACGATCACCATACTAAACATCTGTCAAAAAAATTTAACTTATGCATAAAGGTATCGTTCACTATACTAAACATCCATGCACTGAAGATAAAACTTCTTTTTTAAGTTGGCACCAATGCCTTAGTACAAAAGTTTTTTTTTTAATTTGCAAATTGTTTGAATGCAGCTGTTCATCATGTAATCTGAGGTACTAAGTGATGGTTTTTTGGCGACATTATAACATCGGTTAGCAGTGTGTTTTTGAGCAGTAGAGTATAGACTTTTACAGACTTTCATAATTTATGTCTTTATATTAGAGTTAGTAACTATATAAATGACAGAAAAAAGTACTGGAGTAGAAAAAATGTTTATCCTAATTACTCTGAACCCGTTATACAGGTGAATCAACTTTTTGACAAATCTATTCACAATAATTAAAATTATGGTTTATGTATGTACAAATTTATGGTTTGTGTTGAAACATTCAATGATCCAACTGTTGACAATAAACAGAAAATAATTATAAATTTTAGTAGCCCCATTTTTTGGTAACTCCAGAAACATTTTGAGTAACAAAGCAGTCTAATAGTTGATACATATAGCTCTGGCTACAAAACTGTGAAATGGAACAACTGAAATGAAAAATAGTGACCATAGACTAAAGTTTTTCAATAGTTTTAATTTTATTAATAAATGGCAAAATAAGCCTAAGGCACAATTTTAATAATATCAGGTGAGGTTCGAAAATTATTACCCAATCAAAAAATTATATCAGCAATAGTACCTACACTAATGTAGGTAGACATTTGACTTATTTTCTCTTGTCTTCTTTAAACCATTCAAAGTACTCCAAAATGGCATATACAGCAGACGTCATGAAGTAGCTAATAGCAAAAGACATTAAGTTACCAATAGGCGTGCTTAGAAAAAGAAGGAGAAATCATCAAAATAGAAAAGGGTGTATGACAAGGAGACCCACTCTCACCGAAATTATTTACTGCAGTGCTTGAAGATGTCTTCAGAAAATTTGAATGGCAGAAGTGTGGCCTAAGAATTAATGGCGAACAGCTAACAAACCTAAGATTTGCGGATGATATCATTCTGTTTGCAAAATCATCCCAAGAGCTTCAGAAAATGCTAACTGATCTTGACATACATAGCAAAGAGGTAGGCTTAAATATGAATACATCAAAAATTAAAGCAATGACTAACAGAGGGAAGGAAATACTCATGGTAAATAACATACCCATTGAATATGTGGATGAGTATACATATTTAGGCCAAATAATCAAAATAAACAATATGTCAAGCAAAGAAATTGAGACACGAATAGGGCATGCTTGGAAGAGTTACTGGTCATATAGGGAAATAATGAAAAACAAAACAATAAGCAGCACAGTTAAGGGAAAACTATTCAACACCTGCATACTCCCCATCCTAACATATGGATGCCAGACATGGGCGCTCACAAAGTCACAACAAACCAAGCTTAGTACCTGTCAGCGAAGCATGGAACGAAGTATGATGGGCACAAGGAAAATAGACAAAATCAATCATAACATAATTAGAAAATCTACAAAGACCCAAGATGTGGTGTTAAAGCTAAGAGCCCTGAAGTGGAAATGGGCTGGCCATGTAATTAGAGGAGGGGATAAGTGGAATAAAGTAGTAACACTATGGTATCCAAGAGAAGGCAAGAGAAAGAAAGGAAAACCTTTCAGGAGATGGGAAGATGATCTGACTAAGACAGCTGGCAAAACCTGGACTAGACTGGCAAGGAAAAGAGAAGATTGGAAAGTGTTGGAGGAGGCCTTTGCCAAAGGGCACACAGATACACAATGAATTAAAATATTTGTACAAATGAACTATACCTAATAATATGTATCTGAGAAAAGGCTATAAATAAATATAATAAAAAATAAAAATAAAGCCGTGCGGAACACTTTCTCCATCCGCGCGTTATAAGCCAACTGTCAATCCAGCCGTTGCTGTGGTTGCATAATCACCTCAACGAGCTTTTGCACATCCTCTGCAACCTCTCGAGGAAGGCCAAGGGCTGACACTTTTTCTGGAGTAGGAATTGCTAATGCTACATTCAGTAGAGCAGTGTCCCGGAGTGTGCGGAGGCAAACACTTATGTTCCAGTTAGTCCGGTAGCGCATATTGTCTCCTCGAGGCTTTGGTACTCTGAAGATCACCTGGTCTCCGACATTATAACGCTCACCTGTGGCCTGATCAGTGAACTCCCAAGGATGAGTGAGGAACGTGTTGATGTCACAAAATTCTCCAGCCTTTAGTAACGCGTAAAAATGGCGCTTACCTCTAAAATCTCGCCACCACACATTTACCGGCCGCGATGTGACGTTGGTGTACCGAATATAGACCCGATGCGTCGATTCCCAAGACCGGACGAGCTCCTGCGCTCCGGACTCGTCCACTTCGTAGAGTAAACCGTCATCGTCTCTAGAGTGACTTCCCAAAATCGCCATTAGGATAACTTCTGGGCAGAAGAAATTCAGTTTGAAGTCTTTCGGTTCCCACTGAGTAATTCCCCGTTTGCTTGCGCAAACTCACAATATGATACTACGTGCTACGTGACAATCGTGTCGTAATCGTAACCCAATAAAATAAGACACGAATTTAATAGTAAACAAATAGTCGGCCACAGTTGACTTGACATAAATCATACATAAATAGATAAAAGCTGGCAACACTCGAGGATAAACACTAGCGAACGATGGCCGTGTGTGTAGCTGTGATAGGCAAAGACGTAAGTTTCTTCACTTTATTTAGTTTTTATTGCCCCATATGTGATTGATTATATTCAGCCACACTATATTTTCCTACAACATCCTCTGAAACTTGCACTAATCGCCAAATAACAAAATTTCAATGACCGTGTTAAACTAATCTAATAATCAATACTTGTCAATTGTCATTATCATAGACTATTGGTTTAAAAATATTACCCGTTTTGTAGGGTAAACAGATTATACACATAAACTAGTACACAGAAACTTTTTTGTATTTACAGAATTCGCCGCTATATATTGGAGGAATAGGAAATGATTCTGGAACTGACAATGAACTATCTCGTCAATGGCTTGTTCACACGGCTTTAGATGCATTAGAAGAGCGATTAGCCACCACAAATACTAATAATGCGGCGGCTGCAACCAATGCCGCCCGAACAGACCTGCGTGACTTATACTTAGGACTTCTTTACTCAACAGACACCCATAAAATGTGAGTACTTTACCTATGGCTCGCTAAATAACTAGTCACACATTAATTTTGTAGCGCAGTTTATAAATATACATCTTAGTACTATTATATTATTATTATTTGCAATAGTAAAGGCAAACCAATAGATCAAGCATACTTTAAACGCATAGCTAACGAAGATATTGCATTTATACATTTCGTACTTCTTAATTATTAAACTATGTATAAGTTACTATTGATAATATTTTACTTCCTTTATTATAGATATGGTTATGTCACTAACACGAGAATTAAACTGGTTCTTGTAACGAGTTCCACGTCACCAAGTGGAAGCAATATAAGAGATGCTGAAGTGAGAACGGCTCTTCGTCGCTTGCACGCGTTATACGCTGACGCTATATGTAACCCGTTTCATTTGCCAGGAGATCAAATCACATCACTGTAAGTTTAAATACTAACTTTTACAAAACGGCGCCGTATCCCGTTGGTTCTCTATGTTTCCTGAATATTATAATATTTTAAAATTAAATTAAATGCACTCAATATTTTTTTTTTTTCAGGAAATTCGACAAGCAAGTTAAAAATTTAATGCTTAACAATGTTTAATGTTCTCAAAGCTTAAGCTTATTTTTTATTATAATTAGCTAAAATATAATGTAAAACTATTATTGTCCAATGTTAAGTACATTATCTTATGTTAATACCGTTAATTATTATACTGTATGCAATTATATACGTTATTAAGTTATGATTCAATTATTTACACATGCCGTTTATAAATTACGATATATTACGATGCGATATATAACTTTAGTTTCATAAATAATATTGAATTAAAATATGCGTCTTATTTTATTAAAGAATTAAACCAATAGGAAATAAAAATACCTACATACAGTCCGACCAAAAAGAGTAGAAATTAAAAAGTGGTAATACTGTAGTCTCGTCCCCGTTTTCTTATATTGATTAGAAAGGGAGGACACTACAGTATTGCCACTTTTTACACTGGTACGCATAACAGCACAATACCAGCTTAAGAGGCCTTATTCCTTTAATTTTTTTTGTTTTTTCATTGATAATTTCAACCAACTTTTTGATGTGAATAGTCCTTTTCCCTGACTTTTAGAAAGTAACAAACCTAGCTATTTCTTGCTTTCATTGCATGCAGTCGAATATAAGTTAAAAGAAAAACAGTTTTCTACGTGAATATAGTCAAATTCGAGTAGTTTTTTAAACAAAAAATATCAATGAAAAATTCAAACTGTACGTGTTAAATATATATCAATAAATCGCAAAAGCCCTGTTCTAAGTAGTAACATTGATAATATGTTAAGAAGACGTTTGATCATAGAGAGAAATGTCTTAAACTATCAGTCTTTTTGAACGGATAAGGAGCCTGAATGAATGTTTTGCCAGCCAGCTAGGGCATAGACGTAAAATAAATAAAAAAACTACTAAACAGGTCTAGTATTTTTTATTTATTTTTTACTTGGGGTAATTAAAATAAATGGCTAGCAACATTTATATATAGGCCATAGACAACAAATCTAATTACGTTCAGAAACTAAAATAATTTAAATTCTATGAACTCAATTCACTTCATTCATAATAGAATTTAAACATTTGAATTGAAGTTATTTTATTAACTTCAAAATATTACTTGAGCATATATATTTAAAATCTAGGATAAAACGTTCTAGCCATGAATTAGTCATAATAATAACCACGAGAAAATTACATTTCTAAACGAAATGTGCACAGCGCCACATAAAAATGCGGACTGTCTCTTTCTTTTGACAGAAGTTGTTCTCCGGTTCAGCGCTGAGCAAATTTGATTTCAAAGTTGTTTATCTCGACCGGAAAATCGCGCAAACATGGTAAGTAAATCATCTTCAAACCTTTTTAAGTGATATTTAATAATTAATTAATATTTCAAAAAAATCTAGCAGAAAATCCGTTCAAAAATATTTTAAGGTTAGGATTACACGTGCCGCGTCTTAATCTCTTATTGTCTTTAATTGCACGTCCATATTCCATTATATTAACCTTTACACGCAATTTATGCGTAATATCAGATTTATATTTATAAAACTAAAACATCGTATTTAATATCTGGAAAACTTCGTCACGTTTTTAAAATTTCGGTTGTAGGCAGCCGCTGTAGTGTCAGGCAAGGACATCGAGAAGCCCCAGGCGGAGATCTCCCCCATCCACCGCATCAGGATCACGCTGACGTCCCGCAACGTCAGGTCTCTGGAGAAGGTGTGCGCTGACCTCATTAATGGCGCCAAGAAACAGAAGCTGCGCGTGAAGGTTGGTAACACTGTTTTTAATAGCTTTTATTTAAACTGAAGGACAATTAGTTCCACCGTCACATGTAATAAAAAAATGAGTATTATTGTTGGCATTTATAGCTTTGTAAGAATTTTACTTTGGTAAATAAAATCTACCCTTTCCAATAGGTACATATTATGAACTAGTACTATAACCAGCTGCTAGATGACTAATTCATACAAATTTTAATTTCTTCCTTTGTATCAACTTCATGTCCATGGTTGGCAGAATTTATGCACTTGTTTAAAGTAAAAATAAAACCAACTAAATGAAATTTACTCCGTTTCTTAACTATGAAATGAGTCCGTCTAGTACTAGTAATAAAAATTGCGCCTCGATGAAGACACATCAAGTCCATACTGCTGTGTTCACCAAACAGGCGCAAAAACAGCTCTCTTCAAAGTGCAGTGTGTCTGTCCATACACCACTCTGCTCATAGGAGAGATACAAGTAGCTATATGTTTATGTGAACTATTTTTATCCTTGGTATTTCGTAACTACTTTGGAAAGAACATCATTTTGCTCCAATGAAAAACATAGTCATGTCAAACATAATAGTTTTCTTTAGTGAGGTGAGATAATCACATACACCACACCATCTCAATACAAAAACAGACACACTAACAGACACAGTCAGTCACATAGATAAACTCATACTACATAAAATTTTACATCAGTTGACTGAGTTTGGCATCTTCATTGGGTTAAGTGATTAATAGCTTGGTTTGAGATACAAGATTCTTTTTAAAGTAGTGGTAATTTATAGCTTAGTTTATGAAATGGGTATCAGTTCAGTAAGTTTCTGGCTAAGACTTACAATTTCCGCCATGTAGCTATTTTTATCAATATGCACAAGATGTTGTTTTTAAGTATTACATCATGTTTTGAAATAGTTTGCTTTTCTTTACATGTTTGCTTATCAGGAAATCGTTTTCCCAGAACGTTACTATATGATAAAGTGCAACTTTGTTTATATTTACAGATTTATATAATTACAAAAATACCTATGCGTCATTTTTGACTCATTTATTTATTTATTTACTTAATCATTATAAAAATACATAGCAGGCTTACAGTTTTCTCCAAGCGCCTACAATCTTCACATTAGTTATTTATTTATTTAAGCCTTCTATCGGACATTTTTTAAATATAAATATATTCTCCAATGATTATTTCCATTTTCTTGTTTCATTATTTTCTTTTTATTCGTATATATCCCTTTTTTTTTTTATTTTTGTATGTCCGTTTGCCAGGTGGCAAAGGCCTCCTCCAATCTTCTCCATTCTGGCCTTTCTATGGCCACTCTACCCCATGTTATTCCCGCGACCTGTCTTATGTCGTCATCCCACCGTTGCAGTGGTCTACCTCTCTTCCTTTTTCCATCCCTTGGGTACCATTGCGTGACTATTTTGCTCCATTTGTCTTTTCCTCTAACCATGTGGCCAGCCCATTTCCATTTTTTTCTTCTAATTTTCCGAGTTATATCCTGAACTTTAGTCTTGTGTCTGATGCTACTGTTCCTTACTTTGTCTATTCTTCTGATTCCTACCATACTCCTTTTCATTGCATGCTGGCATATGGAAAGTCTATTTGATATGTCTTTAGTTAGAGCCCATGTTTCACTTCCATATCCTAACACTGGCGGGATGCATGTATTAAATAATTTACTTTTAGTTGTTATGTGTAAGTTCTTGTCCTTCATCACTTCCTTTAGTCCCCAGTATTTCTTCCAACTGTTTGCTATTCTTCTTTCTACTTCTTTATTTATGTTGTCTTTTGGAGACATCAGTTGCCCAAGATATATATATTCTTCAGTGTAGGAGATCTGAGTCTGGTCCACTGTTACAGGATCTTTGTTACCATTAGTCATAATTTTAGTTTTTTCAGGGTTTTAGCTTCAGTCCTGCTTTTGCACTTTCTGATGCTAGATCGTTAATCATCTTATTCAGATCCACTGATGTTTTCGCAAATAGCTCGAGACTTCACATAACATACCTTAAGTAATAAGTAATAACAAAACAATTTTTAGAAGCAAGAGTTGCCATTTCACTTGTTACAATATTTACTGCTAAATACTAATAATATTGTATTTTCCAATTTAAATTGAATAGTTTATTTCAGACTATTAATTGTCTGTGTGAAGTGAAACTTCTTAGAAAAGTTTTGATAATTTATATTACTAGTATTGTCAGTCTATAAATAAATGGGCTTATAACTGTTGCAATTACAAAGTTTTTGGTAAATATAACCGCTGAAATCATAATCGCAGTTTTAAAGAGTGGCCCAGGGGACATCACCATGGCAACAAGAAACATAAAAAAAGTAAATTGATCCACCTATGGATAAAGAATTAAAAAAATATTTCTTTTCAGGGCCCCGTCCGCATGCCCACCAAGATCCTCCGCATCACCACCCGCAAGACTCCCTGCGGTGAGGGTTCCAAGACCTGGGACAGGTTCCAGATGCGCATCCACAAGAGGGTGATCGACCTGCACTCGCCCTCCGAGATCGTGAAGCAGATCACGTCTATCAACATCGAGCCTGGGGTAGAAGTGGAGGTCACCATCGCCGACGCGTAGGCAAAGCCGCCAATTATAATAAATTTGATCTAATACTGTTTTTTATTTGGAAATATACCTAAAGATACTTACTGGTAAGAAAAACAAGTTTAAAAGAAAAAAGCTTGCAAGTAAAAATCATCAAGCAAATGAACTGTCAAACCATGGAAAGTGAGTCGGTTTGTATGGTTTGACAGTTCATTTGCTTGTAAGAGTTAGTGTGGTCTGACTCTAGCCCTCCTTTTTGCTTCGCCGTAGTCGGGCAAAGAGTAACTCATGGGGAGGTGCCACGACAGCGGCAATGGTTTAGGTACATGTGTCTCGCTCACTCGTATGGCCGCCGCGCTCGGATCTCGCTCAGCCGCTGGTTGCGCAGTCGTGGCACCTTCGTAAGCAATTGTACATTTTTGCCAAGTTTCACCGCTAGAGGCGCCAGTACTGCATGCAATTATGCAGTTAGCGTTATAAATAGGCGTAGACATTATTTTTAGGGTTCCGTAGTCAACTAGGAACCCTTATAGTTTCGCCATGTCCGTCTGTCCGTCCGCGGCTTAGCTCCGTGATCATTAGTACTAGAAAGCTGAAATTTGGTATGATTATAGTATGTGTATGTATAACACCGACAGAACGGTAAAATTAAATTAAAAAAAAAATTTTTTTTAGGGTAAAGTGGGGGTGATTTTTTTTTTCTTTTCAACTGGTGGTGTGTGGGGTGTCGTTAAATGGGTCTTGTAAAAATAATAGGGGTCTTCAAACATTATTTTTTGATAAAGTCAGCAGTTTTGTAAATATTCGCTCCACAAACACAAACAAATAGTGTCCCCCCCCCCCCCCTCTAACTTTTCAACCACGGGTCAAAAAAAAACGGAAAAATTTATGTTAATTAGGCCTTATAAGTACTTTTAATGAAAACTATATTGAACAAAATCGGCTGGGGCGGTTTTGAGTTATCGCCAAATTTCATATTTTTTCTTCAAAAGGTCGTATGTTGACTTCCAGAAGGCAATAAGTGATTACAGTTTCTAGGGCGTTTACGACCTTTTTATAGCTTAAAATCTTTCTTAACGTAAACCTCGGGCTTAAAACAGCAGTTTATTGTGAAGGATGAGCAACTACGGAACCCTACACTGAGCGTGGCCCGACATGCTCTTGGCCGGTTTTTTATTCTGATGTTTATCGATCCTATTTTTATTGGGATCATATGTATATGGGACTAAATACTATACATTTAGAGAGCTCTGAGAGTTAAAAATTACTGTTTAAATTCGAAATTCCTATGGAGCGCTGAAAACGCTCCATACAAATGGCGAGTGCAACGCGTAACGTCGTCACCTACGATGATAACAAACGTATATGTATAGAAAAATAACAAGCATTTTGCTCTTTTAGATGATAGTTCAGTGGATAAAAACAGTTATTTTCAATTATTTTTTAATGCCAAAATAGTTGATATTGATATCGTTGTTGAGAAGCTTGGCATAGAGTAACTTATATAATATATACTGAAGCTTGGGAAGGCCCTTTGTCCAGTAAGTAGACGTGTTTCATTCAGTCAATATGATGATGATAATAAAGCTCCCAAGACCATGGTCAGAACCTGGCCTGGCTCTAGTTGACAGCCCTACGGGGTCAATTGAACCCACAAACCGCTTAGGCTTCGGGTTCAGTTGACCACTTTGATTGCTATACAGGCAACTCGACTCACTTAGGGTGCGTTTTCACTAGAGCAGAGACGTGCGGAATCGACCAATCTCAGGCAATTCAGCCCGCGGGCTCGACCCATCATTATTATTACACGCTTATGGGTCCGTTGAACCCGTAGGCTAAGCGGTCTGTGGGCTTAGTTGACCCCGAAGGGGTTCGCAGCACAACAACAACAGCAGCACATTTGTTGTGTATTTGTTATTTGTTGTGGACGACGCGGTTGGCGCAGTGGTTAAGCAACTGCCTACTGAGCCGACGGTCCCGGGTTCGAATCCCGGCAAGGGCAAATATTGGTGTGATGAAGTCGAATATTTGCGCCTGGGTCATGGATGTTATTTGTATTTAAGTATGTATTTATCTTATAAGTATGTATATCGTCGTCTAGTCAGTGCCCCCCATCTGTACCGTGGGAACCCAGAACGATACCTACACATCGCTTGTCGTGGCCGACACGCTTAGCCAGTCGGTTGCCACACGCGCTCACGGCCGGACGCCGCCGGTCGCGCTATAAAATCACCAAAAAAATGGCTTCGTCGCGAATGAGACCAACGCGCTGCAGTGTTGCGGGGTGTAAAAACATAAAAGCAACAGATATTTATCTTTTTTTCTTTGCCGACAGACGATGAAATGTTACTAAAAAATCTTAGAACTTAATAAGCACCTACCTAGAAACGCATTGCATACACTGTTATAATAGACACATGTTATGTTGAATAAATAAACTTACCTACTTAATATACTTAAATTCATAGAAAACATCCACTATCTATATCAACAAGTGACAATAATTTACTCACTAAGATTTACCAAATCGGTTTAGTGTGGCGGGAGAGATCATTGCACGGCCTAAAAAGGGCGTAAACGTCGGCGTTGTTCTTGACACTTAAGACCTTTTGCAAGGAATGCATTCGCAAAGATGAAACGCGTGATCAGATTATTATAACACAACTTGTACAGTAGCCGGCAAACAACTTGAACCAAAATGGCGGATCTGCGCATGTAAATTTGTACGTAAATCGGCTACTGCGCAGTCAAGGTCACGCTCAAGTTGTTTGCCGGCTACTGTACCTAGTGACTGTTTCGAAGCTTGTAATGCTAGTATTATACAATATGTAACACATTATATATAGGCACCTACCAAACTTTATTTAGTAAGTACCTACTGTCATCGGGATATATTTAGGTTACTTAGGTTAGAACCTACACAGAGAGTTGTTTTTGTTTCAGGTTTCTGGTATGTTCAGATAGAATAGGTAGGTAAGATTCCGATATACGTACTCGGAAATTAAAATGATTTTGATGGTGTGCCGCAGCGCATGTGAATACCTATTTCTAGTAGGTACCTAATGATAATTAAATTTGACTAATAAATTTAAATAAATCGATCGTATTTTCATTTATCTCGACTTTTTATAAAATCGTTTCTAAGCGGTGTCAACCCTAGCCTCGTTTTGCCGGCACGTGCGGCCAACGACCCGCGCGTTCAAGGTCGCTCCATTGTTAAATTGAGTAGGCATGAAAAGCAGTAGGTATTTGCATTTTTATTCAGACATGGGTATCTGTTCGAAGAACTATTATATTAATCTGTGGTCTAGTGTCCATAACACAAGCCTACTAGAGCTTACTGTGGGACTAGATTGATTTGTGTGAGGTTGTCCGATATCTATCTATCTAAATTTTTTTCCCGTGACGTTCCCTAGAGGTACAGTGCAGGTTCTATTGTGAATAATGGAATAATAAAACGATTCAATTGAACGCTTTATTTATTGAAATTTCTTTATGACAATCACATGCTTTGGACTTAGTACAAATTCTCATTATAACTTAAACTTTACGCACTTATCGTTTATCTTATCAATATGTACTATAATGATGATTTTAACCTTGATACTATCAAAGATTTTCTTACAGCAATTGCTTACCGAAATTATGTTTCTTAAAATACAATGTACTTAGGTGATTAAAATAACTACGGACTATTTCTTCAAAGTCACAGCTCTATGTAATAAAACTAATAAATCACAGGCAATTGATAAAACTAAAAACTTATGATACAATAGACAAGAGTGCCGAATTCGTATCATAGTGAGGCAATCCCAAAAAAACTGCGTTAACTTCGCTGACCACTCCTCATACATATCAAGATTTGATGAATATAACAAGATGCAAAGCTGATATTAGATAGAGCCACAATCACACTCCGTAATTCATACAGACCACACTTATAAAACCACTGAAAAAAACCGGCCAAGAGCATGTCGGGCCACGCTCAGTGTAGGGTTCCGTAGTTGCTCATCCTTCACAATAGACTTAAGTTACGAGCAAGATTTCAAGCTCTATAAAAAGGTCGTAAACGCCAAAGTAACTGTAGTTACTTATTACCTTCTGGAAGTCAACTTACGTCCTTTTAAGAAAATTATGAAATTTTGCGATAACTCAAAAACGGCTTAACCGATTTTGTTCAATATAGTTTTCATTGAAAGTACTTATAAAGCCTCATGTTCACGAATTTTTTCATAATTTTTTGACTCGTGGTTGAAAAGTTAGAGGGGGGGGGGACACTATTTTTTTTATTTTCGAAGCGAATATTTACGAAACTGCTGACTTTATCAAAAAAAAATGTTTGGAGACCCGTATTACTTTTAAAAGACCTATTCAACGATACCCCACACACTAGTGTTGGAACGAAAAAAAAAAATCACCCCCACTTTAGGTGTTCGAGGTACCCCAAAAAAAAAATCGTTTTTTAGTTTTTATTTTACCGTTTTGTCGGCGTGATACATACACATACTCATACCAAATTTCAGCTTTCTAGTACTAATGATCACGGAGCTAAGCCGCGGACGGACAGACGGACATGGCGAAACTATAAGGGTTCCTAGTTGACTACGGAACCCTAAAAAGCAACGCAACGCAGTGTCAGAAAACAAATCTCATCTAGACAGCAACAAAATACAGAAAATACAAATTCCCCGAATCAGTTAAATCTCTCAATATGGCTGCAGCAGTGGCGCCTCTTGCGGTGAAACTTGGCACAATTATGCCCTAAGGTAATTAGTATAATATCACATTTTTCTTATGAAATTAAGTCAATTCACATCTTTATCATTAACAAGTACCTTAGAGCACAATCGCACTAACTTTTCGGTTCTTTACGTGGTTTAAATTTCATTGGCAAAATAATGGTTCCTATAATTAGTTCCGAGTGTGAACTAAGGTATCGATATTTTAAAATTACAATAGAGGACAAGGTTTAATGTTGTTTTACTTTTGTAATATAGAAAATTATGAAGCTAATGGAAATGGGAGTTCTCTGTTCTGTCACAGATTAATAATATAATATAAAGTGTTAGCTTTGGAGAAAAATAAAGAAAGAAGAAAAGTTTATGACGCACTCCACTCGAGTGCAAAATAGAGCGTAGCAATTCAATACTTTTTAATAGATAGAGCATATCAATTTTTTTCAATAAATAAAATCGAACTGATAATCAACCTGAAATTGAAACATATCTCTGCTTTTTCACAGATAGCTTAAATAACTAGAACAATTCTTACGTACCAAACATAAAAAAACTAAACAAGAACGGATTCATTTTTGGCCTCTTCGGCTTTCGGGTTTCATCAATACCCAGGCGTATCCTCAGATACTTGGCTATGACAGCTTTCGTCAGATGTACGTGGTGGTTACGATGAGAACATTCAGAAATACATAACGCACGTGAGATAAGGCGACGTTGAGCAGCAAAATCCAGCCCTGTCTGACCTCGTACTGATCTTTCGCACTCCCAACAAATTCGGAACAACTCCTCACTCGGTAGACACACTCCTTTCAACTCTTTCATGGTTATATATTTGTGAAACCATAGTTTCTTATTAGTCAGTAAATTGTCTATGCAGTCTTCACATCGCAGGCTTTGAGCTAGTTGAATAGCAATCCATCCAGCTACATACCCAACCATCTGTTGCCTATCTCCTTTATCCGGCTCTGAATCTAAAAGTTTTGCAAATTTGGAGACGTTTGTGTTTGCTCTCTTGTCATTTTCTGTTTTGCGACGCTTTTCTTTTACAACTGAGTACAACTCGTCAAAGGCACGCTTACCACTCGATTTTTTTATGATTTCAAGTGGTTTTTTATAATTGGTTATTCCATAGCTCTCTATTTGAACACAGTCAGTCAAAGTTGACTTTAAATCGTTAAAGAATCTTTTGTAAATTGGCGGGAATTTTCCACCATCTTGATGAGGGTTGTGTTTGAGAATTACTCCAAAAAACTCATCTATTTGGTCCCAGCTGAGGCAGTAGGTGGGAAGAGTCTTAAGAGCTCCTTTCTCCACAATTGTTGTATATAAATGTTTTACAGTGTCAATGCTAATTAATAGACCTTTAAAGCCTTCCGCTAAGAAGTTGGGATCCTGGACACCCAACTGTCTAGCATGACCTGTCCCAGCATATGAAATAGTTGTTATGTATTTCTTTGCTTCTTCCAAGAATTCTAGAATTTCCTTACCAGTTTCTTGACATATCGGTTGTTTGTAGCCAGATCGGCCAGTCTTTGAGTACAGAATGTAGTACAAAGTATTTATCATAGTCAAGTATTCTATTGTTGGTCCTGCAGTCATAAATTTGGGCAGTTTTAATCTATTCTTGCATATCTCCAGAGCCGCAGCCAAGCTCGGTACCATCAGTTCAGAAACAAGGTCAATTTTGGCAAGTATATTGCGCAAGTCAAGCATTTCTTGTGTGAAATCAAACTGAACAGATTTATCAGCATGAATCTTTTTTAGCTGTTCAATGAATTGTGTGCCGATCTTTTGTTTTTTTTCATTCAACATTTCTTTTTTAGAACAAAATGTGTGATAAAGGCTTCGGAGGCTCAGAGTCGGGTCAATAAATGCTGCCACTGAAACACCAGATGATGGATGTTTGAAAGTGGTCTTCAATTTCTTATAGTCCTTCAGTTCACAGCCTAGATTCTGAGCTATCTTTGTAGTAGTTGTTATAGAAACAATATCAACACCAACTTCATGAGTGCGGTGCAGACACATCTTGATTAAGTTTGTCTTTGTCTCTGTGCACACCGTATCAGCCAGAAAGTAACACAACGGAATCTTCCAATTCTCCTCTAAACATACTAGCAATAGTACATATGCATTTCTTCCTTTAATTTCATCCACATAATCATTTTCTAAAGCCCCTGCACCAACATCTATATTGACAAAGCTCTCGCGAACAAACAGTTGGAACTCATCACCTACAAGCGAACAAATCAATTGCTTGCCTTTTTCAGTACTTTTCTTTACAAGTATATCAAAAGCCTGTTTCGTAAATCCTGCCTGAAATTGGTCAGTCTCACACCAAGTTTGTAAGACTTTAATACAAGGGAGAGGGGTATTATATTTCTCTCTTACATACTCATAGGCTCCTGGTGAATAAAAATGTAGGAAGCTAGCGAACAGTTTCAGGTCTTCAGTAGGGTCATCAAAGAGCTCTACAGCAGTGTTATTTTCATAGATACTGTCAACATCCTCCGCTGCAAAAGTTAAAATCATCTCATGTTCATCTAGCAGCCTCCTTTGTCTGACCATTTCCTTTAAGATATCTTGCATACTTTTAGTCACCTTATTCATGGGCTGGCTTACAAGGGAACGGACAGGTTTATTATCATTGGATGGGACGTCACTTAGATTTTCCTCCGAGATAGGGCCTTCATCAGAATCTTCGGTACTCATATCAGTATAAATCTTCAAAATTTGAATATTCTGCTAAAATGTCGACCAAGTCTGATTGCACCGCAAATTTTAGCGGTACTTCTTGTATGCTCTGAAAGAATTGAAAAGGTTCTTATTGTCATTAAAATAACAATGCGATTTTTATATATTGACTCAAATCAGTAATAGAATGGATACGTACGTACGTTGCTCTTATATTTGTAATTAATTTTCTTTAAACGATGCCCACGAATCCCTTCCCAAATTCCTAGATAGAACAAGTTACATTGTAGTCTTTGGAACAAACGGAAAGGAAAACGAAAATTCAGTAAAGACAGAAACAAAATACAAACTACTTTTCAAACAAACTAGTTACTGAATAGAATTAAGAATAGAGTTTTCGATTTGAAGTTGCCAGGAGAAAAATCTAAAGCTTACAGTTCACTATCAGGCAGATACAATCCAATAAATGCCGAAGTAGTGCAAAAATAATACTTTTCCATCATTAGTCAGTGCAGAAATAAGGGAAATGAAACAGAACGGTTTTAATATTACGCTTTAAGAATAAAAATAAATTATTTTATTAAAATAAAATATATTATTTTGACTTGCAGCATTTTTGTAGGGTTGCCAGACGTACGATAATTATCGTACATGCACGATGATTTTGGCCTCCGGTACGATACAATGAGTACTACTATCGTACGCAAAAGTACGATAATTTGCAGGTCGTCGAAGATTGGGTTAAATTCTAGGGTTTTTTAATAACATTATATGAAAAAGGCACTCACTGGAGTGACTGAATCGAGATATACGTCCACATGGTCAGAAATGACTGCCAACCTGATCAGATCGTCAAAATTTTTTACTGTTTTCAGGGTCGCCATTAGCAGGGATGCAAATGTCAGATGTCTGAATTCTCCAAAATATCTAAGTGACAAGACATGAAATTGAAGTTAATTTCGAAAAAATTGCTCAATATCTGTGTAAAAACACGCTTTTGGAGGCGTTCTTTAAATTTATTTTCGACGTCCTGCCGCTTTGACCGGTGTACGATAATTTAATCGTCCAGTACGATAAATTTTAGTATGCTGGCATACTATACTATTAAGTATTCTGTGATGTCTAAAATAAAGTAGCTTTTCAATAACAAACGTGCATTTTATTTAGTAGAAGTGACATTAATAAAAGTATATTTAAAACAACACCATAAAGTTAGTTCACTAAAGAGTTCACTACATTCGTCCCCTCCCCATCTTTGGTCACATCTCATCTATAAGTCTTCGAGGTGGTCTGGTTACCCGCTTACTACGTTGCTGTGGCTCTGGTGTAGGTATAGAAGCAGAAGGTGATTTCGGGTTGACCTTTGACTGCGAATGCTGCGATTCATCTTGTTCTAGAATTATTGTAGGTGAACCTGTCCGAGTATCTTTTAGAGGTGACACTCCCTCATGACGTTCTGGTACAATGTGTGCAGAGGGCGTATCAGGCGTCCTTGACGATCCGGCACTTGGAGAGGCGCTAGGTGTGCGGAAAAACTCGGTATTAGTGGGACTTCTTGAAGGTGATTGTTGTGAAATTTTGGATGACTCTTGGGAACTAACAGGTGATGGCAGCCGTGGACGGATCTGGTCTCCGTGTCGCCGAATGGTGTTTCCATTTGGTGATGAAATTGTATATGAATAGCGGTGTTTTCGTTTTGCTATGACTCCGGGCTGCCAGGTTTTATCAAGTCGGGTCCTATGGTAAACCGTATTGCCAGGTACATACTCTGCGTTCGCCCAAACATCATCTCAGCCGGCGATTTACCCGTGGCGATATGAGGAGTGGGTTATGGGGTCTATTTTGCTGGCATCGAATGCATCTCTTAACATGATCATCTATGTCTTCATCAATGGATTGCCACCAAACATAAAAACGAGCCAGAGCCTTCATAGCTGAAATACCTGGATGACCTCTATGAAGGTATGTCAGTACTTTCCGTCGCAGGCTCGTTGGAATTATCATTCTGCCTTGCCACATCATTATTTTATTTTCTATAGAGAGCTCATTCCGCTTCTTGAAAAAATGCTTAATATCGTTTGTATACTGTAACTCTCTCCAGCCAGTTTTAATACATTTTAATACTTCTAGCAGTGTGGCATCTTGTCTAGTTCCCTCTCTCAAAATGTCCTCAGAGAGATGTCGGACATTCTGTTCTCGAGAAGGCGTGACTCTATCCTGTGCACTGTACGCTCACATTCCGATGGCTGTGTGTCATTGTTGGGTAATCTGGATAAACAGTCTGCCAGTATGTTGTTTTCACCCTTTTGGTACAAGATTTCGTAATTGTAACTTCCAATTATTAGGGCCCACCGCACAAGTCTGTTGTTAGCCATCTTTGGGAGGTTTCTTTGTGATCCTAATATGTGTATCAATGGTTTGGTACAAGATTTCGTAATTGTAACTTCCAATTATTAGGGCCCACCGCACAAGTCTGTTGTTAGCCATCTTTGGGAGGTTTCGTTGTGATCCTAATATGTGTATCAATGGTTTGTGATCAGTCACTAATGTGAATTTAGTTCCGCGTAAGTATTGATCAAATTTCTTTATACCGAATAAGATGGCGAGAGCTTCTCGATCAATAACGGAATATTTGGATTCCGCCGAGCGTAACTTTCTCGAAGCGAAAGCTATGGGGTGTTCAGTATTCCCATTTTTATGATACAATACGGCCCCTACGCCTTTTTCAGAGGCGTCGCAGGCAAGAAAGATAGGTCGATCCTCATCAAATGCAGCTAGCGGTCTTGATGAAGCTATACATTCCTTTGTAGCTTCAAAAAACATCGTTTCATGGTTTGTCCAGCGCCACGGTTGTCTCCCGCTTGTTAATTCATAGAGGTCTGCACATAGTCCGTGTAAATGTGGAATAAAGCGTTCGTAGAAATTGACAAGCCCAAGAAATGATCTCAATTCTTTCGAACAGGTGGGTACGGCGGCGTTGGAAATGGCTTCAAGTTTTTTCTTTGTAGGGCGTATACCATTTTTGTCTATCGTGTGTCCCAGGTACTCTATCTCCTTTTCTAGGAAAGAACACTTCTTTAAATTAACCTTTAGTCCCGCTTTCTGTAGACGGTGAAAAAATAGGCATAGTGTACGTAGATGTTCTTCCATGTTAATTCCGGCTACCGCGATGTCGTCAAAATATACAGCTGTGTTAGGTAAATCGCTGAGTAGTTCGTCTAAATAATGTTGAAACACAGATGGCGCTATGGAAATTCCAAACGGCATCCGATTATATCGAAAATAGCCTTTGTGAGTTGCAAGCGTAAGGTATTTTTTTGATTCTGGTGCTATTTCAAATTGTAGGTAGGCATCTTTTAAATCTATTTTAGAAAATAGTTGTCCGCGTGCCAGTTTCTGTCGTAATTGATCAAGTAGTGGAACTGGGTGTAAATGTTTTACCAAAACAGGATTTAATGTACTTCTGTAGTCTCCACATATTCTAATGTCACCATTTGGTTTGACGACATTGACGGTGGGTGTGGCCCACTCTACTGGTGTAAGGTTGGGGTCTACTTGGTATATAATATTCTCATCCACAAGACGTGCAATTTCTTTTTCTATATTCCTCTTCATTCCGAATTTGATAGGCCGTGCTGGTAGGTGTACAGGTTCTGCTCCTGGTTTTACGTGAATATTGACTTGATAGTTTTCGACTTTTCCGAGTTTGCCGTCAAACAGTTGCTTGTATTTGTCAAGGACTTGTTGTAATGTTTTTGGTGTCGCGTTTTTAATTGAGTAGACAGGTTTAGGAAACGTCATCCCAAATGTTTCACTCCATTGCAATCCAAAGAGCATTGGGTCTGCGTGCTTCATGACTAGAACTATTCTACTACTGGTACTATTTTCTGCTTCCCTTCGACTTCCACAGTCACGTCCGTGAGGCCCTTTGACTTCAGTTTGTAGTTGTAGTATGCCTTTAACTTGGGTGCTTTAGTTAGCGTTGGGGACCCTATTTGCCGCCAAAATGATGTACTGATAATGGAATATGCTGATCCAGGGTCCCAGTCCATTGTACAGCGTCTGCCGTTGATGATGGTGTCTATTCTCTTGCAGTCTCTGTTTTGTGCAGGAACTATACTGCATACCAGCTCGTTGTCACTGTCGTCATTATCCGAAGACAAATTTGAGTCGGAAGATGTTCTGTCTGCGGTGTTTGTTACACGTTGCAGTTTATGTCGAGATGTCGGTGTCTTGGCTCTGTATTTCATCAGATACGCTCGTCCAGTTTTAATACAGCAACTATCATAATGCCCCTGTGTGTGGCATTCTTCGCATGTATGCTTCTGGGCTGGACAATCAGACACGTTATGTTTTTCATGCTTGCCACAGCGAAGACATTGGCTAGACCGTATTTTCCGTGGGCTAGTATAAGTTTCTGGTCGGTGATAGCTGGCTTTGTACTTTTTTGTAATCCGCTTGATACTTGTCGTTGCAGTGTTGCTGTCGTGTTCTGCTTGTTCACGTGACTGTGCGACTGCAAACAATTGAGCAAAAGAAACTTCAGTGGTCTGTTTATCATGCGTTTCGGTTAGATCAGGCCACTTTTGGTTTAAATCTGTTTCCAGCTCCGTGTGATTCAACCCAGTCGCAAACCGATCACGAAGCTGCCGTTCCAGAAGTGCGTCGTCATACCCGCAATCTATGCTCAAGCCCTTTAATCGGTTAGCATAATGCTCCATAGATTCTGTGTCTTCTCTTAACCAGCCCCAAAACTCCGTAAGTGCGCGGTATCTAGTCTTCTTTACGCGATATAAATCAAGAAGTTTCGTACGTATTTCTGTGTATGTACTTGTTTCAAAATTGGGAATAAGTGCTGTTTTTAGTTCCCTAAAGACGTCAGGTGTAACAGTCAGGTCTTTCTTTATCTCGTCGTCTTTATTCACGTCGTGTATTCTGCACTTGGCTTCGAAGAAGTCTACGTAATCGCTTACCCGAAAGTTGTCCGGGTTGTACCGATCCATGTTAAACGATTTTAATGTGGCCATTTTGTTACGTGGTTGTTCCTGTGAGTTGGCAGTGCTCATCACGCTGCCGCCTGTCGTTGTGGAGTGGAGCTCGCTGCCGCATGTGTTGTGGTGGGCGCGAGTGCCACGGTAAGGAGTTTTAAAATTTGTTCCTGTTGCGCCTGTTGAACGCTAAGGAATTGCGCAAATTGTTCGGCGTCCATTTCGTCGCCAATAAAATAAAGTAGCTTTTCAATAACAAACGTGCATTTTATTTAGTAGAAGAATATAAGTGACATTAATCAATCTTGAAGTATTGTAAAAGTATATTTCTTGATTTAAAACAACACCATAAAGTTAGTTCACTAAAGAGTTCACTACAATGTCGGTACGATATTCCGGTTCCACTTGTCTGGCAACCCTGCATTGTTTTGTGCTTTCCTTTCCCAAGGCGCCAGGCGGTCGTTGCGGTTATCTTATGGTTATCTTCATCAATCATAATATTTTGTTGGCGGTTGACGAAAATTCTGTCATTTTTTGCTATTGATATGCTTTAGAATTTGTAGAAATAGTAAGAAACAGAGGTCAACTGCAAGTGCAACATCTACTGATGTTTGTCTATAACATTTGAAGCGTAAGTAGTCTTAATTAAGTCTTTTAAAGTTGCACATTTTTCCAACGTAAACATTGTAACATAAAGTTCTATAAACAAACTTTTTAGTTCAGCAATATTCTAGTATTTTTAGTTTAGTTCACTTCATTCTTACTTCGTCTCATACTAGATTTATTAGTCAATTTAAAACCTTTCTACCATATTCAAGTTATTGTTGATATTGTTTCCAGGTGTCCAGGACAGTTGATCCCAGATTTTACGGAGTTTCATACAAGTTAAAGGTAAGTTTCTGTTTAGAAATATAATATAATATAGCTGCTTAAAGAAATATCCTTTACTACACAACAACACAACTTTTTTATGCATAAAAAGTACAGGAAATGAAATGAAATAATTTATTCAGTAAGTAGGCCACAGGGGCACTTTTACAAGTCAGATTGTGAATCTACCGGCATTTCGCAAGAGGAGACCGCTGTTGAGAAGAAAGCCGAAAGAAACTCAACAGTAAGTCATTTTTTCGTAAATAAAGTAAAGGACAGATGCAACCCTGCTAAAACATTGGAGTAATGTTCTAAGGGTACAATTAGGTACCTTAATCTTAATAACCTTTATTGCCAACAAAGTTAACAAGCCTTGTTTTTACAGTGAAGTAATGGATAAACAATATACAAAATTCAAGTTGACATTTGTCTGCACATCTGCAATAACAAGGTCTCCTCTAGCATCTTCCACTCTTCTCTAGTTATTGTGCTATGCCATAATGGATCTGCAGTTTTCTTGATTTCATCTGACCAATATTTTCTCTGGCTTCCTCTAGCACATTTCACATGAAATCTAGGAGTCCATTGAGTAAATCCTTTGTTCAGGTTCTTTTTTAATCATGACATTTTCCACTTTTATTATGTTTCTTATATCCAGAGCCTATTTTGCCTCCCAGAAGCTGGTATACAAATGACCTCGGATTGGATTATACAGGGCACAATTTAAAGACAGCTAGGGTTTCACTAATATTGATAAACTCAATTATAAATAGTTTTCCTATGCACCATATAACAGTTAATTATCAGAGAGATTTGAACACTGCTAAATGAGACAGTAATTCTGAAATTCACAATGAGGAAAAAAAAGGACAAGTGAAGGTTCAAAATGTAATATAGAATTATATTGCTATGTTGTTTCATTTGTATACTTTAATGAAATTTTATTTTTACAAAGAAAACTTGGAGCAATCACTAGTATATGGGAACTGCATCGATAATTGAGTTCATCTACATTTTGCCCTAATCCGAGGTCTGCAAATGAGCTACTACCTACCTACTTAACTTTTTATTATACAGACTAGAAGGCATCCCCAACTTCATTCATGCTCTTCATCCTTCAGAAATGAAACAGACATGGAATGTCTACATTTTTATGTATTTTGATACCAGGTCCTTATAAATTAATAGCTCCTCTGTGCAGTTTTAGCCGCTCATCCCACGGGAATACTGCATTTTTTAGGATAAAAAGCAGCCTAATTTATCAAAATTGGTCAAGCCATTTAAGTGTGAAGAAGTAACAAACTTATACATAAACACACCCACAAACTTTGTAATATAAGGGTGCTATGAAACAAAAATAAAAACAAAAGCGGGAGATAAATTTATGAAACATGTAATGTCTAATTTTTCTTCATGTGGGTACACAATATCATAATTTTTATAATAAACCATTGGTACAAAGATCAAAGCTGGAAGAAAAGCTAAGGTAAACAATGCAAAGACCGACACTCAAAGCATAAGGAAAAATTTAATAGGTTGCTTGGGAGTTAGGGTGGCGAAATGGTTAACGCGCTAGACCGGCAATTCAGAGGTACCGGGTTCGATTCCCGGTCTCTTCCACCAGGTAACTAATTTTCAATTTTTCTTTAAGCTTTAAGCTTTGTGTGGCGCGTGGCCACGTGGAACAATGGACTGTAGAGATTAATTCTTCTTATGGGTTGATTGACGGGTAGGGATTCAGTGAAAATGCTTCTTGCTTGACTGATGAGGCTGCAGGCGAGGCGGGGTTCGGAGTTTCTTCTTAGTTTTTTCTTCTAGGTGAGGGCTCGATCGAAAGTGAATGTATGGGAAGCCGCGCCCACCTTTATACCGGCGGCCGGTCCCTGCCCCTCTTACTCCGTACCTCACCCCCCTTGGGCCAATCTGTATTATTTTTCCTCAATTACAAAACTTACGTACGATTCTTATGTCTAATTACATTACTTACATCTAATTACTTAATTTCTAATAAGATTCATGCGTGTGCGGCTGCGTGGAGCGAATTGGCGGCCGATTTTCGTGCACGGCATATTTCCCTGCCTCGCCCCGCGCATCCCGCAGTGAGGGGCCGCGTCCCGCGCTCCCCTCCCGTACCACATCACGTGATGTTCTGCGCATGCGCGTTGAGCACCACGTGGCTTTGTTTACCTTTTGCAATAACCTTATTTACCGGGTTTATTTACTTTATTTATTCATTTGTTTATTATCTGTTATTATGTAATATCACATTTATCTATTTTATACATCTTAGGACTATAGGGTAAGAAATAGGCGTGGCGAAAAATTATATTATGAAAAAGACTTAAAACTAATAGGAAATTATCTTACAGCTAAGTTTATACAAATGCAATTACTTTATTATGATTCCGTCGTGAACATTTTGTATCAATTGTTTAAAAGGAGGAGTGGCGTTTGCCTGACAAATAATACTGACTGAATAAAACACAAATAAACAGTCTTATTTACATTTGGCTGCAGAAGCTCTGAATTTGAATATACTTTGTTTCAGATACCTGTCCAAAGGTAGTAACATCAATATGTGCAAAAACCCTGCCGTGGAATGCAAACCTATAGATAATCAGATGCCAGTGGAAGAAGTAAGTACTATTTAAGGTATATTTGGCGACGCGCAGTGTGTAGAGACCTGCCTACTGAGCTGGTCAGGGCAAATATTTGTGCTTGGGTCATGGTTGTTCCGTGTATTTAAGTATATATTTATCTATATACTTAGGTATGTATATGCTCATTTGACGACGCGTTTGGCTCGGTTGGTAGACACCTGCCTACTGAGTCGGCGGTCCCGGATCCGAATCCCGGCCGGGGCAAATATTTGTGCAAAATATTTGTTCTTGGGTCATGGATGTTATCTATATATGTATTTATATATTATGTATATCGTCGTCTAGTACCATAGTACAAGCTTTGCTTAGTTTGGGACTAGGTCGATTTGTGTAATATTGTCCCTTAATATTTTTTTTAATATATCTAGGAACCATAATACAAGCCTTCTTGAGCTTAATTGGGACTAGATCGATTTGTGTGAGGTTTGATATTATGGATCTTTTCTGTCCTTGAAGTATTAGTTCTTAAACTTTGAAGGGGTAATGTGTCGTTATGGACATACTTGGCGCAAGTCGTGGTACTCGTGGGTTGGGCGGTTCTTACGGTGACTTTATCATCTCGCACTGACATTTCGTGTGACAGAACTCTTTCTTCAGGTTCACATAGTATGCCCTCCGGGCCGCGGTCCAATTTTGTAACTATAAACATTATTTTATAGCAATAGTGAGTTTATGAATAAAGCATGGAGCTTATGTTATTTTAAACCCATAAGAGCACTGAGTCCCGAATGAAAATAAATGCTGTTATTTTAATATGAGCTTCTTCAAGTATGTAGAGTATAAAAAATAATGACACAAAGGTAAATTAAGAAAGAAAAATTGCATGCGATCCACTACAATCCAAGCGGGATTTGAACCCGCGACCTCTGCGTTTCCGGCGCATTGCTCTTCCAACTGAGCTATTTGATCGCTACGTCAATCACACCAAATCTTTCATCCCTTAATTCTTTACGCTACGCTCTATTTATAAAAATAAAAATGTGGTATTACCACATTAAAAATATGAATCGATAAAAAGATTCTATGCAAATATGTAGAGTATGTTCAGCGAATCTATATGTGGTAGTGTAGTGTCGTCCCGTTTTCTTAGATTAATTAGCAAGAGACGGAAGTACAGTATTGCTACTTTTTAATTTTTACGCTTAGTTGTAGTATCCGTAGCCTACCTCCTGTGTTGAGTTGTCTTAACAACAGAATTGTATTTTCAATGCTATGTTTTATGTATGATTTTAGGAAAAAGATCTAGTAGAGTTTGATGGCGGTTGCCACCATAACGCCATCTATTGCTCAGAACGTCGTTTCCAAAAGAGCTAAACATTTTTTTATAGGTACAGGATCTATAGAATAGGGGCGGAGGCACTAAACGAAAATAAATATTGATCATCATAATCGCTCATAAACTGTAAATATAAATGTATTTAAAAAAAAAATGAATTTTAGCCCCTGACGAAA
The DNA here is from genome assembly GCA_905147355.2 of Apotomis turbidana. Taxonomy (NCBI): domain Eukaryota; kingdom Metazoa; phylum Arthropoda; class Insecta; order Lepidoptera; family Tortricidae; genus Apotomis; species Apotomis turbidana. Next base: position 3,331,498 of record LR990300.1, on the reverse strand, counting down.
AAGGAGGGTGTTATAATTTTAACATGGATCTGTATGTGTGTCTGTGGCTCATAGCTCCCAAACGGGTAGACCAAGAATTCAAAAGTTTGTAGTTGTGTTCAGTTATAGCAGCATTTTCTATATCACTAATTGAATGAGTGTCTCATGATGACCAGCTACTTGGGTGGGGCTGTTTTAAATTTTTAATTTAGGTTATTAAAATTAAATATTTCACCCTTGCTGTCGCGTGACCATCATCCTCCTAGCCTTTGTCCCATTTTGACCGCGAATAGCAATAGCAACGCGTAACGTCACATACCTCGAAACATTTTCGTTCAACGTCATAGTGACACTATTAAAGAATTTGGCGGGAAAGTTATAAATAGGATACTTTTTAGTCGACTACGCTAAAGCGAAATATTATTATGTTATGGCCTCCTCTCTTCCATGAACCAAGTTTCTAACCTTCTAATTACATTATTTTATTACATTACAGGATAATGATACGTCTGAAGACGAAGATGACGAGAGTGAACCGACAGATTCGGACTCCTACTACACAGAAACCAGTTCTTATAACGGATCTGACTCAGAATCCGACGCAGAGTCGGCCAGCGGCAACCGCGTGACCCCGGACATGGTACTGTTGCTAATGCTCAAAGAAAAGGGGCTCATCTCTGAGGAAAAGTACAAAGAAAAAGCAGAGGAATGTAAAGAAAACATCAAACCTTTTGTTCCACTTCTTCCTAGATCAGATTCTACTGACACATTAGATTATACGAAAACTCTCAGTGGTTCGGAGACGGAGACTACACTTGTGGAATATGACGAAAATTATAAACAAAAATTGTTAGAAGAACTTATGAATCATGATGATAACAATGAAGGTTCTGAAGAAACTCCAGAAAGAGTTGAAAGTCGTCAAAATGTGGGAACAGTCGAGAAAGAGGTATTACAAAATAATGAAACTGTCGTGAACGCAGCTATGATTAAGGAAAGTGTCGCGAATGATGTAGAGGAAGATAATATGGGTAGAGAAAAATTTAATGAAAAAGCATTGCATCAGTCAGCACATATTGAAACCACTGAAAAGGATTGTAATGAAGAATCGACTGAAAAATCCCACCTTGAGCATGGACTTAATGAATCAAATCAACGGCAACCTAATCAAGAAACCAAAGACCAAGTGCAACAGCAACAAGGCCTATTAGAAAATAATGAAAAGGACTTTAGTGAAAGCAGATTGAATAAAAAGGAATCTGTAGAAACATTGAAACAGCAGCAAATTCTTATTAAATTTGATGAAACAAAACATCAAGTGACTATATGTGAGAACAAAGCATTACCTGTGAGCGCTTTAGATGATATAATCATAGTTTATGATCAGTTGAAAGATGGTTGTGGTAAATATACAATGTTAGAGTATATTAACAAAATGAGACTAATAACAGAAACAATTAATGAAGGTCAAAGCCATGGGCACAGATACAATATGATCAGAGAAAAAATCAGCAATATTTTGAATAAAAATGAAGCAAAACTAGAAAAAAATAGTGTAGAGACAAATAATAATGAGAATCCCAATAAAACCGAAAACTGCAGTGAATGGACGAAAAATGATAGCACCAAAGACCATTCTAAAAGCATGGATTGCAAGACAAAAATCGAACCAAATCTAGCCAGTAATAAAAAAACTAAAAGCTTTAAGTATATTCTTAGAAAGTTAGTAAAGGAAGGGCGCATTATAGAAGAAAAAGAAGAGAGAATATCAGACGAGTATGGAACGGATTACGCACGTGTTTTAGAAACCTATGTAAGAGGTTTAGACGATTTTTACGAAAACAACAGAGCGGTGCATTTATTCAACAAAGAAAACTACAATTTAATTGAATTTGCTATGTTCCTAAACTTTTACTCACCATCATCATATAAATACGTTACGGAAACCTTCAATACGCCCCTGCCCGACCATAAGATCCTAAGCTCATGGTATTTAAAGGATGACAATCAGCCGGGTCTGACTAAACGGGCCTTTAAGATCTTGAAGCAGAAAGCTTCCAAAAAAAGGTTGACCTGTGCCTTAATGTTTGGCGATATCTTTCTCAAAAACCACGGCCGGTGTTACGATCAGGTGGACTACGGAGGCGGCTGCAACTACGACTTTACAGACAGAGCGGTGTTGACATATGTATTTTTGTTGGTGAGTCTTGATGAAGATTGGAAAATACCGCTAGGTTACATTTTCGCGCGAAACATCTCAGCAGAAACTCAAGCAGAGTTCATTAGGATCTGTTTGACTCATTGCCACGACGCTGGTGCCGACGTGGTGGCGGTCACGCTGGAGACTCCCTCCCCTGCAGAATACTTGGGGTGCTCCTTTCAGGATCTAAAGAATATGAAAACCACATTTAAGCACCCGGATTGTAATAGGGAAATAGCAGTCTGGATAGATCCTTGCTTGGCTCTCAAAAGCGTCCGCCATACCCTGAGATACAAAGGCGTTTTAAAAGATAATACTGGTGAAAAAATTCGCTGGAATCTAATGAGGAAGCTGAGAAAACTATATAACGATGAAGACGACACGATTGACATCGATAAACCTGGGATTTTTGAATTGCGGAATCATATCGTGAAGGCCGGTCTCACGACGGAGATATTTAGTAAAAGTCTAGCACCAGCCCTCAACCTCTGCGAAGAATTAATGCCCGATTTATTCAGAGACACGGCACCCACGCGTAAATTCATATACATCATCAACAGGCTGTACGATATTCTGCATTCAAGGAAGACAACAAAATTGGGAGATGTCGAGCATCGTTTGTATTCGGCGGCGAAGTACATGTTAGACGTATTCTGCAATGAAGAGAACGAACTATCGCGTTTCGACAGACTTAATCATACTCCAGACAAAAAAAAGTTCAAGTATGGTTACCGACATTTTGTCGACGGAGAGCCAGCGTGCGGTTTCATCGCGTTTCTTATTTGTGTCGAAAGTTTCAAGCATCTACATGCTACTTTAGTGGAAAAAGAGCAAAGTATAAATTCCCTAAACCCCCAAAGATTATGCAAGGTCCAAGTGGAAGATTTCGTCAAAAATATAAGAGCATATGACTGGTCAGACCCTGACTATTATAGCGGTGAAGATTTCCAGGGATTTTACAATCGTTTATTCGAGTGTATTGAGAAAAAAACACTTAATTCGGATCAGAATCTCGCGTTGGAACATTGGCCGCTACAAAACAGGTATCCTCCTGCAGTTACCATCAAACTGACATCCGGCAAACGCTTCTACGATGACATCTACTCCGCCCAATACAGGCTCAAGAAGTTGCCAAAGACTTACCACGAAGATCGAGCCACCAAACTCGTTAGAGAATACTCCAGAGCGATGGACACCGAAGCAGATTTGTCGACCAAGAAAAATATGGTCGGCTATTTAGCGGGCTGGATAGCGGCCAAGTTTGCGAAGTGCCTCAAATGCGAAGCGTGCATCGACGCGCTTTGTACTGACAAGAAATTATGGTTCCACACGTTTATAACGTCAAAGGACGTGTTAGGGGTGTGTCTGCCAAGCGAAGAGGTGTTCCGAATATGTTTGGAGTGCGAACGGGCCTTGAAACAGAAAGGTCCAGTGAGAAGACTTCGGGTTTGGGTGCTTCGTCGTTTAGCGTCGCAGTTCCCTTGGTCTTCCCATAGAGCGAGACACCATCCGATGCACTACATCCATCTCGCCCGTGCAGTTATATCCAAATACATCCCACTGAGAGTGATGGTGCCGTTCTCCAACAAAGACAGGAAGCGAATCATAGACAAATTCAGTATGTTTAATTGCTTAACCCACAGCGAGCTTGAAGACGAAGTGGACGGAATGATGGAGGGTTATGAGTAATATTGCTAGATTTAGAATGGTCAACGAAATGATACAACCAGAGTTCAATGTAAAATATTCATCGTTTATTTTTGTTATGTATGGGAATAATTCATCGTTTAATTATATTAATATGGTTGTGTTTTCATATGTGATTTAAGAAGTTATTGTTTTTCTTTTTTATTTGTTTACTCAGTAAATCGGATCTGATGTTATGAAGAAACTTATATGAGACACTTCATTTGTTTGTTAGTTATATATAAGGATATATAAGTCTGAAAGACACATGGTCATTAAGAATTAAGTTTAAATATTTGTAATTTAACTGACTATCTCGGTTTCAGTATTACTTAAATATTACAACGAAAATATTTTCTGCCATGTTTACTATTGTGATATCATTGCGATGGCTGTTGTTATAATGATTGTTGATTACATTTGTTACAATTTGAATTAATAAAAAGGTGATTTTTACTTTTATTTTAAGCTTTTATTTAACTTGCAATGTATGTATGTAAGTAATATGTTTGTTCTGGTGGAATCTTGCAACTCAATTTTGAAGCAGATATCATCAACCGATTGAGCGGAAACTTTGCATACTTACTTAAGTTTGATGACAATACAATAATATGGTACCATGGGGCTGATCTGATGATGGAGCCGGAAGGTGGCCATAGGAACTCTATAATAGAAAAAGCAATCCTACCGAGCTTGGGCTCTTTAGAATTGTCTCAGTGAGAATTTGATGGATATCCAAAGAAAAAGTCGGCTATAAAAGCTTGTCACTAAAATGAAATTTTTGACAGAAACTTATTTTATTTATCTATCGCACCACGCCAAAATAATTGCTGCAACCCTCCACATCTCTGGTGGAAACAGTCTAGGACTAGATAGGAACAAAATCTACCAGTCAAACACGGAATAGACGTGTACGCCGCGCCGATCGGCGTGAAATCGGCGTGGCCTTGTTTACTTTGTATTTATGCGCATCCAAAAATGTAACCTGTACTTTATATAAAGCACAGGTTATTTTGTATAAAGTGCAGGTTACATTATTTGTATGTGCATAAATACAAAGACCACGCCGATTTTACGCCGCGGCGGCGTCGGTACAAAACCGGCGCGGCGCACAAGTCTAAATGGAAAACAAATTCTCCGGACACAGAAATTACTATTAGGACTGTATCGAATAAAGTAAGGGTTTATACTTCGATTAAGGTAAAGATGTTATACTATTTACGTCACCCTAGGCCATAAATGGGACATCTGCCTGAGAAAATCTCACTTCCTGACTAAGCCAAGACGTAAAACTGTATATAAACCACGGGCGGTAATTCGTAAAGCCCCAGCACGTCTAGCATAACTTTGACACGCGACTCATGTCGCGCGAGATAGCATCATCCGTCACTATCTCATAGTACTGTACAGATAGAGACAGGTAGTAGGTATATCTCGCTCGAGAAAGAGTCGCGTGTCAAAGTTATGCTAGCCGTACAGATCGCATATTTATGGCAGTCACCTTCGGTTCGAGCCACAAACGCCTGTCATCTGGGTCATTCACGGAGTCACCGCCCTAGGTATGTAATGTACTATAACGCTCGAATCTTAAAACCACATTACTAAAGTACGATGGCGTTATAGCATAACATCTGTACTTTCCGTTAGAGTAAAATGTACTTGCCCCACTGGCGTTCAAGAAAAAACAACGTGTTTACGTAATTTAAAAGATTAATTAACAGACGTAGTTACTTTCGTTTTAAAATTGGTTTACCTCTACAGTAATGTAATATTAAATGATCGATAAAGAAACGCACAAATATAAATCAGTATTTATTCTTCATAGAAAAATGAAAAAATATTTCTTAAGGTCTAAATATAATTAATGCATCATATTAATCACAATCATCATGGCACAAACAGAGAAAGTACTTAAGAGGCCTTATTCCTTTTAAAATGCTGATTGTTTTAGACATTTTCTCTATGATCAAACATGTTTCTTAACGTATTATTGATGTCACTACCTAGAACAGGGATATTGGGATTTATTGGTATATATTTGAAACCTACAAATTGAATTTTTCATTGGTAATTTTTGGTTCAAAAACTAATTCGTAATTGACTAAATTCACGCGTAAAAATTAGTTTTTTCAAGTTACTTTCGCAATAAAAGCAGGAAATAGCGATGTTACTAACTAGAACTCGGAGAAAAGTATTATTAACGTCAAAAAGTTGGTTGAAATTATCAATATATTTGTCACAATATGAAAAAAATAATTTTTAAAAGGAATAGGGCCTCTTAATTACTTATTTAGTCACGTGGATCGGCACATTCCTTGACAAATGTCAAATTCTAGAATTTTTGTAAATCGTCAAAAAACTCGCCAGTTAAGATAGAAACGGAAAGTAAGGAAACAATAATACAAATTTAAAGTAATTTACAACATGTGTAATGTACAATATGAATAATGCTTTTTGAAATAGTTGTTCAACTAGATGGCGCTACAATCGTTGGCAATTTACACATGGATGCCGACCACCAACACTAACGCCATCTATTGCAGAGCTAATATGAAGGTAAACGATATATTCCTAATGCTAAAGCAGTTGCATTTTCTCAACATATTCGGTTATCAGTATCACTTATTCATATGACTATCTCAATTATGAAAAATCATAGTCTTCTTCTACAAAGGCAATATATTCATGTCTAACCTAAGTACAGTCCGACAAGAAAGTGTAGAAAAAAGTAGCATACTATAGTGTCGTCCCGTTTTCTCAGATTGATTAGAAAAGGAAGACACTACAGTATTGCCATTTGTTAATTTCTACTCTTTTATGTCGTACTGAACCTAACTGAGCGAATTACACAGAGTAGTATAAGGTTAAAAGTGTTTCGTTTTAAACTTTTAGTTTAACTATCTAAGAACTAGTAATTACTTTTAAATCACTTGGTGACATTCACTTCTCACTTGGTCAAATTCAGACTCCACTTAATGAAATTAGATTCTACAATAGCAATGAACAATCGTAATCAAATCAAAATACTCAATAATTTAAAAAACTAAAACAAAAATAACATCGGCTCCTACTTAACAATAATTATCCCTAACTAAAGGCTGCCGTACACTAAAGGGGAGCGGAGATAATCAACCAATCAGGCAGAGTTGTGACCAAAAGAAGTGCTTTTAAATCTGATTGATCCATTGTACACAGCTCCGTTCTGCTCCAGTTTACAGGCAGGCTAATAACAAAAACACAGCCATTATGGAAAATAATAAATCACAATAGAATTTCAGGAATAATCAAATTGTCAAAAAAAACTTAAAAACTGCTGAAGTAATTAGTATCATAAAATTTAGTTTTGGTAATACAGTTGGTTACAGTAATACCAAAGCTATACTTATCAGTATTAGAGATTACATGTTTTAAGACATACACATTGTCTTTGGTCTAAGAGTAATACCAAATTAACATGATGCTTTGCATCAGATTAAGCCAAGTTGGCACAGTCTTCAGTAAATGTTATGTCGTGTACCTAGGTGCAAACTTAGCATAAATGATTACTATCCCACATTACCCTCTCTCGTCACCACCGTCCTGCCTGCTTTGTTGCACTTGCTCGAACATACCCAAATGACTCATGCATGAAAACATCCGAAACATGCTTATAATTTTCTTGTTATCCTTAGTGGAGAACGGTGCAGCAACCCTTAGTGATATATATTTGGTAATAACTGCCCGAACGAGATGCATGAAGTGTGTTCGATGGTGCTTTGCTTGATGAGTGGCCCAGGGGAATCTATTGGCCAGCTGACGGAGCACCCGAACACGGAGCTTGGCTACTGAATACTCCTGTCTCAGTGCCCGTTCGCATTCCCAGCAGATCCGGAACACTTCTTCGCTTGGCAGGCATACGCCTTTCAGAACTTTCGATGTTATAAACTTGTGGAACCATAGTTTCTGGTCACTACAAAGAGCGTCGGTACACGCTTCGCATTTGAGGCACCTTGCGAACTTAGCAGCGATCCAGCCGGCCAAATAGCCCACCATATACTTCCTATCCGCCAGGTCTGTTTCAGTATCCATCGCATTGGTGAAGTGTTTAAGGACCTTGATAGCTTCTTCATGATGGGAAGCCTTTGGTAGTTTCTTGGCCACATGTTGATAGGAATAAAACTCATCGAACGAGCGTTTCCCGCATGTGCGCTTAATTGTAACAGCTGGTGTGTACTTGTTCTTCAACGGCCACTGTTCTAGAGACCTACTCTGGTCCGAATAGCGAGGATTCTTCTCAAGGTCATCGAACCAACGATCACAGAAGTTTTGGAAGATCCATCCGTTAAATTTCGCTACGTCTATGGGATGGAACGCTCGTATATTCTTAACGAAGTCTTCAACGTGGTCCTTGCATAGTCGGTGGGTGTTCAGAGAATCAATCCTTTGTTCCTTTTCGACCAGAGTTGTATGGAGATGCTTGAAACTAGTGACACATGTAAGAAATGCTAAGAAGCCGCATGCCTGTTTGCCCTCCACAAAAGAGCGATGTAAAAACCTTTTATTCGCGGGGAGATTATGTTTATCATCAACGACAAGCTTGTTCACTTCATTACAGTATATACCTATCATATATTCTGTCGCCTCATTCAACTGGTGTTCGACTTCAGCCCAGTTTGTTACCTTCTTTGAATGGAGAATATTGTAGACCATATTGATGATTTCTATGTATTTTTGTGTGGGTGCAGTGTCGCTGAACACAAACGGCTTCAATTCTCCACAGAGTTGGAGTGCTCGCGCTAAGCTTTTACTAAAAATCTCCGTTGTAAGACCAATCTTCGCGATGTGATTACGCAATTCCATGTACCCGGGCTTACTGTAGTCGATTGAGTCATCGGAATAAAGATGTTTCAGCTTCCTGATATAACTCCAGCAAACAGTATTGCCTGCGGCATCTTCTAAAGTGTCTTTGGCGTTGAGTAAATCGCGGACGCTTCTGAGGGCCAAGCAAGGATCGATCCAAATGGCTACTTCTCTGTCACAGTCTGGGTGCTTGAAGGTGGTCTTCAAATTCCTTGGATCCGAGAAGGAACATCCCAAAAATTCAGCAGGAGTAGGTGTTTCTAATGTGACTGCTACCACGTCCACACCAGCTTCATGACATTGAGTTAAACATACATTGATCAGACCTGCTTGAGACTCTGCTGGCATGTCCCTAGCGAACACATAGCCTATAGGCATCTTCCAGTCTTCGTCTAAGCTCACCAATACGAAAGCGAATAGTATAACGGCTTTCTCGCAATATTCATCGTTGCAACCGCCACCGTAGTCCACGAAATCGCAATCACGGCCGTAGTTTCTTAAATAAATATCCCTTGACATCAAGGTACATGTCAGTCTTTTGGTAGCAGCTCTTTTCTTTAACACGTTAAAGGCTCTTTCCATCAGACCCGCTTGGTCATCATCCTTTACATACCATGAACTTAGGACCTTATGGTTTGGTAAAGGAGTGCTGTATGTTTCCGTGATGTATTTGTATGAAGATGGTGAATAGAAATTTAGGCACATGGCAAATTCTTTCAGTACATTAGTAGGGGTATCAAATAATTCCACAGCCTTGTTGTTTTTATAATGTCTATCAATATCTTTCAGATATGTTTTTAGAACATCGTAATAATCAGATTCTGATGGGATTCGTTTATCCTTCTTCAGATTTTTGAGAATATATCTAAAACTCTTGGTTTCCTTATCTATATGCTGATGTAGATTATTGGATTTGTTATCAACATTTTCAGAAACCTCCTTAGTATCTTCAACTTCCATTAACTCAAAGTCTTGTTTAGATTTGAATTCAGCATTAGCTATCTCTGTATCTTTTTCCTCTACTTCTGCAGCTATTTTATTTACAATATTGTTGATTTCTTCTTTGCTCCTATTCTCGCCCGATTTGTAGGTTTCAGGCATTGTTTCTTCATTTGCCGTTTCTCCCAAAGGACATTCAGACATCGTTAGGTCTGGTGTTTCTCTATTAGCTTGCTCTTCACTTTGGTCATCTGTATTTGTCTCAAATAAATCGAGTTTTGCGATTTTCGCTGCTTTTTCAACATTTTCAGATGTTTCATCAATAACCGGTTTAGCATTATCATGATTTCCAACTTCATTCCCATTTGAAGTTTCTGCAAAACCTTTATTTTTATTATTCAAAAACTCTATAAGATCTTTTCCATCTTTGAGATCCGCACTATCATTATTATCAGGATCAGGTTTGCCAAAATTGAAGTCAAATGAACCACTCAAGTCTATACTACCTTCTTCATCTGAAAATTCTGAGCTTGGTAATTTCGGAAGTACAGGTTTGATGTTATTTACATACATGTCCTTCTTTGAGGCATATTTCTCATCAGTTAGGAAGCCTTCTCGTTTGAGCATGTACCATACGGCCATGTCGGTGGTGACGCGGTGGCCGGTGGCCGAGTCCGCGTCGGAGTCGGAGGCCTCCTCGTCTTCCGAACTGGTGTCGGCGTACGAGGAGCCGGATTCCGGCGGCAGATCGTCGTATTCCACCTCGACGTCTTCCTGAAATGTAATGTTTATTGTGTGAGTGAAAGGAAAATGGAGATGTTTTTATCAATTTTAATGCAGCTCGCATTTCTTGGCGGTACTATAGCTACAGTTGAAAGTGATTATGTTATTCAGATAAGTCTGATATTATGTAAAATATTTGTGACGAACTCGAATATGTGTATGGATGTTTTCTATGTATTTATATTTAGGTATATATCTGTATCTATACTCGACCATCAGTTTTCTATGGAGGGGTCATTATTTCAGGAAAGATCTTAACAGCGCAATGCAGTTGACGACGCGGTTGGCTCGGTTTGTAGTGGAGCTGCCTACTGAGCCGGCGGTCCTGGGTTCGAATCCCGGCCGGGGCAAATATTTGTGTGATGAACTCGAATATTTGTTCCTGGGTCATGGATTTATCTATATGTATTTGTATATTATGTATATCGTCGTCTAGTACCCATAGTATAAGCTTTGCTTAGTTTGGGACTAGGTCGATTTGTGTAGTATTGTCACTTAATATTTATTTATTTATTAATGCAGCAGTGGGGCGCCAGACATACAGCGCAATTTTTTAGTTGTATCTCCTCTCATTAGATAGGAGCGCCGCCGCACCGCAAATTTTTAGCCGGTATTCATTTATTTATATTCGGTGTGCCATCAACAAAATAAACTTACATCATCCTGTGGATTGAGGTTCCTTTGTTCCCTGCAGTCGGGGGCTGGGGTCTTACACATGGTGGCACAGTGCACCAGGCTCGATAAATCTGAAATTAATACAATATCTATTAAGTTTCTTTATTTCAATAGTGTAAGGGTTTTTTTTTTTTTTTTGTAAAATGGCAACCGGTCACAGTTAAGCGACCATTACTGCCAATGTCTCGTTGCCAATCGCACTCGGCGACTAGATAGAGGATTGATACCACGTTGTACGGTGAGTTGATAAAATCGTGCTTTTTGTAAAGTGATAGCGATTTACAAAAAACCACATGGACTATCGGGCCTTGACCCAGGAAGGGCTATGTACGCTTCAAGTTGAATTCTTCATTAGCTATTCACACATTCGTTTGATCACTGCACAATACGCTATCAATACTACACATTGAACGACAAAAATGAATAAATAACGAACAACAAAACCTAAACGCATGCGGCCATCTTAAGTCACGGACCGGAAGTCTAGTGTAAGGGTTATTCTACAGACATGTCAACCGCTGTCAGTCTGCTGTCAAAAACATTGAAAGATTGAGCTACACAAAGCCGGAAACTTTCATGCAATGATTTACTGTAACCATACTTCATATCATAATTGATTGAATTGAAATAATAATACGGCCCATTGCTTTGAGATACTTAGGATAGCAGACTGATGATGGTTGAAACACCCGTAGTATTACCTGTAATCAGTAATCACATATTTTGCTACTCTGCCAATTCATCCATCTGGATCCACAGGAAACCAGCCCCAGGGGCATTGCTTTTGCTAGCAAAGCCAACAGCATTGCTGAATGAAGATCATTTTCAATGCACATCTCTCATACATTTGCTCTAATACTTACCCAATATTGAAAATTGTAATGATGTGTTATCTTGAACAAATCTTTTTCTGTTCTATTCATAATCAAATACACTACTGCTCATAAGTATTTATTTACCCACGCATTATTTTTCCCATAAAACTGGATATACACAAATAATTTGAAAATTATTCTGCCATATCAGAACCAATTATCAGTTTGTGTGCAGTCTTCATTTTTTTATTCCAGATCTCCTTATAAATTCATTTTACCAGCAGATAGGCATTTAAAAAGTAATAGTCCTATTTTGTAGAACAAACTTGTTCAATTGTGTATGAAAACTGGAAGTAAATGCACATCTCAATCATCCGGTGCTTCTCCAAGCGGAGTAGCACGCCTGGCACCAGCAGTGCAAAGGGTCCTTCGGACCCGCAAGCAACCATGGATACCAAAAAAAAAAAAAACATCTCAATCAGCTTAACGGCCAGGGCATATCCAACTTCTTCCTGTGTGTCTGTAGCCCTATTTTCCTGTACACGATCTGCACGTTTGTGCTAACCTTAGTCAATAAGAATATAATTTACTACCGACATATATGGGCAATTTATAAGTTAATAAACAATTAAATTTGTACAGTATAATATGAAAGCGATATTTGTATGTAATCATAAGAAAAAAAAATATCACACTAAAAATATTAGCTGTAAAAATAAATTGCATATCTCTCAACCTCTTCTCCACAAAAAGTTGTAAGTAGGTACGTCGTATAAAACTTAGAAATAGCAAAATGTTAATTTAAAGTGTTTGTATTTAATTTTAAAAAGTGAAAGGATACTTTTCTTGATAATATCAAAGCGACACTTGATTTTAAAACTGCGAAACTTTTAACTTTTACCCTCGCTCATCTTGTTACATATTGTTATCTAAAACATTAAAAATCGAATGACTATGAGGGCCATTCGATGATAATGTTGTAATTGTAACGTGTAATTTGCTTATAGCTGAATCTTATGATTAGTTTCGGCATCAACTACTTACCTAGTTATTTATATTGAACTAAAAAATATCAAAGCTAAAACCATAAGATAATGGCTGACCCAGCGATTTTGTCAACAATACTAACTTTGTTTGAAAAACAATATACAAGATTGAAAATAATATACTTACGATTGACGAGCCTTTTTTTCAAGATCTTTGAGCGTGCTCCGTCGTCCGTCACTATTTATTAATTGAAAATATTTTTTATTTCTACAAGATGCGTAATAACCGGGAAAAACAAAATGGAATTAAATAAAATAAAATATTGGAATTGTGCCACAGAGCTACTACGTTTCTGGAAATTCTGGATCACCATAGAGAAATATACATAGTAATCAGAAAATTTACAGAATTTGTAGGAAAACACAACTTAGCCAACATTGAAAACAACTCAGCAAACAACTTCACTTCACTCTTTTATTTGTGGCTACTGTGCATCTAGCACAATTCTGCCAATGACAAGTGTTGAGCTTAGCACGGTACATAGATAAAGCATAGCACTTTTAAATTTTGACACTTCGGAGCTGGTAATTCCTGAGGACAAAAATCACATACACAGAAGCCCCTAGCAAACAACTATGGCATATGGCACAGATAGATGTGACATTGACATCTTTTTTAGGGTTCCTTAGGCTGCGTCCACACTTGTATCATTTCGCCGATCCGATCCCCGTCGCGTATCCTCACCGCGTATCGTCCTGTTTGGACGCTCACTGCGGGCACTCCGTATCATTTGCGCCGTCGCGCGAAGAAACGCGTCCACACTTGCCGTATCGTATCCTCGTCGCGTATCACCACACCGATCATTTCGGCGTGCAGTAGTTTGGACGCTATCCGTATCGTAGCACCGTATCACCGCCCCGATCATTTTGGCATTTCGTTTTCGCCGAACAGTTCATTTCGTTTGTGATCGTTGTTCTGTGCGGAGTTGCGTCCCATTTAAAAATGTCGCCCGCTGAGATCGCTCACTGAACCTTGGGACAGAAATATTCTTGAGTGGGGGCCGTGTACCGGAAGTCGCAGCGAGGAAGGCCTTCATTTTTGTCATCTGCTCATGGAGATTTAGGACATGACTGTGCTCGTTTTATAATACATAATGCGGCAGAAAGGTTCTCGAGTGGAAACCGCGTGCTGGAAGACGCCACGTGGGCAGGCCTTCGATTAAGGCACCCGCTCACGGAGACGTGGCCTTCGTATGACTGTGTTTGTTTTATGGCATGGGGCAGAAACGTTCTCGAGTGCAAACCGCGTGCCGGAAGACGCCGCATGGAAAGGCCTACCAAAGCACAGTCCATCGGTATGATATATCAAAGCTAAAACCATAAGATAATGGCTGAGATAATAATAATTATGTCCAGAGGTATGGTATTTTTAACTATCGTAAAGATTAAGGATTAAAAACCAATGACCGCAGCGTGGATCGATGACTCAAATAGCGCCTTTGATGATCGGGCAAAAACCCACTCGAGATGGATCACGGCCGATCCTCACCGCGTATCATGAACGGAAGTGTGGACGTCACGCCGTCGCGATCATGCAACACTTTCCTGATCGCGACGCGAGTGTGCGGGGTACTGAAGATACGCGTATCAACATGGATTTCGCGCGAGCGTTGCATGATCGCGAACGGCGCGACGTCCACACTACCGTTTATGATACGCGGTGAAGATACGCGACAGGGATCGGATCGGCGAAATGATACAAGTGTGGACGGAGCCTAAGTTAACTAGGAACCCCTTTCGCCATGTCCGTCTGTCATGGGCGTCGCCAAGGGGGGGCAGGGGGGGGCAGCTGCCCCCCCCCTAGAGATCCAAAAATATGTCCAGTCACTTGACTGGTCTGATCGATCATTCTTGCACATCGAAACTCAAATGAATTCAGTACCAGGCCAGGTCAGGGGCTAAACGAAGTTCGTTGGGTTACTGTCAGTAAAGCTCACGGAAAGTGACTCTACGAAACGAGCGGCGACGTGTCTCACACTGACAGGTTGCACTTTGTAGAGAGTACCAAAGAGGAACTGGTCTATAAAACATAGCATAGGTACTAAAATAAAATAATAGAACTGCTCTAGTGGCTCTGTGAGCTGAAGACCTCGCGAGTTTGTTCCGAAATTACTGAAATTTGTTTTTTTTTACGTTTCCAGTCCCATTACTACCCGTCATTTTAACAAGAAATGCGACCGGTAGGCGAGAACATACGAAAATACGAAAGAATGTTTGGCCAAGTTGTAACGGAGATGCTTCACTCGCTCGGTTGATAAAGCTTTGTGATTTTGCGGTCTATTGGGCAACCTTGAGTCTTTACTCGTCGCGTCCAGTGGATCTTCGGTTCGTGGCAAGATCTCTCGGTCCCATGACTCATGATTTTCCGCACTTGCATCAAAATGTACTTCAATTTACGTTATTGCTAACGAAAATTTTCGCGCTCGCTGCGCTCATCTGCATTAATTTGGTCCAAGGGCGTCGCCAGCCGAAGGTCCAGGGGGGGGCAAGTTGATATAAATGCAGGATAAGGAAAAAAAGGAAGGAAGATACAGCCCTGCTAGAGGATAGGAAGCTGCACCCAGCAAATAAAAATAGAAGTGGATTTCGGTTTACAGTCATAATCATAATTGTCATAATATACGGAGATGGAAACGCGAGCGTAGCGAGCTCGAAATTTCTTAGAAGGGGACCGTTAATAACACTTTTAGTCAGATAAAACGCGAGCGTAGCGAGCGCGAATTTTTTTGGAAGGGGACCGTTAATAATACTTTTAGTCAGATAAAACGCGAGCGTAGCGAGCGTGAAATTTTTTGAAAGGTGACGTTTAATAATACTTATAGATAGATAAACGCGAGCGTAGCGAGAGCGACAATTTTTTTCACGTTTGCAACTTTGAAGAATTAAAAAAAAATAACTATAACACCTAGAGACATAATTCTTTCACTAAAAGATAGCTTATGTTTTGCAGAATTAGGAGCTAGTCATAACTTTATATCGTCAAAGTAGAAAGTTTTCCCTAAAACAGTCACAAATACGACATCGATGATTTTTTCAGATATTCGACAAAGTGGGACACTAGGCATTAAACTTTAAGGCCCTAAAAAGTGCTTAAATTGGACATTTATGCGTCGATATCAAAATCATAGCTTTATTACAGTATACTGTTCCATCACTTTTTATTGAAAGCTGATTTTCGGTAGGTTTTGCCATATTTCACTAAACGGCCCGTAACTCCGTAACTAGAATCGACAAAGTGGGACGTTTTACTAAACCACTCGCATATACTAAACCTGTAAGATCGACTCGCGAAAGACATAAAAAAGTTTTGAACCCTCGCTACTTAATGCCTAAAAAACTTGACCCACTAATGTGTGCCTATTTATTTAATATGGAGACTAACAAATCTTAACTTTTCGACAGGTTTCAACTCTTTGCATAGGTAATACATAAGTAACACCGACAGATGATACCCAGCTACAAAAACCATCCAAGTCTGGCATATCTATATCGTTATCTTTAGATATAACATATATATAAAAAATACAAGTCATTGGACTTCTTTGAATAAAAACCTCAAAAAATACCTAACTCAAGTAAGGCTAAAGATCCATTAATTAACTTCAAGGATAAAATATATGTTTTTACAAGTCTACTCGTTTCTTGGTAATTATAAAAATACTCGTATTTATTACCGTTTGTGGCAACGCGGCAGTAGTTAGCGTACAAAAACGTTTTATAATTAAATCACATTATTGTAAATACATTTAGTATAAAACTTAGGGCAAGGAAAATCAATAGAAATCTTCATTTGTGAGAAACGTTAAGTCAATTGACCATAATGATGGCATATGGATAAAAGAAGCCTTCAGATCACATATCGCATCTTGCACCTTTTTATTACAGTCGCCATCAGACATATCGCAGCTTATAGTCGTGTTCAGATATTTAAGAACGCCTTATATGCTGCGATATATCTGATGGCGACTGTACAACTTACCTAAAATACCCGTGATGCAATTAGCATATCAATACAATGCTACATTAATTTGGTGCGTATCGAATAGAGGCTTTGTACACACCAGTTTGATTACACGTTTTTTGATTATTTTCCCTATTTTACAAAAAGTGAGAGCTGTTGCAGTTAATCCCAGTAAACGCTAGTAAGTATTTTCAAGGGATAGCTTCGTTTGTCTTCGCAAAAGCAAGAGACCATGAACTATATAATAAAATAACAATGATATCTTATAAGTAGATAAATTACTAGCGCTCCAAATGTGAGTACACTACACGAGTCAATTGTAGCATTTGTAGCTTATAGCTCTATAAGCTACAATCAAGGGCGTCGCCAGCTTAGAAGGGGACCGTTGATAACACTTTTAGTCAGATAAAACGCGAGCGTAGCGAGCGCGAATTCTTTTGGAAGGGGACCGTTAATAATATTTCTAGTCAGATAAAACGCGAGCGTAGCGAGCGTGAAATTTTTTGAAAGGTGACGTTTAATAATACTTATAGATAGATAAAACGCGAGCGTAGCGAGAGCGACAATTTTTTTGGAAGGGGACGGTTAATAATACTTATTCAGATAAAACGCGAGCGTAGCGAGAGCGACAATTTTTTGGAAGGGGACGGTTAATAATACTTATGGTCAGATCAAACGCGAGCGTAACGTGACATTTTTCGAGAGGAAGGACCAAATTAATGCAGATGAGCGCAGCGAGCGCGAAAATTTTCGTTAGCAATAACGTAAATTGAAGTACATTTTGATGCAAGTGCGGAAAATCATGAGTCATGGGACCGAGAGATCTTGCCACGAACCGAAGATCCACTGGACGCGACGAGTAAAGACTCAAGGTTGCCCAATAGACCGCAAAATCACAAAGCTTTATCAACCGAGCGAGTGAAGCATCTCCGTTACAACTTGGCCAAACATTCTTTCGTATTTTCGTATGTTCTCGCCTACCGGTCGCATTTCTTGTTAAAATGACGGGTAGTAATGGGACTGGAAACGTAAAAAAAAACAAATTTCAGTAATTTCGGAACAAACTCGCGAGGTCTTCAGCTCACAGAGCCACTAGAGCAGTTCTATTATTTTATTTTAGTACCTATGCTATGTTTTATAGACCAGTTCCTCTTTGGTACTCTCTACAAAGTGCAACCTGTCAGTGTGAGACACGTCGCCGCTCGTTTCGTAGAGTCACTTTCCGTGAGCTTTACTGACAGTAACCCAACGAACTTCGTTTAGCCCCTGACCTGGCCTGGTACTGAATTCATTTGAGTTTCGATGTGCAAGAATGATCGATCAGACCAGTCAAGTGACTGGACATATTTTTGGATCTCAAGGGGGGGGCAGCTGCCCCCCCCTGCCCCCCCTTGGCGACGCCCATGATTTGGTCCTTCCTCTCGAAAAATGTCACGTTACGCTCGCGTTTGATCTGACCATAAGTATTATTAACCGTCCCCTTCCAAAAAATTGTCGCTCTCGCTACGCTCGCGTTTTATCTGAATAAGTATTATTAACCGTCCCCTTCCAAAAAAATTGTCGCTCTCGCTACGCTCGCGTTTTATCTATCTATAAGTATTATTAAACGTCACCTTTCAAAAAATTTCACGCTCGCTACGCTCGCGTTTTATCTGACTAGAAGTATTATTAACGGTCCTCTTCCAAAAAAATTCGCGCTCGCTACGCTCGCGTTTTATCTGACTAAAAGTGTTATTAACGGTCCCCTTCTAAGCTGGCGACACCCTTGATTGTAGCTTATAGAGCTATAAGCTACAAATGCTACAATTGACTCGTGTAGTGTACTCACATTTGGAGCGCTAGTAATTTATCTACTTATAAGATATCATTGTTATTTTATTATATAGTTCATGGTCTCTTGCTTTTGCGAAGACAAACGAAGCTATCCCTTGAAAATACTTACTAGCGTTTACTGGGATTAACTGCAACAGCTCTCACTTTTTGTAAAATAGAGAAAATAATCATAAAACGTGTAATCAAACTGGTGTGTACAAAGCCTCTATTCGATACGCACCAAATTAATGTAGCATTGTATTGATATGCTAATTGCATCACGGGTATTTTAGGTAAGTTGTACAGTCGCCATCAGATATATCGCAGCATATAAGGCGTTCTTAAATATCTGAACACGACTATAAGCTGCGATATGTCTGATGGCGACTGTAATAAAAAGGTGCAAGATGCGATATGTGATCTGAAGGCTTCTTTTATCCATATGCCATCATTATGGTCAATTGACTTAACGTTTCTCACAAATGAAGATTTCTATTGATTTTCCTTGCCCTAAGTTTTATACTAAATGTATTTACAATAATGTGATTTAATTATAAAACGTTTTTGTACGCTAACTACTGCCGCGTTGCCACAAACGGTAATAAATACGAGTATTTTTATAATTACCAAGAAACGAGTAGACTTGTAAAAACATATATTTTATCCTTGAAGTTAATTAATGGATCTTTAGCCTTACTTGAGTTAGGTATTTTTTGAGGTTTTTATTCAAAGAAGTCCAATGACTTGTATTTTTTATATATATGTTATATCTAAAGATAACGATATAGATATGCCAGACTTGGATGGTTTTTGTAGCTGGGTATCATCTGTCGGTGTTACTTATGTATTACCTATGCAAAGAGTTGAAACCTGTCGAAAAGTTAAGATTTGTTAGTCTCCATATTAAATAAATAGGCACACATTAGTGGGTCAAGTTTTTTAGGCATTAAGTAGCGAGGGTTCAAAACTTTTTTATGTCTTTCGCGAGTCGATCTTACAGGTTTAGTATATGCGAGTGGTTTAGTAAAACGTCCCACTTTGTCGATTCTAGTTACGGAGTTACGGGCAGTTTAGTGAAATATGGCAAAACCTACCGAAAATCAGCTTTCAATAAAAAGTGATGGAACAGTATACTGTAATAAAGCTATGATTTTGATATCGACGCATAAATATCCAATTTAAGCACTTTTTAGGGCCTTAAAGTTTAATGCCTAGTGTCCCACTTTGTCGAATATCTGAAAAAATCATCGATGTCGTATTTGTGACTGTTTTAGGGAAAACTTTCTACTTTGACGATATAGAGTTATGACTAGCTCCTAATTCTGCAAAACATAAGCTATCTTTTAGTGAAAGAATTATGTCTCTAGGTGTTATAGTTATTTTTTTTTAATTCTTCAAAGTTGCAAACGTGAAAAAAATTGTCGCTCTCGCTACGCTCGCGTTTATCTATCTATAAGTATTATTAAACGTCACCTTTCAAAAAATTTCACGCTCGCTACGCTCGCGTTTTATCTGACTAAAAGTATTATTAACGGTCCCCTTCCAAAAAAATTCGCGCTCGCTACGCTCGCGTTTTATCTGACTAAAAGTGTTATTAACGGTCCCCTTCTAAGAAATTTCGAGCTCGCTACGCTCGCGTTTCCATCTCCGTATATTATGACTGTAAACCGAAATCCACTTCTATTTTTATTTGCTGGGTACAGCTTCCTATCCTCTAGCAGGGCTGTATCTTCCTTCCTTTTTTTCCTTATCCTGCATTTATATCAACTTGCCCCCCCCTGGACCTTCGGCTGGCGACGCCCTTGCATAGATTGGTCGTGGCTTTCGATGTCTTCCGTGGTAATCTTTGTAAATTGTAAACTGCGGCTCGCTCCGTTTAGTCCCATGATAAGGGCAACCTGTGAAGAAAATATATCGAATTACAGTAAAGCACATACTTAACTAAAACAAAAATAACCAGTTCAAAAAAGGTACATTTTATGATATTTTTTTTTACCTTAACAGCCAAGTAGCGTCTGGTGCTTCCTTAAAAAAATTGACAACATTTTCTCCAGTCAAAACCTTCTTGCTTTTATAACCATCGGATTGTCTTTTTAAAAATGTGGTCAGGTTTGTGTAGAAAACGAATTTGCATGTTTGCTTTCTTTCCATAACATAAATGGTCGTGCACTTGATTATATTCATCTCTTAATTTATTAGGTAGTATTATATTATTTATTTACTCGAAAATCATTACGCGCATACGCTCAATAGCAATTAAATAAAATTGTAATTTTACCGCCTAAATTAAATTTTTTTTCTTCTGACATCTAAAAAAAACAAAACTTGCACGAAAAACATACTTTACACGTTACCGATTCCATCAGCTGACTATTCGCCCGCTCGAATGGCGTTGTATGTTTTCGAAGGCCAATCTGATCAGCTCGGCAAAGTTTGCGAATGTGTGAATGCTACTTAATGTTAAACGTGTGGTTATCATGGCCATGGCTGTATGAGATTTGTCCTACATCGATTTCAATTTATGTACAGTACCTATGAAATTTTAAAAAATTATGGAAGCGTGTAAAAATGGGTTTTCATAAGTACATTTATTTTTCCCCGAGGGAGCGAATATTCTTTTTTTTTATTTCATTAGTAAAAATGAGGCTATGCGTATTCTATTTTCAAATGGGAAGTGAAACATTTCCGAGCATGTTTGAGACAACGTACATTTCGACACTCTCAAGGGAATCAAAATGATAGGGTATTTCCCGATGACCTAGAACTATGAAATTTGGCAAGTAATATCGTCACATACTACAAACTTAATAAAAATCTGAAAACTATACATTTCTAATAAAATCATAAAAAGATAGTCTTTTTCAAACATCAAAATCATATTTTGAGAACTCGGTTGCGTTAAGTTTGCACCTAGTTTGTATGCGGTGCCATACATTTCAGGTGCAAACTTAACTTAACCAGGCCAATGAAGATGGGATAAGTGAGGAACCCTCGGTGCGCGAGTCAGACTCGCACTTGACCGGCTTTTTTGATAAAGTCAACAGTTTTGTAAATTTTGCTCCGGAAATAATAAAAAACCGGCCAAGTGCGAGTCGGACTCGCGCACCGAGGGTTCCGTACAAACACTTTCTATCCCTAAGTGGTTAAGTTAAGTTTGCACCTGGTATGTATAGCGCCCCATATAAATTAGGTGCAAAGTTAGGTATTAAAAAAAAACTACTTACTAGATCTCGTTCAAAACAATTTTCGTTGGTAGTTTTTATAGTAATGTACATCATATCTTTTTTAAAGATTTTTCATTTTCTTATTTTAGAAGTTAGAGGGGGGGGGGGGGGACCAACTTATTTCCACTTTGGAAGCGTCTGTCACGCAAACTATTCGGTTTAGAAAAAAAATATTTTAAGTTTCAGTTCTAAGTATGGGGAGCCCCCAATATTTATTATTATTTTTTTATTTTTGCATTAAAATCTTAATGCGGTTCGCAGAATACATCTACCTACCAAGTTTCAACAGTATAGCTCTTATAGTTTCGGAAAAAAATGGCTGTGACATACGGACGGACAGACGGACAGACAGGCGGACAGACAGACGTGAAGAATCTATAAGGGTTCTGTTCTTTGCCATTTGGCTACGGAACCCTAAAAATAGCGTCCCCTCCCGCTAACTTTTCAATCAAATCAATCAAAAGAAAATATGGAAAGATTCATGAAAATGAGGCCTTATAAGTACCTACTTTCAATGAAAACTATATTGAATAAAATCGGTCGAGACGTTTTTGGGTTATCGCCAAAATTTCATAATTTTCTTTAAAATGACGTAAGTGCCGCGCGTTGTCCTTATAGATACTTCTGTGAGCAATTGATGTCTGTTAAAAGAAAAGTACAGTCGGCTATAAAAGCATGCCACAAAAACGAAATTTTTGACAGAAACTTATTTCTACAGATTCCATATTGACAGTTAGGAATCTAGTTGTATCGTTTTATTGCTCAACAGTATGAGCCATTTTTTTGAATATGTAATTTAAATAAAAGTGTGTAAAAATAAATTGGGTCTTAGGAAACAACATACCTAAACAAAAATTAGAAATAAGTATTATTTATTGAAATATTGATTGATCCAAGACTTATTAAAAGTAAAGCGAATAACAAAATAAACGCTAAGTAAAGCGTGCTAATAATAATAGGCTGGTTTTAGTGTAACGCAGACCGTCCCGCGGATCGCTCCGCGCGGAGCAATATGTAGGGCGCGTCCGCGCGGACCCGTCCGCATTACTCTAAAACGCTCCCTTAAGCTTGATACATCGTACGTGATCCGCGTGCGGTCCGCGTGACACTAAAACGAGCTAAACCAGCTTATGAAAGTTTTGAACGGGTCTGTGCGTGTTGAGCCTTGGGCCTTAGTAGAGTTTTTCTCAGCTGCGACACAGGGGACATGTAATATCACACGGCTGAGGATAACTTCTACTTGGTTGTTTATTCCCAAGATGTCATTAATATTTTTATTTAAAATATCACTGGCCGCCTTTTTGATGTCATCGACGAACCGCGTTACATCTTCATTTAACTTTTGGTTCATGTTTCGCGTTATCCTCAACTGAGCATTTGAGTCCGAAAACAAACTTTCAGCGTAAGAATTTAAACTCGCAGAGAAGTCGCGAATTTTTTTAATGTCGTCGCTCCATAAAACTTTTTTAGTTTCCAAATCCGAAACGAACTTTATCGCTTCAATTTGGTTCGTAGTATTCTTCGTATTCTTCGATGCGTTGAGCACCTGGGTCGTCACATTTTCCAATCCCTTAGCGTAAGCTCTGAACAAACCGTTGAATTCCAAATACTTGTTTGAAAGCGAGGTGTATTGCTCTTTCATAGCGTTAAAAGTTTTCACATAAATACAACCTGTAGTTCTATTGTTGTAAATATAAAAACATCTATTATCGGGTGTTTTGTCAAGCCACGACGGTCTGTTAGATTGCTGGAGAAAAACGTCGGAAGAAGATTCATCTGTCTGCTTCTCGATTTGGTAGGGCACCACATTATAATTCGGCCCAGCGGCCCGGCGACTGCGAGTTCCCGTAATTGTTCGGACCTCGTCTCTAAGTTGATTCATCACATGAGTCAGGGATTCAGATCCCGCTCTATAATCTTCATCGCTTAAGTCCTTACTGGATGAATTTTCTTCAACGATCACGATGACGTTTTCAGCAGCACCGCTGATCTTACCGTAGATCTTTGACACATCGGCTCGCTCATTGTCCAGTTCTTCCCGGATGATCTGGCAAATGCCTTCCAGCCAGGTCACGTGATCGAGGATCCTCTCGACGAGCTGCTCGATTCTTCTGACGGTAGTTGCGCCCTGTCGTTTCATAGCCTGGGCCACCGCCACGGCCTTGCGGTCGGTCCAAAAGAAAAACCAACTGGGAGGATGGTCGATCGTCAGCTGATGCCGTCTGATGTTGGCATTCTCCTGGGTTATTTTGTCGTCGGACGTTAGCTGTACCGTGAGTTGCATCATTTTCAAAGGAGCGCTCACACCCTTGCCGAGCAACTCTTTCGCCTCGTCGATGAGTTTCAAAACAACAGTTGCCATTTTCAAGGTCGCTGAGCAGAGTCGCTGGATGCGTTTTCTCTTCATATTAAAATCGCGCCTGGCATCACTGTCCTGAAATATGCTGAAGAAACTCGCGACAGATTCTATCTGCGAAACGAGGGCAGTCGCGTTCCCGGTGATTTGTCCAACCTTAATGTTCACGTCGACCATCGTATTGCGGATTCCGTTGCTGATCTGGAACATATCTGAATGCAAACCCTGGCGCAGCTCGTGGGCGATTTGGCTCAACGCCGGCGATAAGACTTTATAATTCTTCGTCTCGGCTTCCACGATGAGCGACTGAGTTTTGATCAGACGGGAGAACGTTACAATGATGTCTCCGATGATCCCGGCGCGGGCCGGGGCCGCCGCGGCGGCGAGCGCCGCGAACACTACGCACGCCGTGGAGAAGTTCATTCTTCACACGAAACTCCACGAATGTGATAATCTTGCGACAGCACTTATTTATAGGGGCGGCAGCAGATAACAGTTGAACTCGTCACCAAGTTTAACCTATTGCCAAAATGGTTGCAATAACAACGAGATAACAGACTTTATTTTGCCCACCAAGCAAGATATTCCTGTTCGGGGAGCGTGTGGATTGATTGATTAATAATTTTCAGATAAATTAACAACGTAAAAACCGGAATAATGAAAGTCGGGCTCGCGCACCGAGGGTTCCATACAAACACTTATCCCATCTTAACTGGCCGGATTAAGTTAAGTTTGCACCTGGAATGTATGGCGCCGGATACAAATGAGGTGCAAAGTTAACTTAACCGATCACGTTTGTTGTGTGGGAGCCGCCTTATATATTTATTTTATGTTCGCTGACGGGATGGCAAAATTTTCATACATTTCCTTCCTACGGTGAAATATTTCAACTATTGTAAATTATGTACTTGACAGGAATCATCTCTGAAAGAACTGTAACAGAATAAATTTCACTTGAACATTTCCACGCCTCTGACATCAGTAGAGCGGATTGTGAACGGATTTGACAGCCAGCGGCAGTAGTCGTGTGGCCCAGGGGCGTTACTCCGAGAAACGAAATTCTAAAATTTCGGTGTCAAATGATATTCCCATCTCTTTCACTCTATATTAGAGAGACAGAGACGGATTATACCGTTTGACAGCGACATTTTCGAATTTAACGCCCCAGGGGTTACCGTACCGATACCGTTGTTACAGTCAGACGACGCTTACTCTTCCAAGCGAATGAGCTGTCAAACTATACAAACTGACTCACTGTGTAACATGGTATTACAGTGTTGGATTTAGTTTTTATTTTACATGGCGAAACTATAAGGGTTCCTAGTTGACTACGAAACCCTAAAAACGGCATTTTTAACACTGACAGACTGACCGAGTGTCTAGTAATCAAAAACCTAACCCACTTCCAAGTGACCTAGAAAAGTTATATTGTTATCTCCTTTATTTTATTTTAATTCTTATAGTAGAGTTGCTTAGCCGCGAAATTGTGCGCATCGGGTCACAAGCACGAAATTTCTACCACACATAGAGCGTTCCGCGGTGATTATTTTCAGAGGTGGAGGGAAGTCAGATTCGTCCCTTGCTTGGCGGGAGAGCGGGGTGGATAGGACCAAGTACTGCTCTTTTTCTTTTTTTTATTACTGATCAGTTAAGGCTATTAGGGCTTGTGCGGCATCGTTTTCGTGTAAAACAGATATCAGCGATTCATTGTTTATGTTATTTAAGTATAGTTTGATATACAAATTTGGGTATATTGCCGAAAAGGTAAAAATCACGACATTTTTTTTTTATTCAGAACGATAAATTAGTTAATCCTGAATATTTACAATTTAAAAATATCACTAAATAGGAACATTAATCTGGTTTTTAAAGCGAGACACACTCGAAGGGTCAGGGCCAATTCACTTCGCACTCTGGAAATAAAGTGTTTTTCTCGGGACCTGAAAACTAAAGCAGTAGAGGAGTAGGTTTCATAGTTCCGTTGGGCTCTTTAGAATCGTGTCTGTGAGCAAATGATGGATGTTCAAAGAAAAGTACAGTCGGCTATAAAAGTCACAAAAATGTAATTTTTGACAAACTTATTTAGGATTCCGTATCCGCATCTCAATCGGCAAAAACGGCGCCCTTATAGGATCACTGTTGTTGTGATAATCAAAGACGGTTGAATGACAACTGATTTTATTACTTTTCACAAGTACCCACATCTTTCCCTTTAATGAAAAGAGTATTTTCAAATTTTTAAACAACCACCACCGAGTGACATGTCGACATGACGAGTCACATGACTTATTTACTAAGTACCTAATTTATTTATTTATTTATTATTTATTAGGAGAACCAACAGCTACATACAATACATTGCTCTTAGAAATAGTTAATGGAAAGCCAATTACAGGTTCCCACCGGTAGTGACATTTTATACATAAATAAAGTGCTCGCACAATGCACAACATCGCAACTACCTGTGACTACAAACTAAGTGTAATAGAACTAATTTAAATAAAATAACTAATATAATCAATGCACCAGACAGCAGATTCGGTTAAAGCACGCTCACTTAAAAAATTCGTACGTCAACTTACGCCTTACAGCCGGGATATTACTGTTGAAGATGTCGATATCCAGCTCTTTTGCTACTTTATTAAGACTTTTACCAGCACGCAACAGAAAACTATTCTTCCTATAGTTACGCGAGGAAAAGGGAACTGAGAGGGGAGGGTAGTGTCTTTTAAGCCTGGATGGAGTATTGAAAGAAAGTTCAGCAAGCAGTTCAGGGCAGTCAACATTGTTGTTTATAACCTTTAAAATATAAGTTATGTCCGCGATTTCTCTTCGAATGTGCAACGGAATGAGATGATGTTTCTTACACACATCGACATAATTCATCGTCTTGTAAGGTGTTTTTGATTTATAACAGAGGTATTTGACGAATCTTTTCTGGACGCGTTCTATTCGGTCTATATAAGTATTATAACATGGATTCCAAATTTGAGACGCATACTCAAGTTTGCTTCTTACATATGTACAAAAAAGAATTTTGATAGTTTTTACTCGAGTAAAATTTAATGAGTTACGCATAATGAATCCTAATGCTTTGGTGGCGTTAGCAACAATGTTATTCATGTGGGTATCAAACAGAAGCTTACTGTCATGTGTGACACCTAGGTCTTTCATAGCTGATACCTTTTTCAGTAACTGGTCCCTTAGTTTATATGCAGTTGGTATTGGGCAACGCTGTCTTGTAAAGGTAACTTTAAAACATTTCGACGGGTTCAGATCCAGTTTGTTTAATTGACAATAAGCATCAAGCTGCAAAAGGTCATTTTGGATGAGATCGGAATCCTTCAAAGTTTTCACTGTGGCAAAAATCTTCATATCATCAGCGAAGCAGAGTAATTTAGAAAAGACAAAGCAGTCACTTATGTCATTAATAAAAATAGTAAAAAGCAGCGGCCCGAGCAACGATCCTTGAGGGACACCACTCGGAACAGTTACCCAACCAGACATATAATTATTAATGACAACTGCCTGTGACCTATTGTCGATGTATGAAGAGAACCACCGAAGCAGGTCGCCCTGAATCCCCATATTATATAATTTAGAAATTAGCAGATGGTGATCAATTCGATCGAATGCCTTACTGTAGTCCGTATAAACAACGTCTACCTGACCGCCCCCGGCCATCGCTCGCGTAATATAATCATTAAAAAGAGTCAAGTTGGAGACCGTCGATTTCCGTTGTAAAAAACCATGTTGATTGGGACTAATATAGCTCTTGATTGCTTCATATACTTGAGTATAGACAAGTTTTTCTAATACTTTAGAAACAATACAGAGTTTAGAAATTGGCCTATAGTTAGTAATGTCGGTTTTGGAACCTTTTTTATGAACAGGAGTAATGAAGGCAGATTTCCATGTCGACGGTACTGTGCATTCCGAGAAAGAGCGTTTAAATAACAAAGCTAGAGGTTTAGCAATCGTTTTAGCACACTTAATCAAAAATTGAGCTGGCAGACCGTCTGGTCCAGCTGATTTGGACGGATCTAACTTTAATAAAAGTTTGACAATGATTTCTGGGTTTATTTCGATGTTAGTTATGTGAGAAAACGAAGTAGAAGTAGAAGTGGTGGAGTTGATCGGCGTTATTCGGCTAGTGCTCGGTGCAGAGAATGTTGAGAGGAAATATTCCGAAAAAGCATCGCATATATCGGTAGCTGTGTTAACCGTTCCATTGCCATACTTCAAGCAGCTTGGCATAACGTGCGAGTTAGTACGAGACTTCATGTAGGACCAGAACTGCTTCGGGTCCTTGGCAATATTATCCTCAACGCGACGGATATATGCGTCATGACACTCCTGTTCAAGCTTTTTAACCCTATCCCTCAATACATTAAATGAGATTAAGTCAGATTTATTGCCATAAATTCTAAATTTTCGTAGGTATTTTGATTTCTCTTTAATAGCCTTTTTTAGCGCTGGTGAATACCATTTTGGAAATGAGTCAATCGTAAGTTTTTTATTGGGAATATATTTCGTTCTAAGTTTATTAAAAGTTGAATAAAAAAACTCAAGCGAGTCATCAAGTGAGCGACATGCAAATTCCTCCTCCCAGTTAGTCAGGGTTAGCTCGTTATTAATCGAATTGTAATCGCCTTTATTATAGAAATACTTGACAGTCGGGGCGGATTTGAGACTACTGATTATTGCGAATTGAATCGAAATTAAAAGTGCTTTATGATATGGATCGATGGGTACCAGGGGGTCCGTACATTCGGCTACGCAGACATCATCGTTCGACAGTACGAGATCTAATAACTTATCTTGTTGGTTTAGAACGCCGTTGTATTGGTTTAAATTATTCATACTCAACTCATCAATAAAGCTGCACTCGTCATCTGTAATGTAGTTAGACGGTTTTAACACTAAATTTATGGGTGTCCAATTAATATTGCTCATGTTAAAATCACCTATTATTAAGAATTTATCATCACGATTACATAGAATTGCATCACTCAGTTTATGCAAGAAATTAGAGAGCTGCTGCGAGAATGAAAAACCATTATTTTGTTTACACAGGTATAAAACACACATATGTAATTTAATTGGCGTATTAAGGCAACTCCTGATAGATACGGTAACCCAGAGATCCTCAGCCGATGACTGGTAGGTAGGTTGCGGGATGACGGACAATTCCCTGCGAGTAGCAATAATAACTCCGCCGCCACGATTTTGGCCAGTTAAAATCGGATCACGATCCCGCCGCCACACGACATAACGATCGTCGAACAATTCCGTATCCAATACCCCATCCAATAGCCACGTCTCTGTTAGAAATATTATGTCATATGAGACAGATTTTAAGTTACGATAGAATGTAGACGTTTTTGAGCGAAGTCCCCTGACGTTCTGGTAGTAAATTAATGGGTAACTGTACTCATTTCCCTTATCAATATCACTTAAAGCCATTTATATATAAAGTAAGAATAAATATAAAATAAATGCGGTATAAATAAGTAAAGAATGCGTGGAATGTAATATTCTGGTACGAAGCTGGTGATAGTTAAATAAACGTAAGTTATAATGAACGATGAGCTACTTTCCGTCCGTGCGACTAGGAAAGTAAATAGACATTTGAAGTTAATGATGCGTAAAACAGAGACAAATATAAGTAAATATATAAGTAATAATTATAATAATTTCATAGTTGACAATAAAGATACATCTCCTTCCTGGAAATCTTTTTTTTTTTTTTTTATTGAGTATTTAGCAAACAGTGAATAGCGACTGAGATTCCAAAAATAAAAATAAAAACTTATTTTTTCCTGAGTGTAATCATTGGAGAGTGCGATTCTACAATTGTATCCTCCCATGTTTCAACTGAAGAATCGTCACTATTGTCATCAAGTGAAATAATCGTATCGGGATCACAGTCACACTCACCATCAACCTCACATTTATCTGCATTTTTAGGGGGCACATTCGGGGCGGATGATGAACATTCTGGTTCACATTTAATTAAATGCCTCCTATTACGACGATAGATCCCCATTCTATTTTTAACCAGATATGATCTGGGAGAGTCACACTCTAATACAATTTGCCCTTTGGTTCTACGATTCCTATCCAGTACAATAACATTATCGCCTTTATTCAGTCTAGGCAATTCTTTACATCGCTGATCATAGTACTGCTTACTCTTTTGCTGATTGCTAATTATTATTTTATGTTGATCAGCTGGTACAGGCTTGGGCTGCAACAGATCGGGATGCACGGGCAGTCTGCACCTCAGCATGCGGCCCATTAACATTTGCGCGGGCGAGCTCAGATTGTCGCGAGGAGTGTTGTTATAACTAAGCAGGTTTAAATAGAAATCCGAATTACTTTCTATTGATTTTTTTAAAATATTTTTAATAATTTGCACTGCTCGCTCACTCTTACCATTCGCTTGGGCGTAATTTGGCGAGGTGGTGATGTGCTCAAAACCCCAATCTGTTGCAAACCGATTAAATTCCCGACTCGAGTACTGTGTACCATTGTCACTTACGACCTTTTGCGGAATACCATGTCTAGCAAAATTTTGTTTTAGTGACTGAATAACCGATGAGCTTGTAATATTATTTAATTTGGTAACTTCAATAAAGCTTGAGTAGTAATCAACCAAGATTAAGTAATACTTTTTCGAATATTCAAAAATATCTGTTCCAACTTGGCACCACGGCAAATTAGGCACCTCGAGCGGTATTAAAGGCTCCCTACTTGGCGCGTTCATGTTATCCTGGCATACTGAACAACGTCTTACATAAACTTCAATATCTTTATTGATTCCCGGCCAAAACCACACTTGCCTGGCGCGTCTTTTACACCGGTCAATGCCAAGATGGCCGTCGTGGATGATCTGTAGCATTTCAAATCTCATAGAACTCGGAATTAGGACTAATTTGTTTTTAAAGATCACATTATCCACCACAAACAGCTCATCTTTTATTGACCAGTAACATTTAACATTTTCGGGAATATCGTATTTATTTTTTGGCCAGCCTTTTTTTATGTAGTCTAACAATTGTACTAACAGTTTATCTTGTAAAGTTTTTTCCTTAACTAAATTCAATTTACCTTTTGACATATTGATACTGTTCAATAACAAATTCACCTGATATCTGATCCCGTTACTAATAGTGTCATCATATTTGTCAGGCAGAGACGCACGCGACAAAGTATCTGCTAAGTACATATATTTGCCTGGCTTATATATAACTGACAAATCTAACCCTTGTAGACGCAATAACATCCGTTGCAAGCGTACTGGGACCGATTCTAACGGTTTTTTAAACAAACTTTCCCAGTGGCGTGCACAGAGCTTTGCGACAGGGTAGACACAAAATTCTGAGAACCTAATAACTTACAGAAATACTGCGGGACAGTTTTTTTTCTTCGTCTTCTCAAATATCAAGCAAATCGACCATCTCTAAATAATTGCCTCTTTTAACTGACGACCGCAAACACTAAACACCACCACAATTATCAAATCAAATCAAAAGAATACAATAAAAGTTTTTATTCGCTTATTTACTAGTCACTACTATCACACGTAATAATCAAAACAAACAAAACAATAATGGCGTCCAAGTATGCAAAACCTATAGGTTACAAAAATACGACCAACTTAAATAGTACTGTTTTTGCGCTAATTAAAGTTACAAAAATGCGCCTTCTTAAATTCGTTACATAGTCAACATCGGAAGTTCGAATCTACAAATAATAGCTAAGGAGAGAGCGAGACAGGCTACCCGTTCGGAATTGTTCGCTTAACATCGGGCGTGGCGGTAGCGGTATTCGCGCCTCGCTCGCACCGAATGTTGGTTCGCCGTGTCGAGTCGCGGGTCGGAAACATCCTAATTCCGTAAGGAAGTAAAAGACATGAGACAATATCTTACTTCTGTATTTGTGTGCGTGAGTTTTTTTATTGTGTGCAATATTTTTATATGAACGCACACACACGCGGGCCGTGTTACCACGAGGCACACAAATATAAATTTAGACAGAAAATCGCCTGTCTTTACCGCTTACGGCGCGCAGCGGCGCTAGTGCCGCGGAATCGTTCAAGTTAATCTCCACGGAATCGACCAATACGTACGTAATTTTAGCGCACCGACTCGATAGATGTCGCGGATCGCAAATTGATTATTTTTGTACATTTGTTTATATAATTTTATAAAAAGGTAATGTTTGTAACAATAAATAATATATTTCGTTTCTGTAATCAACTAGGGTAGGCAGTGTCTTTTTGTCTTTATAAGGTGCACGCCACTGAACTTTCCAAGGGTTTGTGATCGCTTTCAACGACTACATTTTTTTTTCTATAAATGTACTGGCGAAACTTTTCACAGGCGAACACGATCGCCAGCATTTCTTTTTCCACCTGAGCGTACCTCGTCTGCGTGTCCGTGAGCATGCGCGACGCGTACTCCACAGGGCGGCCGCCCTGGAGGATCGTCGCGCCCAGCGCGACGCTGCTGGCGTCTACCGACAGCACAACTGGCTGCTGAACGTCGTAAAGGGCTAAAACCGGACTCTCACTTAGCAGTTTTTTCAGCTTATTTAACGCATTCTGGTGTACTGCATCCCAAACCCAGCTGGAATCTTTCTTTAACAAATTCGTCAATGGATTTGTATGTTCCGAATAGTTCGGTATGAATTTAGACAAGTAATTAGTAGCGCCCAAAAAACGCTCCAGAGCCTTTTTATCCCCAGGGGGTGGCATTTCCAAAATCGCTTTAACTTTTGTGTAGTCCGGTTTCATTCCTTTTTTATTAAAAACATGACCTAAGTACGTCACTTCTTCCACACATATTTTACATTTAGATTTATTAAATTTTTTACCTTTTATCATGTTCCTGCTTTGTTCGCCCCCAACAAATAATGTCATCAATAAAAGAATCAACCCCGTCTAAATCTTCTAGTAACTGTTTTATTTTTGCATGAAAAATTTCAGGTGCACAATTAATTCCGTACGGTAACCTGGTAAACTGAAATCTCCCAAACGGTGTACTAAACGTACACAAGTCGGCACTGGCCTCATCTAGCTTCACTGCCCAAAATCCCGAATTCGCGTCTAATACGGAAAAATAACACGCACCGTGTAATTTTGAAGCTAACTCTGAAATCGTCGGCAATTGAAAATGTGCGCGGCGAATAGCACAATTTAATGGCCGTGGATCTAGGCAAATCCTAATGTCATTATTTTTTTAGCTGCCAAAACAATTGAGTTTACCCACGGAGTAGGGTGTGTTACTTTTCTTATCACGCCTAACTCCGTCATCCTATTCAACTCATCGAGCAACTTGTCGCGCAGCGCAAGCGGCACCTTGCGCGGTGCATTCACAACCGGCGGTACGCTCGGGTCGACTACAATGCTGTAGCTCTACCATGAGTTTACAAATACCGTACTCGCTAGCGAATGCGTGACGGATTTGTATGGAAAACTTTTACGGCGCCTCTAGCGGAACCTTATAGAACTACCAGAAGCGGTCGGCACCATGAGTCGTATGAGCTCGCTAACGTGAACTCGATTCGAAAGTACGTGTAGTAAAATATGTCACGCAAATACACCTAACTTCACATCAAATGAATCCGTCTCTTTCTAACTATATTGACATGGCTGAGTAAGAATAATATTAGCCCTTAGAGTAAGGAAATATCAATAGGGTTCGTGTTACTAAGTAGAAACCTACGACCTTATTGCTATCTCTGTGTAGCACATCAAGTGTCCGCAAGATAAAACGAGACGACAGAATATCTGTCAACACGTCAAATTCAAGGACGTGTTCAGCACATGTGTCTTTTTTGTTGTTGTAAGCGACGCCCAAATAGATTTATCGATATCGAAAAATTTATCATTATAATTATAGTTGCTAAGATTTGACAACACTTCATATTTTTAAGACTACAATTTTATTACTTTTCTCTATTGCACTTAGAAAAAGGACGTAATCACTGTGACACAATGGAAAGGTTACTTTAGTCTAGTGTCTAATTAAAATAAAAGTAATGAGGTTGAGCTTAACATTATTGGCAGTTAATTTTTTTCACTATCCGTGTTGAAGACTACCTACAGCTCTATGCATGCATAGTTGTCGTAGATTTCGGTTATTTTATGTATTTTCTTACATTTCTTCACATAATTACAGAAAAATAAATTCAAGTGTACACGATGCAGAGAGTATTGCATTTGTACACTTGAATTTATGTCTATATTAATTTTCACCTTTACAAATATGAAATTTTGACAATTAATGTCAATAAATTGATTTATCCATAAAAATAACTTCTTATGCTTAACTTTAATCCTGTAATATAGAATATAATATTAAAATAAATACGCGGGTTTATTTTATTGTTATCGCTTTGGTTCACTTGGATTTTATTACAATTTTCTTAGTGCAAAGATAAAAAACAGAGCATTATAAAAAATCTCCAAGATTAAGTTTTGCGATTCAATTCAGCCTCACCTTGAAAAGGGTTCCAAGCTTATGGAATGCTATCTTTGCGGAAGATTCAATAAAGATTTAAGTCAAATCATAGCGAGTTAATGCGAAAAAAATTGTAGATAATCGTCAGTGATGTCATTATCATCTGCTTACTCCCCTACTTTATATGGTAGCATAAACATCTTGACAGACTGGCCTTTTGGACAGACAGAGGCCTTTGTGACGTTTAGGCTTGAACGGTGTGAGGTCTTCAACGCCCTATCTTCCAAAATCTATGTAATAAACCATCCTCTTGAGTCACTCTATCTATTAAAAAAACCGCATCAAAATGCACTGTGTGGTTTTAACGATGTAAGCATACATAGGGACAGACAGACAGACAGCTCGAAGCGACTTTGTTTTTTACTATGTAGTGATATAATATAATAGTAGTCTTATCGATGTCGCATCGATAAATCTATTTGGGCGTCACTAACAACCAAAACTTTGACTCATGGGTTTTTTTTTCTTTGTAGTCGACGTGTTGACAAAAATCGTCGTCACAAAGTATCTGTCGTCTCGTTTTTTCTTGCGGAAAATTGACGTGCTTTGCAGAGACACAGATATAATCGTAGGTTTCTACTAAGTAACACGAGCTCTATTGAATTTTCCTTACTCTAAAACCCGTTCCAGACCTTCCGATCCGATCTGATTTATCGGAACAAATCGGATAATGTGCAGTGCAATTGTCCGATTTATCGGAAGAAATCGGATAATGTGTAGTGCAATTGTTAAACCCGCTCCAGACCTTCCGATCCGATCCAATTTATCGGAAGCAATCGGACAGTGTGTAGTGCAATTGTCCGATTTATCGGAAGAAATCGGATAATGTGTAGTGCAATTGTTAGGACATTTCTTCCGATAAATCGGATCGGATCGGAAGGTCTGGAGCAGGCTTCAGGACATTTCTTCCGATAAATTGGAACGGATTGGAAGGTCTGGAACGGGTTCCGATTTCTTCCGATAAATCGGACAATAGGCTAGTTGACTCATATCAAATTGTAATAAACTAACGTTTATAATATTCCGTATAGTATTTAGCAAAGGAAACCTAAATATTATATTTTTCAATTCATAAAAGTGAAAGATGGCTGAAAAAATTGAATTTGAAAATATGGTTTTCAATCTGTATTTTGAAATGCTTAAAACGCTGACCGCCATGTTGGCTTATGATAGTGACGTCATCGGTCATGTAAACAAAACTGAAAGTCTACTTTGACGACTTCGAATAGTGCCGTCCCTCTCGATCTCCTGTCAAAATATATTGGAGTGAGCGGAATGGCACTATACGACGGTCGAATTTCCAATATTTACAGGTAATTCTACGTCACACCACAGATTAGCAAAAGGAAAAAATGGCGGACGGCGTTTTTGACTGTTCATGAAATTTCTAACATTCAATTGATAAAATTTAGCTTTCTAGTTTTCACAAATATACAAGACTTTTTTTAGAGCTAGTAAGATCATTATTAACCATTTCAAATACATTTCAAAACTGAGTCTACTAGCCTATTGCACTATGTATACATTATCCGATTGCTTCCGATAAATCGGATCGGATCGGAAGGTCTGGAGCGGGTTTTAATCGGATCGGAAGCAATTGGATAATGTGTAGTGCAATTGTCCGATATATCGAAAGAAATCGGATAATGTGTAGTGCAATTGTTAGGACTTTTCTTCCGATAAATCGGATCGGATCGGAAGGTCTCGAACGGGTTTAATGGCGCCGCGCGCCAGTCACTTTGACAATTGACATTCACAATCTTGACATGCGTGACGTCACATCCATAAAACGTAAATAGAAAAGTGAGATTCATCGACTTTATTCAAAAAATTTGGATACAATGGTATAAAGGCAGTGTTTTTTTGGTGTGTAGTGACACAATGTACAAATACATCTATAAATACTCCACAGAACTGTTTGTTTCTTACCGGCGAAACGCAAAAGACGAAAAATGTGGCTACGGGGAGATCCGAATGCCATTCTATCACATTAATGTATTTATGTGTGAAGATCACACTCAATCACACGTAAGTAACAATTACTTTTTAACTTCGAGCTAGTGGATAGAACTATCAGTATACTTAAATCAAAACAAAATAACATCTTTGGTAATGCTGCCAGCGTCTTTGGTACAATGCCACGGGGGCCATTTTTAGACTTAGTTTAGATTTAGTTTTAGATAGACTTTTTTTAATTGTTTGTTTATTTTGTTTTGTTATATTTTGAAAGAGATTGTACTTCTGAATATAAATAAAAAACATCTTTTAATTCCTAACCTATTGGATGTGGCCTTAGATTTATTAAACCCTATATTGTTTACAAAATTACAACACGTCACTCGGGAATTACAAACATTTTTATATTATGTTGTTTAGCTTATCTATGTTCTTTATAATTTTATGTGCTGTTTTGTTATAAATATAATATTAGAATATGGTATAAGATAGTTGGTATATCAGTTATGTTAAATTTCAGATGGAAAAAAACCCAAATAACTACATGAAGTACAAAAAGGGCTTTAGTCAGAAGATATTTCTTACAGATGAGGCTGTTCCAAGTTAATTTCACCGTCAAGATGATTGCAAGAGGCGGCTGCCTGATACTGGATCTCATCGAGAAATTGTCCTTGTCACAGAATGGTGCTATAAATAATTTAGCCTCCAGGTATGATATCTAATTTTACAATAACTGGGCAAGTGCGAGTCCGACTCACGCATGAAGGGTTCCGTACCATAATCTATTACAAGTTTGTTGTATGGGAGCCCCCCTTAAATATTTATTCTATTTTATTTTTAGTATTTGTTGTTATAGCGGCAATAGAAATACATCATCTGTGAAATTTTCAACCGTCTAGCTATCACCGTTCTTGAGATACAGCCTGGTGACAGACGGACGGACAGCGAAGTCTCAGTAATAGGGTCCCGTTTTTACCCTTTGGGTACGGAACCCTAAAAGTCTAATAATATAATTATAATTTTTATGTTTACACTTAAATTATGTTACTTATCTTGAATATTTATTTTTTCAGAATTGCCAAAAACTCAAGATGAATGTTCGAGTAACAACAAAAGACAATGTACATTATAGAAGCAAGGCTGTGCAGACAATATACCAAAATCTAAGTATTACCACAATGCTAATGAAAGCAACTACCACTTGTCGTTACACACATCACCTTTCAAGATTTTTCTATGCCGTCCAAAAAGATCTGAGTCAGGAGTTGTCAAAACGGCTAAGAGAAAAATTGTACTTGATGATGAAAATTGAAAAATCACATCGTGATATGTCTTGTTTTGAACGGGTCATTCGTCGCCTGCCTTCCTCATCATTAAGGGTTACTGACTCCGACAGTAATGTTTCAGATAGCAATGAGAATTTTAAACAATTCCAGTGCTCCAAAATACTGTGCATTTAATTGAAAAGAAACCTTTGTTGTTTAGTATAATTTTATAGTGACCTTTATAAACCATTTAAGTATATGTTTGATTAAGTAATTGATTACTGAATGTAATGTATAATATCCTGTTGGTAGAAATTAAAAAAAGTATTTTAATTTTTTTGAGTTGTAAAGATAACAACGTTTATTAGAAGCGTTTCTATTAACATGTGCTTACATACTAAAGATGTTATCATGTTGCAAGAGAAATCAAAAAATTGAAAAACATGGAATTATATGAATAAAACAGTTTAAACGGATTATATCATGTATATTCTTTATTTGAGTCTTCCTGACGTGTTGGCTACCTATGGCAACTTTCCAGTACCGTACTGCTGTGGTTAGCTGAGAAAAAACAATTTTTCTCTGCCAAACTTACATTTGGGCAAACTAGGTACAGTCGCCATCAGTTATATCGCATCATGTAAGGCGTTCATAAATATGTGAACACGACCCTTATTGACTGGGCGTTACAGTACATGTTCACATATTTATGAACGCCTTGTATGTTGCGATATATCTGATGGCGACTGTACATACACATGTCATATATAGCCTGTGAAAGACGGCTGTGGCTGTCAATTACAAATCGTGCCACTGATGCCATGTCGGCCACAGTCGTCCAAATTTCAATCAAAAACTTTGTAATTAAAAAGGCTACAACTACTTTTGGAGCACTTCTTTATGTTTTGTAGTGACTTCAGTGGCACGTTAAATAGTTTCACAGCTTGGCGTTCAAAAGGTTCATCATAAAAAATTAAAAGACATGAACTTAATGAGTAATAGTTATTGACGTGCAAGCCTTAAAAGTTGTTATTAGTGTTGAAGTTGAAAGCTGAGCGAGTGAAGGAATCTACTCACTACAGCAAGGTAAAAAAATTAAAATCTGATTTGATTTTGCCCTCTATTTAAGGATTTTTTGCTATGATCAAACATGTTTCTTAATATATTGATGTTATTACTTAGTTAGAACTGATATATTTGAAACCTACAGTTTGAATTTTTCATTGATAATTTTTTCCCAAAAAGTACTCAAGATTGACAAAATTCATATAGCAAAGTGGTGTTTTCAACTTATATTCGACTTTACACGATAAAAATGTGAAATAGCTTTGTTACTATCTAGAACTCAGGGAAAAGTATTATTGACATTAAATAGTTTGTTGAAATTATCAATATATTTGTTATATGAAAAATTGTACATTTAATAATGTATAAGGCCTCTTAACATATAAAATTTAAGATAACAATCAATCAATAATTTATTTGCAATAAAACATACTTAAATGCGTGCAAATACAAGTATAAAATAGAAGTAAAAGTAAAAAAATACTCAATTAAAATAAATACAGCGTCAAGTAAAATCAATTCATTATTGATAACAAAATAAATTTAATTATACACATGTCGTATTTGAATGAAAATTAAAATAATGACATTGAATACTTATTTAAAATTAATCTAGCGCTCTAGCATAAAATTCCTTAATTGAATAGAATGGTCTACTTGTAAAATAATCTCTCAATTTTCGTTCAAATACTCTGTAGCTACTACATTCCTTAATACTAATGTCCAATTTATTATGAGTTCTAATTGCAGTTCAGCTTAGTTTTGTCAAAATATTTAAAATTACTCTTGGGTACTAAAAATTCATTTTTATTTCTTAGGAGTTTGTATGTGTTTTGTCTAGAGACTTTTAGTTGGTCTTTATTTTTAAATACATACAAGCAGACACAGTACAAATATAAGGAAACAACTGTCATAATTTTGTGTTCTACAAACATGGATCTGTGAGTAACAGCTACATGTGGACACCCTGTAAGAAATCGGAGGCCTTTTTTTTTTAAGAGCACCACACCAATGTTTGTGCAGTCACACTCAACACACTCAAATCCAAACCATATTAACAAGAGTAAAGTATACATATTAAAAATTTACATGCATCACAGAGAATCACAATCATTGTGTTCAAAATACAAATGACTTTTGCACTCTAGCAGAAAGACTGAATAAACTTCTTTTAACACTACTTTGGCTTATTTTTGTTTATCAATGATAAAGCAGTGCAATCAATATTGCATAATACCAGTATGTTTGTAATCATGTTGATTCAATTCGCAGTTGTCAATTGTCCTCATTTTTGCTTCTGAAATGAATTCATAATAATAATATATACGTGCAGTGGTCTGTACTGTAAGGGAAGTAAGTCCCTTTAATGTTTTTCTGAGTAATCCCTTTACTTTCACAGCTGTCACTGTAGACAGAGTAAACTTTTTCCACTAGCACTGTATAGAAGTGCATGAAGGCTCCTCGGACCGACGACGGACCCACATCCAAAAAGCAACTGTATGCTTGCATCCTCAAGCCGGAATTTCGCCTTCACTTTCGTTGACTCAGTCACATTGTATTCGGGTGTTCAGGGCACATCTTTCACTAAAACGTTCACTTTTCACATAGCGGATTACACTTTTTACATAACTTGCAGCGTGGTTATTCTTCATATTATTTTAGGCTTCGCTGACATATTTTACTCTAAAAATGTCTTGCAGACATTATTTGTATCACTAATAATTGAAAAACATAATAAAACAAAAAATCTAATATGATTTCACCCTTCGATTTGGCAGTGAGAGTTATAACTACAGTCGTGAGCGTAATTTTCGATAGTTTCGAGGTGAACCTGTCAAATTTGAATCTCATGGTGCCGACATTGTCACGTCACGTAAACGATACTCGCTACCGTAAATCCACCATGTTTTATTTTGGCCGCTATGAATCTTCCTCATTCTCTTAAGTTTAGTTAGAAAGAGACAGATTGATTCGGTGTGAAGTTAGAATAAACGTTGGCGAGTGTCTCATACACTCACACTACCGCAATTTACGTGTGTAGGAGTAACTCTATTCGAATTGCGTTTCCTCGCAAGCGACGATAGTCAGCGTGTCGACAGTTTTCGAAAGCAACTCATGGTAGAGGTACTGTACTCGCCCGGTAAACAACCTAAGCCCTCGAATAGATCGCTGTAGTCGTTCAAATTGATACTGTGAATCCGATGTACTAATCCCAATTGTGAACATGCCTGACGACCCAGTACGCTTTCACAATTCATGTTTGCTATGGCAAATTTAAGTAGATATTGTCATTTTTTATGACACCAATTTATATAACATATTCCTTTTATTGGTATGACATCACCGCTATAAGACTGCAACTTCATGGTATGTTTTTCTTGTATAATCGAATCATCATAACCTAATTGACGAAACCGCTCGTAAGACAGTACGTCAATGTCGGTACCAGTATCCAATTTAAAGCGTTCCGAACCACCATTGCAAATCAAAGTCTCGTACCACTCGTCATTAACGGACCGCCCCGCGAGCGAAATGTTTTCCACCATAGAAACATAAAATAACTCACAATCGTCTTCATAGTCATCCGTGCTGTTATTATGCACTTATTCAATGTCGTACATTTTTTTTACATTTTGTGGCATGTTACACATTCGCGCATAATGACC
Source organism: Apotomis turbidana (assembly GCA_905147355.2). Taxonomy (NCBI): domain Eukaryota; kingdom Metazoa; phylum Arthropoda; class Insecta; order Lepidoptera; family Tortricidae; genus Apotomis; species Apotomis turbidana. The sequence continues at coordinate 3,289,702 of LR990300.1, read as the reverse complement.
GTAGTTTGAAACACACATAACACTTCACATTGATAGCGGGACACGTTCCCGGTAAGCACTGCATTCCACAACCGTGACACTGCATTCCCGAGCGACTCCCGGTGGCGGCGGGTGCGCGCGGCGCGCGCGGCGGCTGGCCCGGGCCCCGGCCCCGGCCGCGCCGGCCTCCGCGCTGCCCGCGCGCGCCGCGCACACGCACGGCATCCACTCGTGGCAGCCAGGCACCAGGCACCGACTGCCATCCGCCGATACTTCATCGGCCTCGCAAATCTTGATAGCTTTGTCCAAACTTAACTCGTCCATCCGCAACATTCTATCGCGCACCACCGCACTGTTTATGCCACAAACTATACGATCGCGGATAAGAGATTCCTCTAATGAACCGAACTCGCATTTTTTGCTAAGTAACTTCAAAGCGACGACGTATTGGCCGATCGTTTCACCTTGTTCCTGATCGCGAGTGAAGAAATTATACCTAGCCAACGTTATATTAGACTTCACCCCGAAGTACCTACTCATCGAACTTTTTAAGTAATGCCTTGACGTCATCACGTTCACTATCATTATCGAACTTGAAGGTTTGATAAACGTCGAACCCGTCTGGCCCGATCAAATTGATAAGCAAACTAGACTGTACAGCCGAATCCTCTTTATGCACCCCAGATGCTTTTAGAAATAGATCGAACTGTGTCCACCATTTTCTCCATGCGTCGGCCCGGCCGACGGGGCTGCCATCCAAGCTGAGTTCCGTCGGAGGTCTTGCGTGTTCCATGTTTGATTATTACTTCACCGTATGCAACACTCACAAATAACCTACTTTTACCACTAAGCGTATGCTTTTTACTTACAAACTTTAATTTAAAACAGCACCGCTGCCACCATGTTGTGATAATCAAAGACGGTTGAATGACAACTGATTTTATTACTTTTCACAAGTACCCACAACAACTGTTGTGTCAGTCTGTCTATCCATCTGTCAATCCCTCAGACCAATCATGTCAATCCCCTTTTCTTAAGAAAGCGTGTAGGTTGCATGTAGTAGCTAAAATTAATAACACATACTTGGGTCTGCTGCCCTTCAGAGCTCTGCTAAAAATTCAAATACTTAAATTATTATTATTACTTAATTTATTTATGTTTAATCAAAAGAAGCGTATTAAAATGGTTATATAAATAAATTAATAAGAAATTAGCTCTGTTGTCATTGTTTTATTTTGTCTCAGAGTCTAGACACTGTCAGTTTAGGTGTTCTTGGCGTTCAAAGGTTTACCTTTGAACGCCAAGAACACCTAAAGGCAACGTGTGCTGCCGTGCATACCACGCCACCGACAAATAAAATCAAACTTTAAAAGGTTAAAAATGTTAATATTTTGCATTTGCCTTACTCTCATTTCACATACTAGAGACAAGTTGAGTTGAGATATAATATCATTATTACTGATCCCTCCTATGCAGTGTCGGGACCCTTTTTTGGAGTTGTTAAATAAAAACGTAACTTAATTTGTTATTAACAATTTACGAGTTTGTGAGTAAGAACTAATTCTTATTTTAATTCCTAAATAAAATAATTATGGAAATATTTTTAGTACTATGTAAAAATATTTAATCTGCTCCATTCGTGCCATGTTTTAAGTTTGACAAGAGACATGAGTCAGGATTAAAAAGTGCGTTATTGTGATTTTGTCTGTGAAATTATAATTGACAGATTAAAAGTCTGCGAGTATAAAAATATGTTTTAAAAACATTTTCGCGCTTATAGTAACTTCAACTCAACAGGCAACTTACCCAAATTTAATGGCTCCTGTGGCGCGGAGATAATCCCATTAACGAGTTATACTCCCACACAAAGTCCGACTACGGGTGCCGTTCAATTTTTATACAAACTTTTAGCATAATTTCATTAAACTACTATTAAACTTCATAATAAACATGATTTATTAATACAAAATGCATAATGTTGTTGGCCATAATAATTAAATAACAGAATACTATATGATCATAAAAACATTATTTATAACGATCATTAGGAAGAATTTTACTTGTTATAACATACATTCCAAGTGACATAATATTATATGATATACTCGGTGTCAATCATAGTATTATTAAAGTATAAAACCAACTACCGATTCTACCTAATTCTCGGTTTGTACTTATAAAATTTAGTATCATGTATTTTTTAAGCAGACTTATTTATACCTATAAAATTCTTTGGGTCAACAACCGAAACCTGTAGGTTAGGTTAGGTTTGTATTATGATATGGGTGAAAACCGAAAACTGTAGGTTAGGTTAGGTTTGTATTATGACCATGTATATAGCGGAGCGTCAAAATGGGTCAAAAACTGAAAACTGTAGGTTAGGTTAGGTTAGGTTAGATTATGATCTTGGTTTTTATAAAAAAAGAACGTTATGAGCAATAAATACTATATTAAGTGACCATTATAATGATTGCCCGTTATGCAAGTATATTATTATGCATCTTAACTATTATTACTTTCAAAATTATGCAATTCGTTTATATTCATTTTGTTTTTATACTGTATAATCATTTCTGCAGGTCAAAAATAAAAGCAATTCGTATTATGCAAAATGAAAATTCGATAATAGTTGTTATTAAAAACATTACACACCCGTCCGACTACTGGTAGTGAGGGCTAGTCAGCCCTGATACAGTTCATGTCTCAAAAAAAAGTCAACTTAAGTCCTTTTAAGAAAATTATGGAATGTTGCGATAGGTAACTCAAAAACGGCTTGACCGAATTTGTTCAATACAGTTTTCATTGAAAGTACTTATACGACCTCATGTTCATGAATTTTTCCATATTTTTTTGACCCGTGGTTGAAAAGTTAGAGGGGTGGGGGGACGCTATTTTTTAGGGTTCCGTAGTCAACTAAGAACCATTATAGTTTCGCCATGTCCGTCTCTGTCTGTCCGTCTGTCCGTCCGCGGCTTAGCTCAGTGATCATTAGTACTAGAAAGCTGAAATTTGGTATGAGTATGTGTATGTATCACGCCGACAAAACGGTAAAATAAAAAGTAAAAAAAAAATTTTTTTCGGGTAACTACCTCCCGTACACTTAACTGGCAGTGATTTTTTTTATCGTTCCAAAACTAGTGTGTGGAGTGTCGTTGAATAGGTCTTTTAAAAATAATAGTGGTCTACAAATATTATTTTTTGATAAAGTCAGCAGTTTTGTAAAAATACGCTCCGAAAATAAAAAAAGTTGTGGCCCCCCCAACCTCAACCACAGGTCAAAAATATATATAAAAATTCATGAAAATGGAGCCTTATAAATACTTTCAATAAAAACTACATTGAATAAAATCGGTCAAGCCGTTTTTGAGTTATCGCAAAAATACATCATTCTCTTTAAAATGACGTAAGTGCCGCGCGGTGTCCCTACACTTCGAACGTTACACATACTGGTTAAGTGCCATACTATATAAGGTGCTAACAAATTAGTCACGGATATTTTTACCTCTGATAGTACTCGGTTCTCGGAGTACATTTAAGTATGAAACATCATAGGTATTGTTATGTTTTTTTGGAGAAAATTAGGAAACAAATTTGCTACGTTAAAACACCCTGTTAATAAGATAGTTAAATGAGACCTCTTTAGGCATATTCTAGATCCTCTTTAAACTATCATACACGTGGCCTCTTAAAGTTGAAAAATAAAATACTTGAATGTCAATGTCATGCTATTTATTTGCTTTCTGATTGTGTCGGTTGCAAAGAAATTTAATTAATTAGAATTACACTATTGTATCTATTTCAAGCGTATTCAAGAACTGCAACCACAGGATTATGAACCACGTGTATTATTCAGTCAGTGGCTTATTAGAAACGCCAGACGTAACATACTGTGGACCGACGAGTGTACATTTGCGAGGGTGGGATTATTTAACATTCACAATGCACACTTTTGTTCGGAAGAATCCCCATTTAGCACGTCCTGACCACTTTCAGACTCGCTTCAGTGTTAACGTGTGGGCAGAGTTCCTTGGCGATTATTTGTTGGGCCCTGTCTTTCTCAACCAATTCAATTCCTACAAGAAGACCTACCGGAATTGCTAGATGAAGTACCAGTCGATCTCCGTAGGAGAATGTACTTTCAACATGATGGTGCCCCAGCCCATTACGATCGTAACGTACGAAGGTACTTAACGGAACGATTCCAATTACGATGGATTGGCCGGGGTGGGGTTCAAGCAGGTGCAGAGAACTGGCCAGCCCGCTCACCAGATTTAACACCGCTTGATTTCCACGTATGGGGATGAGCCAAAGACTTGGTTTATGGAAACGACGGGCACACAATCAGAACTTCAGAAGAATTACAAACACGGATTACCGACGCCTTTCAGGTTATCCGAAAACAAGCATTAAAAACCAAGGTCACCATTTTCAAGAATTTTTGTAAAGAGTTTATGCTAATAAAAGTTTTCTTATATCCGTGCTTGCTTTTTAAATAATTTAGACTTGTTAATTAGATAGGTTAGCATTCGTTAAATATCTAACTTAATCATTATTAAATGTGAAAGCTTGTATGGGTGGATGGATGTTTGTTATACTATGACGTCAACGTCACGCCCAAACAGTTTAACTGATCTGGATGAAATTAGGCACAGAGATAGGTTATTAGTTATTCCATACTAATACCTATCTCGCACACGACTTTTTTTACACTACTTGTTCGCATGGGACAGTTTTTTTGTTCCACGCGGGTAGAGCCGTGGGCATACGCTAGTATTTAATAACCTACAGTTTCCCGCCAAATCACAGTGACATTTAAGAAAAATAACTTTTGACGTGACATGACAGACAGTGTTAAACATCTTTGACAGGTACATAATAGGGGTGATTATTTTAAAAAATTATTATAATATTTTTTTTTGTTCGGTAAATTAAAATTAAAAAATGATATACAAAGGTTCCTTAATTACAGTTAAAAGTTAATCGTTTTAATGTAATGTATTATCTCTTAAAATATCCATGACTAATTTGTTAGCACCTTATATTTAAATATTTCGTTCAATCTGGCGCGTATAATCGATAACTTCCAGAGGGTAATAAGTAATTACTTTTACTTTGGCGTTTACGACCTTTTTATAGAGCTTGAAATCTTTCTCGTAATTTTTGTCTATCGTGAAGGATGGGCAACTACGGAACCCTACACTGAGCGTAGCCCGACATGCTCATGTTTTATTTTCGGAGCGAATATTTACAAAACTGGTGACTTTATCAAAAAATAATGTTTCGAGACCCCTGTTATTTTTAAAATACCTATTCAACGACGTCCCACACACAAGTATTGAAACGAAAAAAAAATTCACCCCCACTATAGGTGTTCGAGATACCCGAAATTTTTATTTTTTTATTTTACCGTTTTGTCGGCGTGATACATACCCATACTCATACCAAATTTCAGCTTTCTAGTAGCTAATGATAACTCGGTCACTAATGATCACCGTTGGCGTATCTGAGATTATTTTTCAGGGGGGGCCTGGGGTGGGCCTGAGGGGGGGCCTGGCCATGGCCTAAGGGATGAAGCCATGACTTTCTATCGGTAACCCAAAATCCTGGGGTGGGCACTAGACCATACTGGGGTGGGCAGGGCCCACCCGGCCACCCCCCTAAATACGCCTATGATGATCACGGAGCTAAGCCGCGGACGGACAGACGGACATGGCGAAACTATAAGGGTTCCTAGTTGACTCTTCTTCTCCATCGCCTCATTGCTGAGGATCGTGACTCCGCTTCAGCTTGTCAACTGCCTGCCTCCATCGGTTGCGGTCAGCTGCCTGGTATAGTGCGGCGCTAACTGGTCCGTTGGTCTGCTCGGATATCTGGTCAGACCAGCGTTTTGGGCTCCGGCCTCTAGGTCTCTTTCCTTCCACTTTTCCGGTGACCACCATACGCTCCAAGTTCCTAGTTGACTACGGAACCCTAAAAACAGGCAACATAACAAGGAAACTAATTTCAACAAGTTTCGTCAGTCATCCACGCGCATGACGGGCATGTTATCTGAGGTGCCCGTGACCTAACGGTTCTATCGATAAGTGGTACTGGTAATACCCACAATATTGTTTTCATCACATTTGCTCGTAAAAGATGGTATTACATGCGGGTGTACTGAAGGACAAAAGCCTATATAGTTCCCGCGGGAGTTATAAATTGTTATAACTCCCTCGGGAATTGTTTTAGTTTTAAAAATACAGTACGCACTCGCAGATTACTTCAGACTAAGGAGGGTTCAATCCAGCCAAGGTTTTTTGTTGTATCAACAAAACTTGCCTACCAGCAAATTTTATTGTGTATTGAATTGATACGGTATATGTAACTGCTTTAGTGTTTTGCAATAATTTTATTAAATTAAATTTTGAATTATCGTTACAATCTGGCAGTATAGCCATTACTTTACTCTTGTCAAGTTTCTAAACGAAACGCAGTTCTTAGCATTATCTGTGGTAGACGACACAAAAAAAGGAATAATGTTATAAAATTATTGGGTAGGAACTATTTAGTTTTGTAACAAACTTACTGTTCATATTTAAGTTTTATAATATTACGGTGTTAATGATTGCTGCATGGTAAGATTCTGTGTATATTTGTTTTCTGTTTTAAGCTGATGGCCGTTTTGCAAAAATATATACAGAAAAAAGTTGGTTGTCAATCGTTATAGTTTAATGTTTATTTTTGGCTTATTTATTTGTTATTTACTCCCAAATGTGATGAAAAATATTGTGTGTAAGGCGGGTAGTAAGGGGATTACAAACTCAGGACATTAAAAGCCCTCCACCTCCGGCGTCGGGCTTCTAATAGACCTTCGTTAGTAATCCCCTACTTACTACCCTTATGACACAATATACTATTTCATCACATTTGCTCGTAAAAGATGGTATTACATGTAGGTGGACTGAAGGACTAAGGCCTATATTGTACCCGCGGGAGTTATAAATTGTTATAACTCCCGAGGGAGTTATAGTTTTAGTTTTAAAAATATAGCACGCACTCGCAGTTTATTTCAGACTAAGGAGGTTTTAATCCAGCCAAGGTTTTTTGTTGTACGAACAAAACTTGGCTACCAGCAAAGTTTATTGTGTATTGAATTAATACGGTACATGTAACTGCATTAATATTTATGTTTTACAATTATTTAAGTGTACCTAATTTGCAATAATTTTATTAAAATTAATTTTGGATTATCGTTACAATCTGGCAGTATGGCTTGTCATGTTTCTAAACTAAACGAAGTTCTTAGCATTATTCTGTGGTAGACGACACAAAAAAAGAAAAAAGTTATAAAATTATTGGTGGCTTCCGGTTCGTGTCTCAAGATGGCCGCATGCGTTTAAGTTTCGTTGTTCATTATTTATTCATTTCAGTTGTTCAATGTGTAGTATTGATAGCGTATTGTGCAGTGATCTAACGTATGAGTGAATAGCTAATGAAGAATTCAACTTGAAGCGTTCATAGCCCTTCCTGGGTCAAGGCCCGATAGTCCGCGTGGTTTTTTGTAAATCGCTATCACTTTACAAAAAGCACGATTTTTTCAACTCACCGTACAACGTGGTATCAATCCTCTATCTAGTCGCCTAGAGCGATTGGCAACGAGACATTGGCAGTAATGGTCGCTTAACTGTGACCGGTTGCCATTTTAAAAAAAATAGAATAGAATAGCATAGAAAAATTATTGGTTAGGTACTATTTAGTTTTGTAACAAAATTACTGTTCGTATTTAAGTTTTATAATATATTACGGTGTTAATTATTCCTGCATAATATTGTTAATTGTTATTTGTTTAATGATAGATGGTAAGATTCTGTGTACATTTGTTTTCTGTTTTAAGCTGATGGCCGTTTTGCCAGTGCTTATAGTAAATTAAAAAAATATATGCAGAAAAAAGTTAGTTGTCAATCGTTATCGTTTAATTAGTTTAATGTTTATTTTTCTCTTATGTATTTGTTATTTACTCCCAAATGTGATGAAAAATATTGTGTGTATGGCGGGAAGTAAGGGGATTACAAACTCAGGACATTAAAAGCCCTCCGCCTTCGGCGTCGGGCTTCTAATAGACCTTCGTTAGTAATCCCCTACTTACTACCCTTATGACACAATATACTATTGTTATCTATATACTTATTATCATTATATACCAAGTTATGTAGGTACGTATCATGTTCTTATTAAAAATTAGGTAACAATTTAGCAAAAGTAAATGCATCAGAAAATACTCATCCGGTAAATATAAAGGGATAATTACATGAGTACAATTAGGTACACTCGAGAACAAAATAAAAAATCCGTGGTCATAACGTGACCGTATTCGCTAGCGACAGCGTAAACGATTTGTATGGAGAATAGTAAAGCGCAGCGCTCCTACTTTGTAGAACTACAATTCTCCATACAAATCGTTTACGCAGTCGCTAGCGAGTACGGTCACTGTAAACTCATGGTAAGGGTGCTGTTGCTCATGGAAAGCATCATTTGATGACGCGGAGTGATCGTTTGAGAGCGTTTTACAAGCTTTTATTTACTTTCACCTGTCCCGTTGTAATGGAATTTTGCAAGTTAAATTTGACCCACTTTCCGGTTTCCGATTGAGCTGAAATTTTGCGAATATGCAAATCGCGTCACTCTGCAATATTATGATGACGTGGAGTGGAGCTGATCTGGATGGAGCTGGAAGGTGGCCTGGCCATAGGAACTCCGTAAAGTGTCCTGGCGCCCCGAACGGTGTAAAACAGATTAGTTTTTTAAAAGTAGTATATGTAGAGTTTTTGTTTAAAAGTATTTCATAGTAATAAATATGGCAATCTGGGAGTTTTCTTTCGGCGGTTCTTTCTCCTCAGTAAGCCTTATAGTGAACCGCTGGTAGATATTTTAAATAAAATAATAAATGCCCTTCTGGCACATGTGTAACTGTCTTTACACATGAGGCCCATCTGGCATGTATGAACACTTTTATTTTAAATTAATATTTATAAAATGGGTAGTTTGCACAAATGTAACTTTGACAGAGAGAAATCGTGTTTTTCTCAGTCAACCTTTGACAAAGGTGTCTGTAAAGGTACCGAAACGTCAGGAAGGCTCAAATCCATACTAATCCATACTAATCCATACTATCCATACTAATATTATAAATGCGAAAGTGTGTCTGTCTGTCTGTCTGTCTGTCTGTTACCTCTTCACGCTTAAACCATCTGAATCGATTTTGATGAAATTTGGCATGGAGATAGTTTAAGATCCGAGGAAGGACATAGGATAGTTTTCATCCTGGAAATTATCCCTAAAAAGATGTGAGTAAGTTATTCATGATGACATTGATGACCCTGTAGGGAATGTAATGATTAGACCAAAAGCACAATTGCTCTTACATTTGCTTAGGCGCTTTTAATAATCCCTTATCCCCGATATCTATCGTGTTGTACGAGGTTGCGTCCATACTTCCAAGTTCCACGCGGACGTAGTCGCGGGCAAAAGCTAGTAATTAATATACGCGAGGGAATATTGATTTCAGCGTTTTTATAAATTCAACCCCAAATGGGGTAAGTGGGAGGTGAAGATTTGTATGAAGAGCTTGGGGATTCTTTGAGTAAGAATAGTAATATTTCGTGTGCAAAGTAAGAAAACAACTGTCAGTATTTAAAATGCAAATACATCCCCCAAAGAGATTAAATGGAAAGTGGAACTTTGTATGAATAACGTGGCCTTTTTTTATTAAGGGATGCATTATCTATTCTAACGCCTAGAATCAACAACTTTCAGCGTTTTTTGGAAGTGGAAGTTTGAAGGTTAAAAACGGAATTTTATGAGTGAAGGGTGCATTAACTTGCGTGCAACTCTTCAACAGAAACTGGGAATATTGATTCAACCCCTAATGGGGTACTGTAGGAGGTGAAAGTTTGTATGAATAGCTTGGGATTATATTTTGAGTAAGAGTGGTAAAAAAGCAAAGCTTTTTAATATCCATCCCTTAACCAGGAGAGATTTAAGGTGACAACATTTGCATGGACAATATGAATTAAAGGCATTTTTGTAGAATATTCCTTTTCTCAAACATCCAAGGAAATGACGTTCTTATGGTCGTAGTAATAGAACGCGAAATACGTCTTTGTATAGCACTTGTTGAAGATTCGTTCTAATTTCAAATTAGAGGTCAATAAAGGATTTCATACAACATTATTGGCCGTGGCCAACAAAGAGTCTTTTGTTTCAGTGGGGTTTATTTCTTCTATTGATAATCTATGGCATACTGCCAATAAAAAAAAGCGCAGCTTGGCCGGTTTTTTATTACTTGAGAATACTGTTTTGTTGTTATGGGATATTCTTATTCTTAAGGGAATTAGACGATAACGACGCAAATTTCCTCGTTTTTATAAATAGGAAAATTTACGTCATTAATGTTTAGGGTCTCCAACCAGAATCATGCCGAACTAAGAGAATATAGGAGTGAGGTATTTTGCGATCATAAGAGTGCATGTGCAAGCGTTAAGTAGGTACTACGACTGTCAATTATTCGTCTTTCAAAGCCTTAGGTCAGTAGTTGAACAACAAACATCAAAAATTGTATATTTTGCATAAGTCTATTTTGCATTAAAACTACGCTCCTGCAGTTATTAAAGGTAATCCACAAGAAACCCTTCAGATATCCTACTGTTGACCTTTATGTGGAGAGTAAAATCCTAACAGTACGTAGTCTGTTTATTCAGCAAATTATAGTTAAAAAACACAAAACTCTTACTTATGACATAGATTATGGGAAGAATTAATAAATAAATAAATATCAGACAACCTCACACAAATCGATCTAGTCCCAAATTAAGCTCAAGAGGGTGTGTTATGGGTACTAGACGACGATATACATACTTATATAGATAAATGTATACTTAAATACATAGGAACAACCATGACCCAAGCACAAATATTCGAGTTCATCACACAAATATTTGCCCTGGCCGGGATTTGAACCCGGGACCGCCGCTCAGTAGGCAGGTGCTTGCAAACTGAGCCAACCGCGTCGTCTAATTAGGCGTCGTATGGACAATGTCAACATATACGCACTAACACAAAGAAATGCAAGCACAATGTTTTTTTTTTTTTATCTTTATTGAAAAAAAAAAAAGGCTTTGCTCGCTTAGCGACCATGTCAGCCCCATAGTAACACATACAGACCACATGCTATTCTAATAGTTATCTGCGATTAAGTAATTTTATAATTAAATGGTACAATCTTATTGCTAATTTTGAAGTCGGTTCAGATAGTATAGCATTGCAAACACCAATATCGCTTAACTTAAGATTGGCCTGTGCTTCAAATGCCCTACGGTCGGCTCCGATCCGAGTACATTCCACCAATGCGTGGTAGGTATCTTCTCTCATGCCACATGTGTTACAATTTGGAGAATCGACCACTCTCATCAAGTGCCCGAACACGTTAAGTGGCATGTGCCCGGAGCGCAGTCGCATGCTGGTGACCGCTAAGTGACGGTTCAACCGACCTTCGCTAAACCATGGTATTTTTGGTGGTTCACTGGTCATAGTCCTATACCATATGCCCTTCTCCTTTGACCTCTCGTCAAAGTATTCTTTCCAATTTTCAAAACATTTTTGTTTTACTCCTCTGAGTAGGTCAGTGAAGAAAGGCATATTATTTACAAATATCCCTTCGTCAGCTCCAATTTTTGCTAACCTATCGGCTTCGTCATTACCGTTCAGGTTTATATGTGATGGAATCCACTGGAAATATATTTCCAAGCACAATGTTGAACTCCGTATTAAAATGAGTAGAACGAAGCTTGTATACGGAGTTCAACATTTGGTGACGCCGACGTCATGATCGGCCCGGCGAGACGACGACCCGGTGTAAAGATTTGGAAGATCAGTACCAAACGGAGAGCTTAGATCAGATAAGTTACATAATTTAGATTCCAAAATTCTATACCTACTTATACTAATTCTATACCTACCTATAATTTTTTGACCCGTGGTTGAATTAGAGGGGGGGACGCTATTATTTTAAATTTCGGAGCGAATATTTACAAAACTGCGGGCTTTACCCCTATTATTTTTAAAATACCTATTCAACGACACCCCACACACTAGTGTTGAAACGAAAAAAATAAATCACCCCCACTAGGTGTTCGAGATACCCAAAAAAAAATTTTTTTTTAGTTTTTATTTTACCGTTTTGTCGGCGTGATACATACACATACTCATACCAAATTTCAGCTTTCTAGTACTAATGATCACGGAGCTAAGCCGCGGACGGACAGACGGACAGACGGACATGGCGAAACTATAAGGGTTCCTAGTTGACTACGGAACCCTAAAAAGAACCTCTTTATTCCGTAACGCATAGTTAAAAGGCCTTATTCCTTTTAATCCTCTACTCCTGGATCAGGAGTTACTTACAAGACATGTTTGCACCGAGATTAGCAGATTTTCTGAGTCTAACCATTCAATTCTAAAATCAACTTTTCGATCCCAGTTTAGAGTTAAGGAGACAGGAGTTCCACAAGGCAGTATCCTGGGCCCACTGTTATTCTTACTCTACATAAATGATTTGCCTAATGCAACGTCCCAAAAATGTATCATGTTTGCAGACGATACGACATTAGTTATTAAGTGTAATAATAAGTTGACATTTAAACAGGATATAAATAATTCGTTAAATGACATAATCAATTGGCTAAATATGAATGACTTAAAAATAAATATTAGTAAAACCAAATGCATGCAATTTACCTCTTACAATTCGAACTCTCTACCAATCTCAATCAAATATAATGATGATTGTGTACATGAAGTAGCTCTAGCTTCATATGATTTTCTAGGCATAACGATTGACAAACACCTTAACTGGAAAGACCACATTGAAAAAGTCTGTGGCAAGCTGAACGTGAACAGATTTGTCTTTGGTCTCAGAAGACTGAGAGATACGGTGTCTATGGAAGCCGCGATAACAGCATACCATGGCTATGTGTCATCCGTTATACACTATGGTCTAATTGTTTGGGGCAACTCTGTGGATGTGGATAGAGTATTTAAAATTCAGAAGAAATGTGTCAGGATTCTTTGTAATGCTGTGCGTGACGCTGGATGTGTACCTTTATTTAAAAAGCTGCGAATACTTCCTTTACCATGCCTATACATAAGGGAAGTATGTGTTTTTGTCAACACTCACCTACCATATTTTAAAAGGCGGGGTGAAGTCATGCGCAGAGGAGCTCGTCAAAAAAAATGGTTGCCTGTAAAGTCGGTTTTACGGGCGAAGGAAGATTTTACGTGACAACGTCTTATTCTCGGTAGAATATTTATTGATATGAATATTATTAAATTGCACAATAGGAACAAGGAATTGAATGAAAATAAGAATTGCACAAATTTTAACTATAAAAATATATTTTGTCTCTCTCACTCATCAACCGTGAGCGGGCGTTACACTTTTTCATGAGTGACTCCGAGCCGCAACCTAATTTAAGACGTTGTCACGTCAAAACTCTGAGCCTACTCCATAAACCACGAGCCACCAAATGTATCTATCGCAAAAATGTATTTAATATGTGTATTACTGTGTTTAATAGCCTCCCTGAAGAAATAAAGGTACTGCAAGGAAATAGTTTTAAAAACTAATTAACTGTCTGGCTCCTTGACCATTGTTTTTATAGTGTAAATAGTTATTTAGACCGTACCTGACATTTCTAGCTTAATTTTATTGTTAATTTTGTTGTTATTATTATTTTGTATTTTTGACCGTTCCAGTACTTGACATTTTAATTTTCAGTTATTTTCTATGCTAGTTTTATTATTATTTTTTGTCTGACATTGTTTTTGTATCTATCTGAATTTACTTTACATGAGCGTGCTCTCATATTTGCATGCCTGCATGCGCATGCAGGCCGAGTACACGGCACGTTGTATGAAACATAAGACCTGTTACTGTATATTTACTGTACTTCTGCAAATAAATAATTTTGACTTTGACTTTGACATTTAATTGTTTTTTTTTCATATTATGACAAATATATTGATAATTTCAACCAACTTTTTTAAGTGAATAACAAATTTCACCGAGTTCTAGGTTAGTAAGGCAGCTATTTCATGCTTTTATTGCGTGCAGTCAAAAATGAGTAGAAAAAAAAAAATCGCGAGAATTTTGTCAATTTCTAGTAACTAGTTTTTGAAAAAAAATTACCAATGAAAAATTTAAACTGAAGTTATCTAGTATATACTATATCTATTATAGTATATCTATTTATGTATGTGTATATTTACCCATATGCGTACTTGTTTTCTGTTAGTATCTAGTTATGTGCTCCCTTCGCCTTTACCTGCACCTACTCTGTATTAAGTTAAAATTTTCATCAATTTCACTGCCCAAAGGTTGTCTGGAAGAGATCGCTCTTTAGCGATAAGACCGCCTGTTGTCTACCGTTATTTATAAATTGTATTTATCTTGTTTCCTTTTGTAAACTTTTTTGGTGTGCAATAAAGTATTGTTGTATTGTATTGTATTGTATATACCAATAAATCCCAATAGCCGTGTTCTAGGTATTAACATCCATAATATGTTAAGAGACATGTTTGATCATAGAGAAAAATGTCTAAAACAATCAGCATTTTAAAATGAATAAGGCCTCTTAACAAACAAGTAAAATAACTTAATTAGATAATCATTTTTGGCCTCCTCCAAGTTTTTCACTTGTTGTGCCTCTGTAATCCAGTGATTCGTGACCTTCGTAAGGTCGTCAGCCCGGCGAGCGCCTGTAGCCGCCCGGGTCAGCGTTTACCACATGATACTGTACTTACATATTCAAAAATTCCGTACCAATGACTAAACAACACGTGTCGCCTCAGTCTGTAAGGTCAGTCATGTTCATGTGATTCGGGATTTTTGACGAATTTTACCCGACTACGATAAGAGCAAGCATAGGTACAAATAACAGGGACACTTGTTTTTCTAAACAATATTCCACGAATTCGCAACGCAACGCGTTATCTGAGTAACCGCGGGAAGTTAGACGAGTTATCTTCATCACCATACTCCTATCTATTTTTTGTACTCGCGTACTTTAATCTGTCAATTATAATTTCACAGACAAAATCACAATAACGCACTTTTTAATCCTGTGCCAAAATTCTATACCCTATGGTACCCGCTACAGAACTTTAATATTCATTAGACATCTCTCTACTCAACTCTAATAATTTCAAAGAGTCATCATATTTGATTAAAAAAAAACCGGCCAAGTGCGAGTCGGACTCGCGCACCGAGGGTTCCGTACAAACACTTTCCATCCCTAAGTGGTTAAGTTTGCACCTGGTATGTATAGCGCCCCATATAAATTAGGTGCAAAGTTAGGTATTCAAAAAAAACTACTTACCAGATCTCGTTCAAAACAATTTTCGTTGGTAGTTTTTATAGTAATGTACATCATATGTTTTTTTTAGATTTTTCATTTTCATATTTTAGAAGTTAGAGGGGGGGGGGGGCAACTTTTTTCCACTTTGGAAGCGTCTGTCACGCAAACTATTCGGTTTAGAAAAAAAATATTTTAGAAACCTCGTTATCATTTTTGAAGACCTATCCATAGATGTATCACACGTATGTGTTTGATGAAAAAACAATTTTGAGTTTCAGTTCTAAGTATTTATTATTATTTTTATATTATTATTAGCCCCCAATATTTATTATTTATTTTTTATTTTTGCGTCAAAACTTAATGCGGTTCACAGAATACATCTACTTACCAAGTTTCAACAGTATAGCTCTTATAGTTTCGGAAAAAAATGGCTGTGCCATACGGACGGACAGACGGACAGACAGACGGACAGGCGGACAGACAGACATGACGAATCTATAAGGGTTCCGTTTTTTGCCATTTGGCTACGGAACCCTAAAAACCGGCCAAGAGCATGTCGGGCCACGCTCAGTGTAGGGTTCCGTAGTTGCTCATACTTCACAATAGACTTAAGTTATGAGAAAGATTCCAAGCTTTATAAAAAGGTCGTAAACGACAAAGTAACTGTAGTTATTTATTACCTCTGGAAGTCAACTTACGTCCTTTTAATAAAATTATGAAATTTTGCGATAACTCAAAAACGGCTCGACCGATTTTGTTCAATATAGTTTTCAGTGATAGTACTCATAAAGCCTCATTTTCATGAATTTTTCCATATTTATTTTTTTCGGAGCGAATATTTACAAAACTGCTGACTTTATAAAAAAATAATGTTGAAAATCCCCTATTATTTTTAAAAGACCTATTCAGCGACACCCCACACACTAGTGTTGAAACGAAAAAATAATTCACCCCCACTTTAACGAAAAAAAATTTAAAGAAAGAGTTTTTATTGTACCGTTTTGTCGGCGTGATACATACACATACTCATACTAAACTCCAGCTTTCTAGTACTCATGATCACGGAGCTAAGCCGCGGACGGACAGACGGACATGGCGAAACTATAAGGGTTCCTAGTTGACTACGGAACCCTAAAAAGATGCTCTTTGACAAGTACTATTATACAATCGTCGAATATTTAAATGATGATACATTGCTAAATCGAATCCATGAAACATAAGGCATTGAAATCGCCATCTCTTATGAATAATTTAGGCCAATGATAAATAGTAAATGATAAGTATTTAAACGACATCATTTCGATAATTGTATTAGTTAAATTTATATAGCATTATTTTGACATGTATTTTCTAATAATTATTAGTTCAAGGAAATTAGATTGAAATGTATGGAAAATTTGGCAAAATTAAAGGATTACTTTTATCTATCAGGATATGTAGGTTATAGAGCCAAGTTTAATATTATCTACTCTCCCCCCTCTCAGGGGTGAGCGTGACCCCCCCGCACCCACGAATGTGTCCCGGAGCGCGGTATTTTCCACTTTAAAAGAAAACCGTGTACGATACATACAAAATGTATAGGAACGAAATAATTCTGAATAAATTTACTGTAAACCTTTTATACATACAAAAGCGATATCACTTATACAATCAGCGCAATCTGTTATCAAATACTAACGTTTTTAATTATTGATCTTTTTTTTCTGCTAAAAGGTTAGTTATCTCAAAAACTTCACACTTCTTGGCCAAAATATGTATGACAAAAGTAAAGAATAGAAAATGTTCTTTCTAAAAATGTATAACTTTCTGTTACTCTTTCATTTACAGTTGCAATGCAATTTTTAAAATTTAAGTCAGTTGGCCATTATGCGAAATATAAATATTCGTACTAGGTAAACGGTGTTACTTTCAATATCATGGACTTCTTATATGTTTTTCTGTAATCTACAAGTATTGAACTATATTCTATACTTTTTTTTTTAGACTCACTATTTCAGGAAATAAGGGGTGTGTGGGGAAATCGTCAAGTTTTGCTCATTTTCGTAAATAAATTCAAAACCGTTTAATTAAGAATTATACAATATATATATTTGAGATGTTCATAATGTACCCTTTCATTTGATATGTCACACGATATACTATGCCATTTTTTTTTCTAATTTGCCCCCTAAAACTGGCCCTCATGTCAAAATTTATTTATTTGCGTTACGTTACGTTACACGTCCATGTTTGGGTCATCAATTTACATATGTGGACCAAATTTCAACTCAATCGGTCCAGTAGTTTCGAAGCAAATTGGCTATGAGTTTTATGTACTCGTATGATCAAATATATGGCTAAAATACTTTTGACAAAATGACATTGAATACAAATAATAATATTATTACTTATTATATTTCGGCAAAAAGGCAAAATGAATGATAATAATAGTATGATTAAATATATAACTAATATATTTTCGACAAAAAGGTAATATGAATACCAATAATAGAGTGATAAAAAATATGACTAGTATACTTTCGGGAAAAAGATAATATATACATTCAAATAATAGTACATTAAAATATATGACACAAAATATTTCTGAACAATGAGTGATATGACTTCAGATGTTATGGGGATGTTTGACATTATTGGACATTATTGTTAGATTCAACAAGCAGTATGCTTAACAATTTTTCTGAACATTGACAATTATGAGCATAAATAATATGGAGAACATTTTCTGACTATCGATAATCGACACAATAAAATTATAGGAATCAAAGGGATCCCTGATATTTACTATTTAGACATTTCTACCCCATCGCACCCTAACATGAGAGATTTAAGAGTCCGCCACGTTGAATTTTAAAATCGTCTTTTTTTAGTAATCAGGTTATGCCCTTCCCTCTTCCCTCGTCCCTCATCCCTCGTCCCTCGTCCCTCGTCCCTTGTCCCTCGTCTCCCAGTCCGTCCCTCGTCCCTCAAGACTGTAAACCTACCTACACCTGAATGGTTCAAAGAAAAAGTACAAAAAGTCGAATATGTTCTCGTCGCTGTTGAGGTGAAAAGTTATGTGTGCTACACGAGAGCAAAGTTTTTTGCATCTCGTGCTGTTGAGTCCCTCGCTACACTCAGGATTCTAACTTAGAATCCCTTGCTCGGGACCCAAAATAGCTCAGCACTCGCAACAAAAAACAAGTTTGCTCTCTTGTTGCACATATAACAATTCTTTTCGTCGATTCAGTTTTTCAAAATATTTCAAAGTATGGAGGCACTTCTTTGCAGAAACTCATAGTTCAGCCAACTGTGCCTCTGTCAACTTCGCGATAGTGTGGGGCCGGAATCACTGCTGGCCATAGGCCTCTTCCTTAGATTTCTCCGGGTCCCTGTTTGATGCCTCCTCCGACCAGTTACTGAGATATAAATATGTCCAAGCCATCCATCCTACCACTTTACTTCAGAACATTCTTATCAGAATTTAAAACTGTTTTATAAACGGTTTTAATGCTGCAAAAGTTGTTTATATAAAACACCGATGTGATAAAATGGTACCCGGTCACTCTTTGTTATCGTGGACTACGCTACGCAGTAACCTTCTTGATCTTTCCTGATTTGTGTCGGGGAAGACCTGGACTAATGGGGGAAAATTGATAATACTTATCAAATTCTAACGAATAATCTAAATTAAATAGGTATATAACGCTCATCTCATATCATAATGATCACCACAAAACCTTCATTTTATAATAGTGACTAGAAGGTGCCCGCAACTTGGTACGCGTAATTTTTTATACTGTAGTCGAATAAAAAGTAACCTCTGGATGTCCAGCATCCCTGTGCCAAAATTGACGAAAATTTGTCCAGAGGTTTCGGCGTGATGAGAGGACAAAGGAAATGATGCTCAACAGATGGCGCCAGACTGGCATAGCGCCGCGCGCCCATACATAACAAAATGACGATCCTGCATCACGCTATTAAGATTTTTCCTAAAATAATATACATTGCATTTAAAATATAACTTCTATAACGACAAATCCACATAAAAAAAAACTGTTAACAAACCTACTATACTAAGGGATATTATTAATGGCACAGCAAACAAATAATCGCCTATCAATTTATTTTCATCAATTATATACTTTTTACATCAAAGTAATTATTGCACAGCAAATAGGTAAAATAAATGCCTAGCAAAAATTGTACTGCAGATAATTAGAAAATACACATCAGCCTGACATTACTTTTCATCTTTTTAAAGAACCCAGTAGGTTCAGGTTAGGTTTGTTTCATAATTATTCTGAAAAATAAACAGTTTTTGAAAAAATGGCTTTCGGAGAAATGAAGTTTGGCGAAAAGTTACAGATGGGAAACAAAAATGAGTGTTTCAGATAGGAAACCATCTAATCCTGATCACCTTTCAGAGCGGATCCGACTCGGCCGGGTTAGGTTAGGTTAGTTTTTTTTTATATCCCTAAAAACGCTCCATAATCGGCAGTCATTATTAGCTATGCATTACTTAACAATGCTTTATTTTTAAATAAATAGATGCACGCCACAAATATAAATTGTAGTATATTTAGTAACATTTTGAGTGCAATATTTGCTGTGCAATCAATAATTTTGATTATTTTTGCATCGAAAAAGGTTTTTTTTTTATGTACTTACGTTTAAATACTGCCCCTATACTATGTACAAGTACCTGCTGAAGACATCATTCGTCAAAATTTTAAGTTTTCGTAAGCCATGAATATCGTAGACATGTTATTTATGAGCATAGGCATAAAAAAAAACAAAGGGTGAACTAATTATATACAACTACCGACCCGCCCCGGCTTCGCACGGGTGCAATGCCGATAAATAATTATGCATGTATTATACATATAAACCTTCCTCTTGAATCACTCTATCTATTAAACAAAACGGGTGCGTCCCACGAGATATAAATAACTACATAATATATTATTTCATATGAATAACGTTCACAAGATATAATGAACTTTTGCTATATAAGTAACATCAAAATCAATATTTTTATTAGGAATAACGGTCAATTAGCATAATGCTCATGTTGTAGAATGATTTTTTATATAACACTAAAATACTTTAAATTCAGTTGACATAAACATACCTACATAACCAATATCGATCATAGTATATACTTCCTTTTAGTATAATGATTAGAAAATATAATAGCATATGATATAAGTACTAAATAGGTTAACTGCTCATGGCAAATATAAATGGAACATGGGTCAAAAGCCGAAAACTGTAGGTTAGGTTAGGTTTGTTTTATGACCATGGATAGCGGAGCGAGCAAAGCGAGAGAAGCGTCAAAATGCTTGCTTGCATGGAGGTCTATTCAAATTTAACAGCAAACTATTGCATAAGTATGTACATAATTGATGTGCAGGCGGTTATTCTATACGAGCATTATGCATTTTAGTGTTAGATGTATTGAGTATGTAATATACATTATAAATAAGAGATATTATGAACGTTATACGTTATGATCGTTATATACAATGATATTATACTTAAATAACGTTATACTTTAGTAAAAATAGATATATTGATGTTACATTTAACGTTCGTTACCTATACACGTACCTTGAACGGTATACAAAACAAGCTTATACAATATGAGCGTATATGATATGAATATTATAGTATAAGTTCTTATGTCTTATATTACTTACCCGAACAAAACTGCATTAAAATCCGATGCGTAGTTTTAAAGATCTAAGCATACATACGGACATACAGACAGATAGCCAGCAGGGTGAATATGATGGTTGCTTTTATCACGCGATAAATAAGTGACAAAGCATCCGTCACGTTTTAACAAAATGCGTGAGTGACAGAAGCTTAAAAAAAATTGGGCGAGTGCGAGCCCGACTCGCGCATGAAGGGTTCCGTACCTATACATATATATAATCTATAACAAGTTTGTTGCATGGGAGCCCCCCTTAAATATTTACATTATTTATTTTTTAGTATTTGTTGTTATAGCGGCTATAGAAATACATCATCTGTGAAAATTTCAACTGTCTAGCTATCACCGTTATTGAGATACAGCCTGCCCAAGTAGCACAACTGGGTCTAAATAGCTCGTATATCATATCTAATTAGATGCTTAAGTGAAATTTACCACCATGACTAAGTGCTATATAGGTGGCAAGAACCCTTATGCCACCAGTATAGAACCAAAAGGAGAAAAATTGCAGCCTATTTTTGGTGCTAAATAGAATCCATAAGAGATCTCACAATTACCTTAAGTGGTAATTAGAACTATGGGTGAAAGTTATGCGCAGTGAACGAATGAAAACATTTCAGTTCGGTCAATGAGTGATAAATGAGTCGCCAAAATTATCTTTGAGTGGCGAGGCAACTGTCAAATTGTGTTTTATTAAAAGTAATACGTGATCCGCCATATTCATTTTGGATTTATATGTCTGTTTGATTGTGATTAAAACTTTACGTTATACAAGCATTGAAATAAGCACGAAATTCTTGCGATTTTTTTTTTACTGTGAAACTATAGTATGTTTTCTTTGTAAATTTCGACGCGCCCTTCATTTGATCAGGAATATTAAAAAAGAGAGTGCTAAATTAAATAAGGAATAGATACTGATAATAAATAAAACTGTTAAAAACCTGACCTAATGATTGTAGATTACGTACAATGTTAAAGTAACATCGTCACAACTATCAAAAGTCTGTGATTATGCGTGAGTGTGATAAAATTCTGGTTAAAATAATCAATTTTCATAGGCTTCCATTTGTAAACATGGCGAAACAAAAAAGATCCTACAGTGTTTATTTTCACTTATTTGTTCCTTATTTGGAACTATCAAGTCTAATAATCACTTATTTGTATCTTGCGAGTGGCAAAGCAGTGAATGATATTACCAATAGTAATTATTTGCTCTTTTGTAGACTATTAAACAAGCAAGACTATTAAATATGTTTTGACAAGGCGCAAATAGGAACTATAATAGAACTTTTAGTTCGTTAGTGGTTTGAAATAAGTGAAAATAACTGCTTTTGGTTCCAAGAACCTCCTACTGAGACCTATTTATGCGTTGGAGTGGCAATAAGGTACTTCTTAGGCCTTAAAGTTGCAATATTTTTTGGTTCCAAAAGAGCCGTAAAATTATCCCTTTAGCCACTATTGGTGATATAATTCGCTATTGTACTAGTCATTTGGAACTTTTAGTTCCAAATAAGGGTATGTTCCCACTTATATGTAAAAGTTGCTTATAAGTGATTTTAAGGCCTTATATAGCACTATTGCTTCTTATTGAGTGACAATTTGAACCTTCATGCAACTTTAAGTAGCAAAATCGACTTTATCCCACCATAAGTAATAAAGTAGAAACAAAAAACGCTCCTATGCAACTACAAGTGATAGGATGAACTCATATACAGTTTTGAGTTGTGTTTAAAGCTATAAGTTGTATCAAACACTGTTAAACCACTCATTTAGAACTTAAAGCTATAAGATAAGCTGCAAAATTCACTAATGTGCTGCTTGTGTGGTGACAGACGGACGGACGGATGGACGGACGGACAGCGAAGTCTCAGTAATAGGGTCACTTTTTTACCCTTTGGGTACGGAACCCTAAAAATTAGTTCGGGTACCTCTCGTACACCTATAGTAGGGGTGAATTTTTTTTTCGTTCTAACACTAGTGTGTGGGGAGTCGTTGAATAGGTCTTTTAAAAATAACATTCAATCATAACTTTTTGATAGTCAGCAGTTTTGTAAATATTCGCTACGGAAATCCAAAAAATAGCGCCCCCCCCCCTCTAACTTTTCAACCACGAGTCAAAAAGTTATGGGAAAATGAGGCCTTATAGGTAAGTACTTTCAATGAAAACTATATTGAATAAAATGGGTCGAGCCGTTTTTCAGTTATTGCAAAATTCCATAATTTTCTTTAAATGACGTAAGTGCCGCGCGGTCCTTATACTTCGAACGTTACACATATTAGTTAAGTGCCATACTGCATTAAAACATTCCGCTCAATTTGGCGCGTATAATCCATAACTTCCAGAAAATAATAAGTAATTACAGTTACGTTTACGACCTTTTTATTAGCCCTTGAAATCTTCCTCGTAATTTAAATCTTTCTCGTAATGTTCGTCTATTATGAAGGATGGATGCAACTATGGAACCCTACACTGAGCGTGGCCCGACATGCTCTTGGCCGGTTTATTTAAACATTTTCGCGCTCTACAGTAACTTCAACTCAACAGGCAACATACTACCCAAATAACTCCTGTGGCGCGGAAATAATCCTATTAACGAGTTATACTCCCACACAAAGTCCGACTACTGGTAGTGAGGGCTAGCCAGCCCTGATACAGCTCAAGTCATGTCTTGAAAAAAACAGGCAACATAACAAGAAAACTAATTTCAACAAGTTTCGTCAGTCATCCACGCGCATGACGCGCATGTTATCTGAGGAAGCCGTGACCTAACGGTTCTATCGAAAAGTGGGAATACCTACAATATTGTTTGTTATCTATACTTATTATCATTATAGATTATAGACCAAGTTATATAGGTACGTCTCATGTTCTTATTAAAATTTTGGTAACAATTTAGCAAACAATTTAGAAAATACTCAATCGGTAAATATAAAGGGATAGGTACATGAATATATGTACACTCGAGAACAATATAAAAATTCCGTGGTCTTAACGTAACCGTATTCGCTAGCGACAGCGTAAACGATTTGTATGGAGAATAGTACAGCGCCGCTCGCTCCTACTTTGTAGAACTACAATTCTCCATACAAATCGTTTACGCAGTCGCTAGCGAGTACGGTCACTGTAAACTCATGGTAAGGGTGCTGTTGCTCACGGAAAGCATCATTTGATGACGCGGAGTTGTACAAGTCACCCTCTCTATAAAGTATTTTTATATTTTTTTAATTATTTAGTAATATGGTTTCTGCTTCTTTAATGGCCAAGGCGTGATCTTCTAGCGGTGAGGACCCTTGTATACGTTAATGCATAGTAACTCTGATTCTTTAAGTTGAACTAAGAGATAGCTTAAGTCCATTTACATATAATAGGTAAGGAGATAGGAAGATTAGGGATTTGTGAACTAAATAATTAGCCTGAGATGAATGTTAGCCTTCCGTCAACTACCAACCAATTGACTGTAATTAGCTATTAAATCCTTCAACTCTGCTCTTATTCTACTACATAGTCAGGGTCTTGAGGCAGTTGAGTGGTTGGTAGTGGGAATATAAACACTTAGCTAGCACAAGGGGGTGTGTAATAATTCATAGAACAACAAATGGTATAACGTTCATCACATCGAATAACATATAATATAATTTCAACACATTAGAATCGATCAATTGATAGAATTATCATTTCGTAGAAAATCAGTTCATATATTTTCATTTCTTATAACAAAACTTGATATATTTTTTGTTTCGTATATAAACACTAAAAATAATGAACACTTAATATAATGAACATTTAATAGAATAAACAAATAACATAATACATACTTAAAATAATGAACATTTCATACAATAAACATTTAATAGAATAAACAAATAACATAATAGGTACACACTTAATAGATTTTTTGTCAAGAGAGAGTGACTATTTTGTATCATTTACGCGCTTATGAATTAAAATGTATAAAAATTCAATTACTTGTTTTTTTTTGCCAGTACTCCGCCTTAGCTCCAAACTTAATACTTTCCTGGAAGTGGTTGGGTGGATTGTTCTTGTATGTAAACAGTATGAATACAAGCAATACTTTTTTCGGTACGCAAAAAAAAATAACCTCGAAGGCCAGGCGGGAGCTCGCTACGCTTCGCTCCCGCCTGACCTTCTAACCTAACCCGGCCACGTCGGATCTGCTGTGAAAGGTTTTGCTCGCTCGCTTCGCTCGCTCGCTCGTATGTTTTTTATTTGCCAGTACTCCGCCTTAGCTCCAAACTTAATACTTTCCTGAAAGTGGTTGGGTGGATTGTTCTTGTATGTAAACAGTATGAATTTGAATACAAGCAAAACTTTTTTCGGTACGCAAAAAAAAATAACCTCGAAGGCCAGGCGGGAGCTCGCTACGCTTCGCTCCCGCCTGACCTTCTAACCTAACCCGGCCACGTCGAATCTGCTCTAAAAGGTTTTGTTCGCTCGCTTCGCTCGCTCGCTTGTTCAAATTTTGTAATTTATGAATTCGAAAGTATATTATACGAAAAATACATTCTATTAAACGTACATTCTATGAAAAGTACATTATATTAAACGTACATTCCATGAAAAGTACATTCTAATAAACGTACATTCTATGAAATAATTGTTATAAGAAAAGTGAATTATATTAAACGTGCATTCTATCAAATGATTGTTATAAGAAATGACTTTCTATCAATTGTGCTTCTACGAAATAACGATATATGATATAAACATTCTATGAAACGTTGTTATACAATCTGAAAATTCTACCAAACGTATGTTCGGTCATATGAAAATATGTTAATTGTTTTTCTATGAAATGAGACGCACCCAGCACAAGGTGTAGGGCTTCTAAAGGTAGAGGAATTTGATTACAATGAAACAACTTATTGGTTAGAAAGTATATATATTGAATCTTTGTATGATTGTTCTTCTCTTTACCAACGGTTCACTATAAGGCTTACTGTAGGAGGAAGAACCGTCATGAAACCCCCCAGACTGCCATAATGCAAATTATATTTTTGAACAATTAAGCAAATCTGGGGGCACGGTAGTGCCCCCGCCAAGACGAACAAAAAAGAGGCGGGGCACTACCTACCTTTTCTCGAACCGTTTCGTCGCATTTTCAAACCCTCATAGTTTCGTCCCAGTTAACACCAGAACGCCCAAATTCACAGGTTAAGATGCAGTTAGGGAGCATATAAAATGTACAAAATTTCATTGATCTAGCTTTTATACTTTAGGTTTTATTGGTACCTAAAATACGCCGATTTTGCCACTCACTTATACACTGACGTATCAAAACCTCTGGGGTACTTCCCGATGACCTAGAAAGCTGAAATTTGGTATGTAAGCTAGTATTAGTACACAAACAACAAAATAATTCTAAAACTTGGAACTTTTACCCCCCAACCCCTTAAACTAGGGGATGGAAGTTTGTATGAAAATTCTGCAAATTTTGATACTAGAGGTCTGAAAATTGGTATAGGGACTCCTTGTTATAAATAAAACACATAATATTCTAGGATTTTTAGAAAATCACCCCCCACCCTTTAAATAAGGGGATGTAAGTTTGTATGGGGTTCCCATAATAGGGGATAAAAGTGTATATATATATATGGGGCTAAAAGTAGGTATTTCTTAAATACACAATTATTACTACTTCTGTATCTACACTGACTTCGTATTTTAAATATTTCTTTACAGACCTACCAAAATGCGATAATAAATGTAGCACAATTAACACGCGGAATTTTATATTTTATATCGTTGAGTAAATGATTTTTATATCCATCTTAAGCAGATTTAAGCGTAAGACGAATGCGTAAGAGGAAATGATATCAACATGAGAAATATGCAAAGATAGAGCTCTGAAGACTGATGCTCAAGAAACGCTACAGCCCAAAATAAATAAAAAAGCTAGGGCACCTTACAAAAAGAAATAAGATCCCACCAAAACATTTCATGTAAAATTGGCGGCCAAGACTCACATGCTCATAACGCTTTCACTGTAAAAAGTTATCAGATCCCAGGAAAAGCCAAGTCCCTAAGCCCTGACTTTACTAACCCTACACCTTGGTTTCAAAAGTATGGCTTGGCCGTTTCATAGTACCTTAAATAAGTCCAACGGACCGTTTGGCCCATTACGGTTTATATATTTACGGTAACCTATGAAACAGCCAAGCCATACTTTTGAAACCAAGGTGTAGGGTTAGTAAAGTCAGGGCTTAGGGGCTTGGCTTTTCCTGGGATCTGATAACTTTTTACAGTGAAAGCGTTATGAGCATGTGAGTCTTGGCCGCCAATTTTACATGAAATGTTTTGGTGGGATGAATTATTACAAATATGAATTGCCATCATAGGCTCTGCCTATGCCAAAACGATTAGCTTAACTTATCTCCAACCATGAAATGCATTTCACGAAGAGTACAATAGTAACCTTTCAGTATATATTGTCGTCATGTAATCTTTCATTAATATCATAAAGATACTTCTTCCTAGCCCTATACATATTGACACGCCAAAGCCTTAATATAGCCAGGGAGGGAAAGTTCACTATTTAAGAGACTCCATATAGCAACAATAGGCTCTGGGTAGTTAAGTCAAGGTCCAATTGAAGTTCTGTGGTATATGTAACTAAGCCCCTAAAAACGAACCGCTTAAACGGTTCGCTTGCTGTGTTAAGACGCTTTTCACATGCGCCTTGGCCCAGTTACATCGAACACAGACTAAACTTCCATATGGATATTTAAATATAAAACATTTTACTCCACTGCAATTCTCTATGAACCTACCAGACCCCGAGAGACTCCACAAAGTCCATAAGACTGATTATATTTAGTTCAAAACCAGTTGAAGTAACCTGAAGTTAAATGTAATCGGGGTTTGTGTTAACAGCGCGTGTGGCGATGGAGTAACATCTATAGTTGATAGAATGCACTGTGGAACCCAACCACATCTAACTCAAGCTGATGTCTTCCTTTGGTTATTAAAGTATTAACAAAAGCGTAGAGTCTCCCAAATAAATTGTTTTAATAGTACTATGTTGCTGCAAATCCCCATGATCCAGATAGATCCCATAAGCTTAATTATTAGCAGAAACTCCAAATGGTCCATCTGACCTAAGATATTTAGCTCTAATCCAGTTGTAGTGTAATGCATGCATGAGCTACCTACTAAATAAATACATCCTGGGAACGCGCGCCAATTGTAATGCTTACGAGCTAAGAACTTCAACTCTAGAGTTATCCTGAGTCACGGGACCACCAATCGTAATGTATGCTAAGCTCTAACTAAAGGAACCGGTCCACTAATCGTAACGCTTACGACGACGAGCTACCTAAACTACCTCCTGGTCCTACGCCTGCTTCACCCTCGCCACTAAACTCTACTCCTACAACGAAGCCCTAAGGAAACCCTACAACAATTACCTAAGAATATCTTAACAGCAGCTCCCAGTCTTCTATATCCTACAACTAAACAAATCTAAATATGAAAGGATCTTTATAACAATTGAGTCTGAACTTTTCTTAATAACTAATGGCCAAAAAAATGTGATCGATGTAACCGTTGTGAACGTCTAGATGTGCAGGACCCAACATTGTTGTAGTAACTCAAGCTCTTTTAAGAGAAATCTAACCGTGATGTGTCGCCAAGTGCTTCCGTACCCATATACTGTGCTATGCTACCATGTATTACCAAATAAATGTGTATTCTCTTACTTATTTAATGCAAGCTTCTCCTATCCTACTGCTACCTTGGTTCTTTGTACTAAATTAAATTTCCAACTTAACTTAATGCTATCTATCCTCAAAATATAAACTGTTACTTCCTATGTAGTCTAGCTAACAAAACTATCTATAGTTCCTATAGCAAGATTCAATATGGAATATTATGGATACTCTTATAAAAGTTATTTAATTCTATATGAATTATCAAATTCATTTAGTCCATAGTCAGATATAGTTAAACTAGATTACCTTATGTAACAATAAAAATCAATATGTGATTCTATCCAAATTTTATTAGGATTCTGGAATGAAAGGTAATTTAGTTTTTTAAAATTGCATGTTCTTACTCCAGAATGATTAGAAATCAAATGTCTATGTACAATATGAAACTACACTTCCTTACCAATCTATAAATAGATGAAAGTTACAGGGTCTATGAGATTTTATTATGAATTTAATTGTTCTTAAGTTTCCATATTTGACAATATTGAATAAATTTTGTCATTACACCTTAATCTGAGAAGGTGGTATACCTCCCTTAAATAAACTATAGTAGACCAATCTGAAGTGGATTCTAGACCTATACAATAAGTAGGAAGTTGTTTTAGTCTTCACAATTAAGAACTAGTAAGGACTAGATTATAGTATAATGGAGAAGGTATCTTTATTGTGTATATAAAAAAAAATATAAATTTTTGTTAATAATCCCCTACCACCCTGAGTGTGCGGAGAGTATCACTGAACGCTTTACCTATCTATTCCTGAGAAGCAAATCGAATTAAAGCGTTCAGCTAGAGGATGGGGAACTCCGCTCCTAGTCTAAGCTGAACAAACCACTGTGGGATCTCATCACATCTATGCATGACGTCCTACCTAAAGCAAAGTGTCAAGGATCCATCTTTTAGGGAAGCCTTTTGGCGCAAGCTTCTTAAGTTAACTACACAAGATCTACTCTAAGGATTTTACCTACCTATTTAACTAGTTAAATATATGTGATGGCTGCAAAGACTATGACAATGTAGTTATAATTGTATTTATAAGATCTCTAGTACACTACTCTTCCTTAGTAGGTAAGAACCCTTCTAATAAGTTCTAGAACTTGGTTTTCGTTTGACCATACTCATAAATGTAGTACACCCTTGAAATCATGAAGACTATTGTGTCCGTTCGGAATATCTTTCAACTCTCGACTGACTCATTCTGATAAGGGAAATTACTTTCAACCCTTGTGATATATATTGATTTAGTTCTGAGATCTGCGATGTAAATACGAGAACGAATAACTTTCATTATTGCTATCCATGAGTCCTCGGCTTTTCTTAGCAATTTACACTTCAGATACTCCACATCCAGTCTTAGGAATGCTTTGCATTTCCATACTATACGACGATCCACAATTTCCTTATCAAAATTATAACAAAGTTTAAAATTATTTCTGCTCATTGAAAGGGCGAATGTCATCGGTCAGCTGATTCGACTTAACTTTAGTGTTGCCATTCTATCACTGAGGCTGTAACATATGTACATTACTTTAAATCATAATCAGTAAATTTTAACTAATTATTTCTATATATATTGATGTCATATTAAAGGTTCTAAATATCTGATTGGTTTAAATAACAGGTTTCTCTATTCCCTTTCTTTATAAACTGTTACAAGATTTTGTTTTTCACTACTGACATCCCGAGTCAGAAATCAGCTGTTTGTATCTATTATACCAGACGAGATTAAAATAATTTGAATAAATGTTATGTTAGTTAATGATGAATGGCCGATTGCTCGGAGGATAAAAAAAAAACCCCGTTCTAATATTCCTACTGGAGTGTACCTATCCCCATACCCCCATTTGCCCTAGCTAGCACCACCAATACTAGAGGCCTAAACCTCACATTTACATTTAAACGTGTATGGAACCTAGGTAAGCTAAACTATAAATTCGGGAGATTAACCCGAGGTTGGACTAGAATCAGTGTAAGTGGGTCCCCCCTTGCGTGGCTAAGACACCGGAAACGCAGAGTAACCCGCCCTAATATGTGTATATAAAGCAGACATATAAATATATAAGTATATGAGACCGAACAGGGAGGTCCATTTGGCTTCGGCAAGCGCGGAAAGGCCCGCATGTCCATCACGTGTGGTCATTGCTTCCACCAAACAAAACTATCCACATTCGTAGGCTATTCACTGCACTTATATATGGCAAGTGCCCGAGCTGCCTAACTCGGGTAAAACTAGAAGGGTCTGAAAGATATTCGTTTAACAGCCGCAAGGTTAAATATCTTTCACCTGGCAACCATGTACCAAAACACTATTTCTGGCATGTAATTATGCTTAATAGCTCTCAAACAACAAAGTCCCAATAAATTTTAATAAATAATTATAATCCCGAAAAATAATCTAAATTCCAACAGAAATTCCCCTTAGAATCATATTTAGTAAGTACCTTAATGCCAGAGATCAGTGTTACCCGTTCGAAGTTGCAAGAAAGAATGAATCCCATCCTTTTTTTTTTTTTTTTTTTTTTTCCTACTTGTGAAGCCGGAAGCCTTATATGGCTGCATCCGAATGTCAGTAATTGGCAGGGGGCGGGACTTGCCGGCCGCACCTGCCCGGAGTGGAATCCCATCCTTCAATTCCCCTCCGTATTTATACTTAGCTGTGGACAAAGTGGACAAAGTGGACAAAGTGGACAAAGTGGACAAAGTGGACAAAGTGGACATAGTGGACAAAGTGGACATAGTGGACATAGTGGACATAGTGGACATAGTGGACATAGTGGACATAGTGGACATAGTGGACATAGTGGACATAGTGGACAAAGTGGACATTCTCACAATTTTGATCATTACGCAGTATAAATAAAGCTCAATTCTTCCGTTGGTAAATTTTTGTGAATAGTAATTTGCTATTTTAAAAGGTAGGATGCTTAGTTATTGGAATATTTTTACTTGCTTTCGTAAACATTCATACTGCTAATTCTTTTAGGCATTTGTATTGTATTATAATTATTAAGTGATGATTTTAGCATTAGCTGGCGAAATATGAAATTTTGAATGTTAAATTATAAAATAATAATACTTATATACGGATTTGCTATATATACGAGTTAATGTTAATTAAATTTGTATACGTATTAAGTTATAAATGATTTTTATGTATTGACGTGTAATATTGAGAATATTATAAATAAATGAATATGATGCCAATGTGTTGGGAAACTGATGATGACAATGATGATGTGAGTCTTACGATGGCGAGCACATGACGAGAACATGTGAATCGCTACAACCGCCCCCCTGCGAAAGTTTGAAGTGGATTGACATTGTCAAATAACGTAGAACTTCGCATTCCCTTATTAAATTGTAAAAACAATAAAAGAAAATATATATATAAAACAAATTATTCTTAAAACAAATAACATTTTGTGATATTCTTGGATATTCTAAATCCGTCAGTATTCGTACCCTTAAGTGTGTGTGTATTTAAACCAATACTTGGAAAGTCACTTGTGTATTAAATCAGAATTCAAACCATAGAATAATATCATTGAATCGTGAATATATTTCTCCAAATCTCGACCACATCGTAAGAAGTGTTTGGTTGTGAGTCAAACAAGCCCTATTAGCTCGGTTTTGCCTAAACACCTCAAACTTGACCTGCCCATTGCTCAGCCTCATTTGCGAATTCACATTGTACGAATTCTTCGATGAATTGACAAAACTCTCCTCAGACAACATAGCAAGATCTTTGGTATAGATACTGAATATTCATCCTTACTTCAATTCAATAACTGATTCCGATTTCAAATTCTTCTCCAAAATCACATGCGACTCTCCTTTCTCGGTGCGTGTATCACGTCAAGAATAAACAAGCCAATTTCAGCTCTATAATCATACAATTGTGTTTTTTTTTTTTCGTTCTTGTAAGACTATAGACTTACTAGTCGAATTGTGAAATAATGTTTCATTTCAAAATTATGCTCAACCATATTATTATACCAAAATCCATACAGATATACCAATTTAGTTTTATCCTGCCTTTACGGACAAACTAATCCACAATTCCTTTTTCTTTAAAAATATACAGTTGGCCAATCTAATCGTTGACATGGGTGTGTGTGAAACCTGCACGTTCCTGCTCGTGCTTGAAGAAGGTTAGCCCGTAGGCCCTGTAGAGTATTGTCTCGCACAAACTACCGCACAACGGTCTTAAATCGAAACTTCGATTTACTAAGCCTAACTTCTAAGTATGTGCAAACCAATTGATGTCTTTAGAAAATACTCCCGTTCGTACCTCTAAAGATAGAAGACCCCCCCGTTTTCAGATTCGAATACTTTCGAACTTAGCTTGAATACATACAGACAACATCCAACTCAAAAAGTCCACTCATTCATCCTCTCATACATCGCGCTACAGGCTCCTACATTCATTTTTCCGCATCGACTTAGTAAGAAGAACATTACCCATTTTGTATTCAAAATCCATACTACTTTACCTTCCTAAAATATCCCATGTTCCCCTTTACTTCTTTCATTAAAATCAAAATAAAGATTTTCTCTAATATAGAAAATAAAATTGTCCATCCACTTCACTCATTTCGTATTTTTGTTATACTCTAATAAAACTCGTAATTACTTTCCACACCTGGTTCAATTCACCTCTAACTACCCTTTTGAAAATTATCGAATTTCAATTAATTAAAGAACCTCAAAATACGTATTAATGGAATCGAACCATTACGCAAATCTTTCGATGAAATATACTACTAGCGACCTCTAGTGAAATTTGCGTACAACCACATTCGAACCTTAACTTACAATACTTATACTGCGGTACAACTTATATTATGACATCACTATTGCCTTTTAAAACAAATCGACTGTAATCGATACCTTAATCGATGTTATCTTAATATCCCTATTGAACATTAGATTTTGATTAATAAATTACTGAAATACTTGTACGTTGTCTAATTAACTAATTTATATAAATATATATTTGACTATTCTATAAACGTTACGTTAATCTTACGAACTAGGTAAGTGAATCTATGCCTTAATAATAGTCTACTATTTATGTCATCTTATCTCTTAAACCCGGCAACACCGTCTCACGACATGTCAAATGTCAATTTTTTTTTCATAACCTATTATCTATTCTACGAAATGGGAATGAAATTACGAATAGAAGAATAATGTACAATAAAACGGATTGTTATGAAGAAAAGTGTGATAAAATGAGTCTACGATAATAAGGTAACTATTTTCTACGCTTGTTAGTATAATCTGACTAAAATATTGAGCAAAGAAAAATCGTGTTGTAGTATTGTTATATTCAATGTTTGTCTTTGTTACAGAATCAAAACAACTACGTTAACCTTCGCGCTATAGTTATATCTCAAAATGTATGCAAATACACTCGGGTGCAAAGAAATCGGACCACCCCAGCATTTTTAACAATTTTCCAATTTCTGTAAAAACTGTAAGGGTGACCATAACATATTATATACCATATGAATGGTAAGCTTTTCCTCTATAAATTCATCTGATTTCCGAAGGTGTGCGGCCAATACGTTCAGATTTTCAGGGCTTAGAACGTTACCGCCCTAAAAATGCGTACTGGAGTAAAACTTTTGCCTAAGGGGAAAACTGTGGTTCTAAGGAAATGGAGGCAAAATTAAAACAAATTTCAGCAATTTAATATCGTGTATTGCCTCCTCTAGCCCTACGACAGGCAGTCATACGGTTTTTCATCGACCTTATTAATTTTCTTACGGTATCTTGAGGGATGCCCGCCCATTCTTCTTCGATCGCATACCTAAGCTCCAATAAAGTTTCAGGGGCGGGATCTCTGGCTCAGATTCTTCTTTTCAGCTCGTCCCAAATGTGCTCGATCGGGTTCAGGTCAGAACTTCGTGCTGGCCACTCCATAACGCTGATGCCCACCTCCTCCAGGTAGTCCGTAGTGGTCTGGGCTGTATGCGGCCGTGCGTTATCTTGCATGAGGATGAAGTCATCGCCGATAAAACCCTTAAATGGAACCACATGATCAGCCAGGATTTCCTCTACGTATCGAGGAGCAGTCAAACCGCCCGCATTTCGCCTTGTACCTGGCCCTGTGATGAACACAATGTCCGTCTTCGCTTCCAGAGAAATGCCAGCCCAGATCATGATTGACCCGCCACCATAGGCAACACGTTCCTCGATGCACCATTGAGAAAACCGCTCCCCAGGCCTCCGGTAAACTCGTGCTCGTCCATCATTACCGAACAAAGTTATCCTGCACTCGTCGGAGAAAAGTACGGACCTCCATTGCTGAAGGGTCCAATCTTCATGTTCGCGAGCGAAGACACGTCGTGCACCGCGGTGTCCTGGGGTAAGTTTTGGGCCATTGGCAGCCCTGTGAGCTGTCAATTCCTTCTCCTTCAGTCTTCTTCTGACAGTCCATCGGCTGATAGACACATTCCGGGTCTCTCGGAGCTTCTGCTGAAGCTGAACAGCATTCAATCTACGATTTCGTAGCGAGGAAACAGCGATAAAACGGTCATCTCTCTCTGAAGTACTGCGAGTTCTGCCTGTTCCGGGTCTTCTGGAGAACGTCTGATCTTTGCGGAACCTCTGGTACACACGTTGAACTGATGACTTCGATAGGTTCAGTTGTCGAGCCACTTCACGTTGACTAAGCCCACTCTGCAACAGGGCAACTGCTTGGGCGGCTTCATTTGGGGTAGTATCCATGTTTCTTCAGTTTTTCAGGGTCGAGTCGATGAGAGCAGTGTTCAGGAAGACGTATCAATTACAAATGATGCATAAACAATGATAATTACTGGTTTTATGCCTAATGGTACGTGGCCAATTAGTGCATGCGTTAACGAGGCAGTTGGAGGGGGGTGATTTCCACGCCCACATTTTGCACAATATCCATTCCCGCCCTTGAATATTGGTGTCATTTGATAGGGCAGAAAATTATCTATCACGTGGTATTTAAATTGTTACGGTCGAGCTTACAGTTTTAATAGAAAATGGAAAACTGCTAAAAATGCTGGGTGGTCCGATTTCTTTGCACCCGAGTGTATAATGAGACCCGGATAATCAATTAACAATATGTGATAAAATCGAACTCCACGCCACCTGAAACATACTATCAAAACGTAAGTTAACAAAAGTTTTAACTGCGTTTGTTCATAAAGTAAATCTTGTTTCTTCTGTACGCCAATTTATGCTCTTTTCTTGATTCTAATATCTTCTGTTTCCTATTTCCAGACTCTGCTCGTAAATCTTGACAACTTCTTCAGTGCAAACTAATCTTGAATGAGGCAGAAATAATGGAGAATGACTTGAACTCCCTACTTCTACTGCTGTAGCTTATTGGAACTTCTTTACAAGGTAATATTATTTATCTTATTGTTTCAGTTCTGAAGAACATAGTTGTTTAAAAATATCTTCACGCTAATGTTCGTGGAAATGACTTTGATCAAAAACAGTAGGTACTTCTTCGGGGTCGAAATTTTATTAATTCCTTCCTATTATTACTACCAATTCTCTTCTTGTCTTCACCCTATTGTTTTCTTAAGTCTGTTTCCATCGCCTGATTACAATTTTTCTTTCAGTTGAAGTCGGGCAGTTTATTTATGAACTAAATTTATTTCCCTCAAACAACTGCTATAAATGTTTATATCTCAAATTAAAGTATGTAAATGTACTGTATAGCTTTCTACCTTTGTGCAATAACACATAACATTTAATCTAACTTGTTTCAATAAGTATTTATTTTACTTTCCAGATTTTTGGATTTCGACAACAAGCTCCGGACAAAATCTACTATAGATCTAAAATGTAACCTGAGTATCATGACTAATGCATAATAAGAACTTGATTGAAAATGTATCTACTTATTTATAAGAATACTTAACAGAACTGAATACCTTAATAAATCTAATGGTAACAATACAGACATACTTACTTCGCTCAAAAATAAATTAAATATATGTCAATTGGTTTTCTTGTCTGGTTCTATGATTTTACTTTTATACTACATGTGAACATATATAACCAAGCGATTCTAATAATTACCTATAAGTGATACATGTGCCAAAATTATTTTAATAAAATTACTTTCATTTCATTTGTTTCATTATGTGTTAAAAGAAAACAGAGATCGCCCTCCTAGATACTGACTCACCAGCACTCCTACTTTTCTTTATAATTACTATATTCAATGTTTCTAATAAGACTTATATTAAACTAAAAGATGAATATTGTAGCTAGGATCATGTTTATCGGATCTTATTCTGAAACATTTCCTACATTGAACTAAAGCCTATTAATAAACCCTCGCCCCCCCAACTGCTAAGACTTTAGTATCCTCATAGTCTCCTTAATTTCATAACTAATTTTTCAACACAACTTAAACTGACGTAGATAAAATCTCCACAACCTCATATTTTCTGTAGTCAAGAACAATGACATCTCTATATTACATCACTTAATCAATTTCCTACATCATTCCGACTTAATACTATATTAAAATTAAATTTATTTAAATAATCATTCCATCTCGATATCATATTAATTACTGATAAGTGATAACAGATAACACTCTGTCACTTGTCAAATCAACTTATTTGAAAGCGTTTCTGTTCACTCAGCCTTGATTGTTTTTAATTTAAAAAATGAATTACCTATTATTATTTTTCCCAATTATGTAAATAATGCATAAATAATATTAAATGTATCCCTAAATATCTAAATCTAATAAAATGAACACATTGAGTAGAGTTGTGTCTACGTATCTGATTTGAGCTAAAGTAAGTATATTACTTAATATTATTATTTTATGTAGCGTAAATTATTATCTAAAACTTAAATAAACCACCTATTTAATTATTAATCAATATTAAAAATAACCTTTTGTAAAGCGTTAACACAAACGTCACGAATTTAATCGTATCTCAAACAATCCACTATTGAACTACAGATAAAAATAAAAAATGCCTAAATGAACGTGAACTGTCAACTAATTACTGTTTGCAAAATATTGATTTATAAAAAATATCCCGTTGTTCTAACATAAATCTTTTGTTTCAGGTACTATTATTATGTGAAATAAGAAAAATATCGTGTGTTATATCAAGAAGCTACTCTATTCACTATAGTTTGTGTATAAATATGCAACAAAATATATTTCGAGGCGACATGCACCCAACAACCCATCATGGCGAATCTCTTTTCCATTCTCACGTCAACAATTGTACCCGTAAGGGCATCATAGTTCAAAGCTCAAGTGTTCAAAGATCCCTTCAATAAAAACTGCCAGTAGCGACTCCACTAAAATTCCATGGCGAAATAACAAAATGAAAAACAATTGTCGAACTACAAACGCAAGAAGACAGCAAGACATGGAACCTCACGACAAACTGCATCGGCACGACTCAACAATCCCGGACTGATCCCATCCATGGTCACGGTCCCACCAATTGTAATGTCTGCATGATCATGGCAGCAATTGGAATAATCCCTGGTCAACGGCATCACCAATTGTAATGTCTGCATGATCTACCTACTAAATAAATACATCCTGGGAACGCGCGCCAATTGTAATGCTTACGAGCTAAGAACTTCAACTCTAGAGTTATCCTGAGTCACGGGACCACCAATCGTAATGTATGCTAAGCTCTAACTAAAGGAACCGGTCCACTAATCGTAACGCTTACGACGACGAGCTACCTAAACTACCTCCTGGTCCTACGCCTGCTTCACCCTCGCCACTAAACTCTACTCCTACAACGAAGCCCTAAGGAAACCCTACAACAATTACCTAAGAATATCTTAACAGCAGCTCCCAGTCTTCTATATCCTACAACTAAACAAATCTAAATATGAAAGGATCTTTATAACAATTGAGTCTGAACTTTTCTTAATAACTAATGGCCAAAAAAATGTGATCGATGTAACCGTTGTGAACGTCTAGATGTGCAGGACCCAACATTGTTGTAGTAACTCAAGCTCTTTTAAGAGAAATCTAACCGTGATGTGTCGCCAAGTGCTTCCGTACCCATATACTGTGCTATGCTACCATGTATTACCAAATAAATGTGTATTCTCTTACTTATTTAATGCAAGCTTCTCCTATCCTACTGCTACCTTGGTTCTTTGTACTAAATTAAATTTCCAACTTAACTTAATGCTATCTATCCTCAAAATATAAACTGTTACTTCCTATGTAGTCTAGCTAACAAAACTATCTATAGTTCCTATAGCAAGATTCAATATGGAATATTATGGATACTCTTATAAAAGTTATTTAATTCTATATGAATTATCAAATTCATTTAGTCCATAGTCAGATATAGTTAAACTAGATTACCTTATGTAACAATAAAAATCAATATGTGATTCTATCCAAATTTTATTAGGATTCTGGAATGAAAGGTAATTTAGTTTTTTAAAATTGCATGTTCTTACTCCAGAATGATTAGAAATCAAATGTCTATGTACAATATGAAACTACACTTCCTTACCAATCTATAAATAGATGAAAGTTACAGGGTCTATGAGATTTTATTATGAATTTAATTGTTCTTAAGTTTCCATATTTGACAATATTGAATAAATTTTGTTATTACACCTTAATCTGAGAAGGTGGTATACCTCCCTTAAATAAACTATAGTAGACCAATCTGAAGTGGATTCTAGACCTATACAATAAGTAGGAAGTTGTTTTAGTCTTCACAATTAAGAACTAGTAAGGACTAGATTATAGTATAATGGAGAAGGTATCTTTATTGTGTATATAAAAAAAATATAAATTTTTGTTAATAATCCCCTACCACCCTGAGTGTGCGGAGAGTATCACTGAACGCTTTACCTATCTATTCTTGAGAAGCAAATCGAATTAAAGCGTTCAGCTAGAGGATGGGGAACTCCGCT
The DNA here is from genome assembly GCA_905147355.2 of Apotomis turbidana. Lineage (NCBI taxonomy): Eukaryota > Metazoa > Arthropoda > Insecta > Lepidoptera > Tortricidae > Apotomis > Apotomis turbidana. The sequence goes on along the minus strand of LR990300.1, from coordinate 3,249,983 downwards.
CCTAGTCTAAGCTGAACAAACCACTGTGGGATCTCATCACATCTATGCATGACGTCCTACCTAAAGCAAAGTGTCAAGGATCCATCTTTTAGGGAAGCCTTTTGGCGCAAGCTTCTTAAGTTAACTACACAAGATCTACTCTAAGGATTTTACCTACCTATTTAACTAGTTAAATATATGTGATGGCTGCAAAGACTATGACAATGTAGTTATAATTGTATTTATAAGATCTCTAGTACACTACTCTTCCTTAGTAGGTAAGAACCCTTCTAATAAGTTCTAGAACTTGGTTTTCGTTTGACCATACTCATAAATGTAGTACACCCTTGAAATCATGAAGACTATTGTGTCCGTTCGGAGTATCTTTCAACTCTCGACTGACTCATTCTGATAAGGGAAATTACTTTCAACCCTTGTGATATATATTGATTTAGTTCTGAGATCTGCGATGTAAATACGAGAACGAATAACTTTCATTATTGCTATCCATGAGTCCTCGGCTTTTCTTAGCAATTTACACTTCAGATACTCCACATCCAGTCTTAGGAATGCTTTGCATTTCCATACTATACGACGATCCACAATTTCCTTATCAAAATTATAACAAAGTTTAAAATTATTTCTGCTCATTGAAAGGGCGAATGTCATCGGTCAGCTGATTCGACTTAACTTTAGTGTTGCCATTCTATCACTGAGGCTGTAACATATGTACATTACTTTAAATCATAATCAGTAAATTTTAACTAATTATTTCTATATATATTGATGTCATATTAAAGGTTCTAAATATCTGATTGGTTTAAATAACAGGTTTCTCTATTCCCTTTCTTTATAAACTGTTACAAGATTTTGTTTTTCACTACTGACATCCCGAGTCAGAAATCAGCTGTTTGTATCTATTATACCAGACGAGATTAAAATAATTTGAATAAATGTTATGTTAGTTAATGATGAATGGCCGATTGCTCGGAGGATAAAAAAAAAAAACCCCGTTCTAATATTCCTACTGGAGTGTACCTATCCCCATACCCCCATTTGCCCTAGCTAGCACCACCAATACTAGAGGCCTAAACCTCACATTTACATTTAAACGTGTATGGAACCTAGGTAAGCTAAACTATAAATTCGGGAGATTAACCCGAGGTTGGACTAGAATCAGTGTAAGTGGGTCCCCCCTTGCGTGGCTAAGACACCGGAAACGAAGAGTAACCCGCCCTAATATGTGTATATAAAGCAGACATATAAATATATAAGTATATGAGACCGAACAGGGAGGTCCATTTGGCTTCGGCAAGCGCGGAAAGGCCCGCATGTCCATCACGTGTGGTCATTGCTTCCACCAAACAAAACTATCCACATTCGTAGGCTATTCACTGCACTTATATATGGCAAGTGCCCGAGCTGCCTAACTCGGGTAAAACTAGAAGGGTCTGAAAGATATTCGTTTAACAGCCGCAAGGTTAAATATCTTTCACCTGGCAACCATGTACCAAAACACTATTTCTGGCATGTAATTATGCTTAATAGCTCTCAAACAACAAAGTCCCAATAAATTTTAATAAATAATTATAATCCCGAAAAATAATCTAAATTCCAACAGAAATTCCCCTTAGAATCATATTTAGTAAGTACCTTAATGCCAGAGATCAGTGTTACCCGTTCGAAGTTGCAAGAAAGAATGAATCCCATCCTTCAATTCCCCTCCGTATTTATACTTAGCTGTGGACAAAGTGGACAAAGTGGACAAAGTGGACAAAGTGGACAAAGTGGACAAAGTGGACATAGTGGTCAAAGTGGACAAAGTGGACATAGTGGACATAGTGGACATAGTGGACATAGTGGACATAGTGGATATAGTGGACATAGTGGACATAGTGGACATAGTGGACATAGTGGACATAGTGGACATAGTGGACAAAGTGGACATTCTCACAATTTTGATCATTACGCAGTATAAATAAAGCTCAATTCTTCCGTTGGTAAATTTTTGTGAATAGTAATTTGCTATTTTAAAAGGTAGGATGCTTAGTTATTGGAATATTTTTACTTGCTTTCGTAAACATTCATACTGCTAATTCTTTTAGGCATTTGTATTGTATTATAATTATTAAGTGATGATTTTAGCATTAGCTGGCGAAATATGAAATTTTGAATGTTAAATTATAAAATAATAATACTTATATACGGATTTGCTATATACGAGTTAATGTTAATTAAATTTGTATACGTATTAAGTTATAAATGATTTTTATGTATTGACGTGTAATATTGAGAATATTATAAATAAATGAATATGATGCCAATGTGTTGGGAAACTGATGATGACAATGATGATGTGAGTCTTACGATGGCGAGCACATGACGAGAACATGTGAATCGCTACAGTAGATACTTGGGATTAAATGCATTCAGGGGTTGTGTTATCAGTGCTTTTGACGAAGTAGTTGTGAGTTTGCACTATGAAACCTGATTGCATTAATCCCGAGCTGAAATCTATCTCTGGGCGTTAAAATAGAAAGCGTGGAGTTTCTGACCTATTTGATTTTACACTAATAGCGATCTAGAGTCTATTTAGTTTACCGCGCGTGGCTTTTGGAGTGTCATTATTACAGTTGTCATTACTGCTAAGGCCAGGTGAAAGTTGAATTTCAAATAATCAAGTTATCCCATGGATAGGGTTGAAATAGTTCTAAAAGATTACTTCTTCCACTTCAGATGAAAGTTATGTACACATTAAAAATCAAACTAAATGACATAAATATTAGCAGTCTAAATTTAATCATTCTATGCACGTAACTTTCCTCCGTCATATGACTAGAATAAAGTACATAGCATCAGATCAGTTTGAATTTCCTTAAACTATGAAATAATCACAAAGAAACATGGAACTTTAGTAGGTAAGGACAGATATTTTATGTGTGACTTCATTCCATATCCAATTCTATCTCTACGACTGAACATTATAATAGAAATTCACCATTAAATACAGATATTATCACTAGCAGTCTTATTCTTTGAAATAATCACAGAATCAACACACTGCCCCGATTATGATCACATAAAACAAAAGTAATTATATTCATATTCTTCATATTCTTTATTGCATACCATGGTAATTACAAAAGATCTTAAAAAATATACATATATGTATCACATGGACCCTGTAAGGGTATTGCAAAATCTTAAAACTAAGCCTGCTTATAAGCAGACATCTTAAGGGTGTACAAAAAATCTATTTAAAATTAACACAGCCGCTGTTAATTAGAATCTAATTAAAGTTAACGAAAATTACAAAAAATAACAAATTATAAATAACATAAATTCAAATTAAAAAGAAAATCTTTGTTAACGACTTATCTCAAACAGTTCTTGCACTGTGTAAAAACATTTTTGTGCTAAGAATGACTTTAACTTTTTTGCATATGTTTTGTCACTTGCTTCTTTTTTAATATGGTCCGGGATTTGATTATAATATTTAACTGCTGCATAACATGGGCTACTTCTGAAAAGTTCTATTGTTGGTACGGGTAATGTAAGTTTATATTCGAATCTTTTGTTTTGCTGTTTTTTGAACATGTATGTATATTTTTACGCACAAACATACATCATTCGTAAATATATAGACATGGTAGCGTAAGGATACCATGCTCCATAAAATGCGGTTTGCAACTTTCTCTATTTGGTATACCCACTAATATACGCATACACTTTTTTTGCATCACGAATAATTCGTGTGCATTAGTGCTGTTGCCCCACATAGTAATCCCATACTGTAACCACGAATGCGCATAGGCGTAATAGGCTGATAGTGCTGCGGAGAAGTTCGTAGTTTTACGTAATGTAAATAGTGCATACAAGAATCTAGAGATTTTAGTCTTAATATTTGAAATGTGGTTTTTCCAATTCATGTGTGTATCGAGTGTAATACCTAGAAGTGTAAAATATCCTGCTTCGTCAATTTTCTTGTTATGAAGTGTTAACTCTAATTTAAGTGATGGTTTTTGAAACGGGTGAAACTGTATTAGTCTTGTTTTATCAGTATTTAATAAGAGGTTATGGTCGGACAACCAGTTGTTTATTTGGTTTATTGTATTAGCTAACTTATTATTGTAGTTTTCGTTTTTATTAAATTCAAATAGAACAGAAACATCATCAGCAAATAAGGTACATTTTTCATTAATTTCTTTCGGAAGATCGTTTATATATAATAAGAACAATAAGCATCCAAGAACACTTCCCTGTGGAATTGAACCTCTTACTTCCAAAGTATTGGAGCTAACCATCTCCAGTTCATTTGATACTGGATTTAGGTATTCGACCTGAACGAGTTGCATACGACGATCAAGGTAAGATTTAAACCAGTCGTGTACAATGCCTCTAATACCCGATCCATAAAGTTTATTTAGCAGAACTTTGTGTGAAACTTTATCATATGCTTTAGTGAGGTCGAGGAGTAAGCCTACTGCGTAGCGCTTGTTATTCATAGCTGTCAGAATTTCTTGTGTAAAATTACTTACAGCTAGAGCAGTAGACCCACGGAGTATATGGAGATGGCATTCAGCGCAGTTTGTTCTAGCACCGCTGTAGCCGACTTTTACACGCACACAATTATATTCGTATAAAAATAAGGTTTTACAACAAACAGAAGTGAGTTGACATTGGCTGAGCTGATGTGTGCGTATTACGTAGTCATACACTACTACGATCAATGTATCGAGAATTTTAGTCCTTATATGCATATCAGACAATGTCTTTATTTTTATTATAACTAAAATAGAAATAAAATAAAAGGCAAATGAGACTTTATGATTCAGTACGACAAAGCCTCGAATTGACAAGAAATTGATTTCTACTTCCGTCAATTCAGTAGTGTCACTTTTGATATTAACGCTGGCTAAATATCGCAAGGTTTTATGTCACAATTTTAAAACATTTAAAATTGAACCCTATCCTTGTAGCACGGGGTCTAATTTTAACGACCCAGAAAATGTAATGTAAGCTCTGCCAGCGGTATGCATCTAATAATTCTAAAGGTTAAGGGCGTGACCAAATCAAAATAGTCGATATCGATAAAATAATAATATGTATAGGCTTATAATATGTATAATGCATGTTGAAAATATTTATTTTGTATGGTCGTAAACGTCGTAAATAAAATTTTTAGACCTTTTAATTTCTGGCGACGAAATCAAATGGAAGCGTCCATCTCAATCTTCCTATCGTTCAGAATGTTTACTTTACATGTAGTGATATATGAATAATAAAAACATCACCTTACAACATTTGGAACAGGTAGTAGGTAAATTATAAACGGAGTAGATTTATTTATTTCATCATATAAAATGTAAACAAAATAATTAAGGGACAATCGTACACAACTCGACCTGGCCTTATACTAACCAATAGTAGACGAAGATATAAACAATATATATAGATAACATCCATGACCCAGGAACAAATATTCGAGTTCATCACACAAATATTTGCCCTTGCCGAGATTCGAACCCATGACCGCCGGCTCAGTAGACAGGTGCATTAAAACTGCGCCAACCTCGTCGTCAACTGACTAGCACGTATTACATTGTGGATTAGCGAAACAATAATACTGTTTTAATCTAATGATTTTGTCACCCACTGCTATTGATATCGCTGTAATAAAATTACTTGTCTGAATTAAAAAAAACCGGCCAGGTGCGATTCTGACTCGCGCAACGAGGGTTCCGTACAAATTTTCACTTATCCCATCTTAATTGGCCTGGTTGAGTTAAGTTTGTATCTGAATTGTATGGCGCCGCACACAAACGAGGTGCAAATACTTATAAAAATAATGTAATAATTAATGTAATTTAATCTGCAAATTCTGAGTTTTAGTAATTATTTTTGACATAAGTAACAAATTGAAATATGTAACAATAAAGTATTTGAATATTGTTTTATTTTGTTTGCATGCCTATTTGTTAGAACATAAGCAACACTGTATATACCTGTATCACCTAATTTATTACTATGTTCTTGCAATAAACGAATTTGAATTTGAATCAAACTTAACGCAACCAGGTTCTCCAAATATGATTTACCTATTTATTTATTTAATTAATCTTTATTGCACAAAAGAAAACGTATCGTACAAAAGGTGGACTTGATGTTTGGAAAGGACTATATTTTTTTAAGATTTTTATTAGTATTTGTAGTAAGTATGTGGCGATTTCAGATTTTTATAAGTATTTGTAGTACTTGCCAAATTTCATAGTTCTAGGTCATCGGGAAGTACTCTATCACTTTGATTCCCTTGAGTGACGAAATGTGCGTTTATGGCGACATAAACGGCTGTATATTTTTTTCACGTTAACGTAGAAGCTTGATTTTTTTTTCACAGCTTTAAGGGATCCTAGACCTGAGTATATATACATATAGTGTTAATTTCAACTCGATACCTCCACGCGTTCTCGAGATAAAGGGTCTTGACAGACAGACAGACAGACGGACGGACGGAAAACAAAGTGATCCCATAAGATTTCCGTTTTTTGTGTAAGATATAATTAAAATGGACAAATTAGTATGAAACACGAGCGGCTCACATTAAAACCTCCATACAGAATATCGACAATTTATGGTTTAGACTTGTTCCCCCGCACTAAATTGTCAGACGGACGTATAAATTGCGTGCTCCTAAAGATGTTGCGTGAATAGTTGCCATGTCAAGCTAATGTATAATTGTCATAATGCACTGCAATATTTTACGAAATATTACAAAATACCGAATTTTATTACTTTCCAGTGAAATTAAACGGTATCAGGTAACTTTTTGAGTATGCAGATCTCGCCTGTGACGATTATAATGGCACAATTCGGCATATTTCTAATTTTTTAGCACATAATTACTCAAGCACGTTCGTACGGTAACTAAGTGACTGTTGACATCACGTTGACATATCTTTGGGTATTTGGGCCTTAGCTCGGTTACGCGTGCCCCGCCCAATACCCAGTCTATAGTATTCTTATTCTTATGGTCTGTGAGTAGACCTATTCTTCCGAAAACCATACTGGTTTTTATCTAAGACGTTATTTTTTTCGAGAAATTTATAGACACGGTTGCACATGCATTTCTCGAAAACTTTTGATATGGCGGGTAATAGTGCTATAGGTCGATAGTTATTGGAATCAAGAGTGTTACCTTTTTTATGTATAGGTTTTATAATTGCATTCTTAAGTTGCTGAGGGAACGTACCTTCATTAAATGATTCGTTTATGAGCATGCATAATGGAAGTGTCAGTTCACTTGCACAAAATCTTAGCAATGTAGGCGGGATTTCATCTATTCCGGCACTACGTGTATTTTTAAGGCCTCTTATAATCTTAAATACCTCCAGCTCTGTAACTGGGTGTAGAAACAGGGAGCTAGCAAGTGGCTCGCGCACAGGACGACCACACAGGACAGTAGGGTTGTCACCCTCTTGTCTTGATACTTGCTGACCATCATAAAAAAAAAAAAAAAAAAAAAAAAAAAAAAAAAAAAACATTTATTTCGAACAACATAGACTCATATAAGTACAGTAAGGATAAAATGTCAGTATAAGATTATTGAGAATTACAATTTTGATCAGAATTAAAAAATTAAAAATAATAAACCGAAGTAAAAAAATGTTAAATGTATTTGCAATATGCTTATGGTCTTCTGTGACGTAGTTTTGAGGTATTATATTCAATTTTAGGTTTTTCCGTACTTTATTTTTATTTTTAAAATTATTTATTATTTTCCACATAGTAACGGTTTTGTTACTAGATTTCTTCATTTCATTTATATAGTTCAATTTCTTTGATTGAATGACAGTTTTCTTTAAAACCTTTGTGTATTCTTTATAATGTTTTTTAAGGACGGAATCATTTTTGACTCCGTTTGTATGTATTTGTAATAATCTTTTATGCTTACAAGATATCTTAAGACCCTTTGTAAGCCATGTGTTTCTACGCTTTGATTGTATGGTTAGACGCTTTACCGGGATTCTTTTGTCTAGTACATTTTTTAATACCGCAGAAAATTTATTACAATTATCATTAACATTTTCATGGGCCAGTACAAGGTTCCAGTTTATATTAGACAAGTCATTTTTAAAAGTTGTTTGGTTTTGCTGGCTGTATATTCTTTTATAAATTCTAAGAGGTTCATTATTTACATTTTTGTTACTTATATTTGGCTGGTTTTCAAATTTACATATAATACTCATATGATCAGATAATCCGTGCTCCTCAATTGTAGTGGTGTGTGATTTGTTATTAGTAAAAACAAGATCAATGCAACTGGAAGAGTTCGACGTTTTTCGTGTAGTCTTTTTAACTATTTCAGCTAGGTTAAGTGTTAACATTAGGTCTGATAAACGGCGAGTGCAATTCGATTTTAGCATCATATTAATGTTAAAGTCACCCCCTATCACAATATTTTTATTCTGTTCTTTGTGTTTAATTTTATCTAATATTTTTTCCATACACTTGTAAAATGTCTCAATATTTCTATCTGGTCTATACATACAAATTAGTATAGTATTTCATTTAGGTAGTTCAACGCAGCAGCATTCTGACACATACTCAGTAGATATTTCATTAATGTCACTTCTTACAAAGTATTCTACACCCTCTTTAAGCAAAATACAAGTACCCCCACCATTATGTTCACTTCGACTGAAACTCGTAACTATTTCGAATTCTGGTATGCAAACTAAATCCATCTGTGATGACGTCATCCAAGTTTCAGTAATACAAACTGCATCAAAGGAATGGTCGGTTAGAAAAGTCTCTAAAATGTGTAGTTTATTATTTAAACTTTGCATATTTTGAAATAAAACTGTAAAGTAGGTAGATGCGTCATACTTAGTTTCGATGAAAAGTCTGTTGATTGTGTACATCCGTCTCCGGGGAACTTCAGCAGAGCTCGATGTCTTGATGTCGACTTGCGTTGCACTTCGCTTAGATGTGCCGTTGGTGTCTGTTGGCGTGCTATTAGTACACTGTCCGTGTTCCGCAGTCGATGGAAGTGAATATTCGCGGCCGTTTACAAACACCTTCTCGTTTTTCACTATTGGGCGTAGACCGCGCGTTCGAGCATCTCTTAAAGTATCTCTTAATACTTGCCGTTTTTTTAGTGTCACCGAGTCCATAAATTCTGAAACTGCAATGCCTGTGTTGTGGAAATTATGTCGGTTGTTTAAGACGTAGTTTTTCATTCTCCTGCTAATAAATTCCACTTTTATTGGTCTTCGGTACCCGCGCTTGCCCATTCTTCTGACGTCCTCAATAAACCCATTGACATCCGTGCCCAGCATTTCGTAAAATATACCGGCAACACGATCTACAAGTACGTGCCAGTTTTCGTCAGGGTATTCATCTAATCCATACAAAACTATCGTCTTATTATGGATTTTATCTTCAGTGATTGTATTTTCCTTGAATCCTGGTTCTTTGGAACCCTAAACTTGGCAGTGTATCTTATAATGCACATTGTAAAGTAAAAAAATCTACCGGTCAGTAACGATCGATTTATATTTTCTGTTTAGTATTAAATCGAAGCATGATGTGCACACTTACTACCAAAAAAAGAAATTTTGTGCTCTGGCAACAAATTTTGACCAGTAGCTCGCCTGGTGGCAGACCATACGCGTGCGACTATGAAGCTCAAGGTAAAAAAAAAATATATATTTTTTAATATTGACTTGGTAAATAGAAAATCACTTTAACTTATTGCCGAATAGTTGAACTAACGATTTTAAACTAAAATTTATAGAAAAACACTCATTTTCCAAGTAAAATATTAGCATATTTTTGGGTGTATGTTTTAATGCACACTGCCAGCTTATTAGTAATTTTAATATGTGCATTTTTGGATACACTGCCAGGTTGCGGTTATTATAATCGACCGGCGATTGACCTCAGTATCACCTGATGGTAAGTGACTACGGGGTCGAAGATGTAGGTCGCTGGTTCATCAACAACATCAACAACAATACACACCATGGGAGCGAGTTCCATCCCTTATAGCGATAGTAATTAGAATATAAAATTACAACATAAGGATGAAGTCGGTTCTCTTGCTTGGATGTCCGATGGTGAAATAGGGATGGTGGGATTAAATCCTGCAATTCCTACACAAAATCTCCAAAATAGATCCGATAGAAAACTGACATGCCGGTAACTTTGCGGCGATGTTTGAGGCTCTCGATGATGCCCCTAACCGGCGTAGCCGGCAGCATTACCAATGAGTTCGCGTTCTGCCGAATCCAAGGTACCCCCTTTGTGTTTATGTTAGAGCACTTTTATTAAGCTCTATAAGTAAGTAGTATCCATGAAATGGTGTGATTTGAGAAAATTTCTTAAACATTTTTGTAAAAAGCACTAGATTCTCTTAGCAGGCAAAGTATCCTTAAAGATACAAATTTAGTTTTGTGAACACTTGGCAATGTATCCAATAAGATACATGCAATAAATATCAAAATACAAGTCAAATATTTTTTTATATATTTTTTTCGTGTATTATTATCGATAACTAACTAAATAAAACGAAAAAAAATTAAAAACGCACATCTAATTCCCTGCCAAGTATAGGGTTAATAATTCCAACTCAGTGCGTAATTTTTTGTTCTCCGATTCTAACTGCTTAATATGTTCGTTTATGACATTTATGGATTGTTGCAAACGTACTTGCTCTTGTGTCAACGCGGATGAATTGCGGGTTATGTCTTCTTTTAAGTTGTTGATTTTTGAGTTGAATTCAACTATCAGGGCCTGTTTAATATTTTTTGTGATGCATTCAGTTAGGCTCTCCTTCATTGCATCAAATTCCTTTTTAATTAATTGACTAAATCGATCAAAAGAAATGTTGCCTGTGTTCATGCTTTCAGAGTGGCGCGAGTTTTGTTCTTGATGGTTTGAGGATGGGGAACACGATAAGCTTGTGACATTAACAGACTGAACACATATAAAAAGCACAACACAATACAAAAGAAATTAATGCATTAGTAAACAGTTTGCATAGCAAGACAAGGCGATGGGAATTTTAATCTCCCGGCTATTTGATTTGGAAACTTAAGTCCAGACTAACATATTTTCTTTTGCAAGAATTATGTTCGTCTATCTGCAAGGATTCTAAGTCCAGGCTGATAAACATAAACTTTGAGGTTTAGTTTACCAGCCGACACAACTAAAAGTTGCCTTTTAGAACGAGAGACCGGACTTAGACACTAGTTGGGTCTAAGGTCTCCCCTCCTAAGTAAATACATATATAAGGAATAAAACGCCAATAATACTTTCGTTGGCACCATGTTAGGTTTCAGGTATTATTGGAAAGATTCTAAGTAAATAAAATCCAATAATACTTTCGTTGGCACCTGTTAGGTATCAGGTATTATTGGAAGAGTTCTTACCCGGGATCCTGGAGAGAGTTCCTGTACTGTTCACTGCTGATGACTGAATGAATCCTCATCCCAATGTATGGGCTTTTATACCCGTTTCCTAACTTTTTAATAATTCATCTACGTTGCTATTTTTTGATTTCCGCGCGAAATGACCTGCCACGTCACCAAAACAGTCTCCAAGTCAATTTTAAAACTGCTGAATTGTATATTCCAATTTGATTGACTAGAACTTTAAATTATAAATCTTATACCCATAAATAAAGCTCAAATCAGGGTATATTTTATGATTAATATTACGTTCTAAATCTAATCTTTAATATTTTCCATTGAAATAAAATGTTTGAGATACCTTTTATACCATCGACATTCTATATTCCATAGACTATCTTAGTTGTGTGCTAATCTCTGCTTTGCCTATGGTTATTGATCAATGTTTTCCCTCAATATTTGCAATCAATCCCTCATACTTTAAGAAATATTTCTTATTCTCAACAACCACAATCATTTAATAAATATTAGCATTAATTGTACTCTCTATTAAAATTGTTTATCTAATTTAATTCTTACTTAATTCTGTCAATACGTCAATCATTTTGCTCAATGTATTGCTGAACCCTGGCTACTCCAAATTGACCCAAAGATTATAGAATATTAACACGTTCGCTGCGGGACCGAAACTGACGTTATTTCGTATGGTGCGTTAAAAGGCCGATTGGCCTGTTACTTAAACTATCCAGCAGTGCGTTGTAGGGCTCATAGGCCTAGTAAGCTATTGTCGGATATTAAAGACTGTAACTATGCGAAAACTTAAAATGTTCGATAACTACCTATCAATATCATTAGTAGACGAGTTGGTTATCTCAGTGTTCGCCTCGCCCCGGGTTCCTGCTATTTACTTAAGAGGAATAAATATGTAAAGGTGTAAGGTCTTACAACCCGAAACCGCACTGAATAACAGGAAAAAATAGAGAGTTATTAGTGATGGGCAACAACTTATCGACATATTATTTATAATATCGTTTAATAAGAAATAGATATGGGCCTTATAGAAATATAATAAGCATTAATCGTTTCTGCCATTCCACACAGAAAGGTTATTTTTTACATTTTTATTTGCTTCTCGGCTGGTGAGTGCCCCACGCAGCTTTAGCATCGCTTACATCATTTATTTGGTCGAGACGTTATTAACGGCTTTAAGCCACATAAAAACGTACACAGACACTAGGAGATATTGAATTATGTACTATCGTAATATACGTTATAATAACGTCATAGTCACAACACTAATCGGAAGTAAACAATGCAATCATCTACAACAGTGCGGGAGGGGGCGGAAAGACCTTGTAATCTATGATGGGCCTTTCGACCCGGTACCCGCAAGGAATCGAAAAATATATCAGCCAGTGCGTTATCGGGCCGAAAAACCTTAGCACAATCTTAATGCTTTATTGAATTGTCCTTAAGGTCCTAAACTCAAACCTATACTTGTCTCTTTTGTACATGCAGAAATACTCATAGTACAGCCGCCGCACCAGAGTAAATTCACCGTTTCTCACCTCCGCACAGAGTGGGAGCACATGCATCGGGTCTTTTAACCTTATATCGCAGCGAACGTGTTAAAAAGATTCGAATGTAAACATTGATGACTGCAAGAAATCTCTTGTGTGATTTTAACAGAATTTTAATATATCTAAACTTGTTTGAGTAATTGCAAATAAGAGATCTGCCCGGTAAGTAAATACTATAACCCTTTTCTATGGCACAGCCTAAACATTTTTTTTTGATAATTGTATTGGATAACCTAACTTCCGTACCTAAGCAAAACTAATCATTGGTTCCCCTATATTTCTTACATCTCTGCTTTTACAAGTAATAACTAAATGCTATCTTGTTACATATTTATATGATTATGTGTTACAATTAATGATGCCTTAACAGACAAGTTCTAATCCATACGTTGTTCACATTTCAGTATTAAGCAATGAATGCGTATATAACATTTATATGAATACAATGAGTTGTCAACAAAGAAAATTCTCCAAGATCCAATCACAATACCTGTGCTGCCCGACAATAAAGCCAAGATGGCTTCCCATATAATGTATGTCTGAATTCGGAAGAACCAAAAATTGTAGTAATGAGAAATTTGTCAAGAAATATTACATAGCTGAACAAGAAATGGAGTTGTAACCATAACCTTTAGAGTTTACTACAAAATAGAGTCTATCTCAAGCTTTGAGTATTCCAATGAAGATATTTAATGAAGCAGTTCCAGGATGAGATGTCAATGATATACTGGGTCTGGTACAGAGTGATCGTTTCAGAGCTTTTTAACCGACTTCAAAAAAGGAGGAGGTTCTCAATTCGAACTAATTTTTTTTGTATGTATGTTACTCGATATCTCCGAGAACCGTGAACCGATTTTCAATTTTTTTTTTTTAATCGAAAGGGTATAACTCCGAGTTGGTCCCGTTGGCACTAAGTCGGGATCTGATGATGGAATCTTGGAGAAATCGAGGGAACTCTTCAAATGTTATAGGGACATGTACGGCGCTTTCGGTAATTTATTGATAAAGTCAAGAATTTACATTCAGTAAATAGGATTTGGTGTAAGGAAACTGATGATGAACACCACAGATGGCCACTAGAATTTTTATATGAATCACTAAAAAGCAAAAAAAATAAAAAAAAATATCAAAAAAAAAGAACTGACTTCAGTAAAACTAAAAAACCAAAAATAACCCGTTCAAGTACAGATTACATTTGACTCACCCTTCGAAGTCGGTGCCAAACCTCGCGTAAATTATAATATAACTATAAATATAAGAACTGAGTGGTTTGGGATCGACTTCGAAGGGTGAGTCAAATGTAATCTGTACTTGAACGGGTTATTTTTGGTTTTTTAGTTTTACTGAAGTCGGTTCTTTTTTTTGTTAATTTTTTTTTTACAAGCTTTTATTTACTTTCACCTGTCCCGTTGTAATGGAATTTTGCAAGTTAAATTTGACCCACTTTCCGGTTTCCGATTGAGCTGAAATTTTGCACGAATATGCAAATCGCGTGACTCTGCAGATGACGTGGAGCAGATCTGGATGGAGCTGGAAGGTGGCCATAGGATCTCCGTAATAGATAAAGCAATCATATCGAGTTTGGGCTCTTTAGAATCGTGTTTGTGAGCAATTGATGGATGTTCAAAGAAAAGTACAGTCGGCTATAAAAGCTTTTCACAAAAATGAAATTTTTGACAGAAACTTATTTAAGGTTCCGTATCCGCATCTCAATCGGCAAAAACAGCGCCCTTATAGGATCACTGTTGTGTCAGTCTGTCTATACATCTGTCAATCCCCTTTTCTTAAGAAAGCGTGTAGGTTTCATGTAGGGATTAATATCACATACTTAGGTCTGCTGCCAATCGGAGCTGCTAAAAATTCAAACTTCTCTAAGTCAACGCAGTCAAAAGATATCCGTTATGGTGCATTTGTTGACGCTTGCAAGGGAATCAAAGCATATACAGTACTTCCTATTGACCTAGAACCATGTTTGCCAAGAAACAGCAACAAGTAACACAAGTAAAACCATTATTTTTCGTTTACTCTCTTCCTTAAGGTTGTCTGGATGAGATCGCTTTTTAGCGAGAAGACCGCTTGTTGTTACCAACTTTAATGTATTTTGTTATTTTTTGTGTTTTTCTGTTTCTATTTTGTGGTTCACGATAAAGGGTATTATTATTATTCAAGGAAGAAGTCCGAAACCCGTCAATTTTTCTGCTCTGCCTACCCCTTAGCCAGCCCATAACCTTGACAAGTTCGCCGGGCCCTATTACAATATTTTTTTTTCATAAAACTCGTTATTTATTCGCCAAACAGATAATTTTAGAACAATATATGGCTACGTTGATACGCAACGCGAATTATGAAAATGTCTGTCGATCACGCTACGTTTGTCACGCAGGTTTGAAAACTTTGAAATAATATTGCTTTTGTTGACCTTAATTGGAACAGGACTGTATTCCGCTGGGGTGTTGTCCCTTGTTTTGCTGGCAAACTTTACGACGAATATAATTTTATCGAAAACATTTTAAGGAACATTTAGCTCTCGTAGTTTAGGGTAATTGTGTTTCGTGGACATGACCTTTTTCAAAATTTTCTTATTTCATAGAATAACCGTTTTGGGAATATTATTTGGCAGATGATTCGTTTTAAATACATTTTTAATCGCAGAATTACCGAACAGCGATACTTATTTCTCAGAAATGTTATTGCAACACATTTGGAAAATAAGCCTTAAGAGGCCTTCATTCCTTTTAAAATGCTGATTGTTTTAGACATTTTTCTCTATGATGATTCATGTTTTTTAACATATATCATATATTGATGTTACTACCTAGAAGAGGGCTATTGGGATTTTTTGGTAGGTATATATTTGAAACCTACAGTTTGAAAATTCATTGAAATAGTTACTACCTAAAACTCGAGGAAAAGTATTATTTACTTCAAAAAGTTGGTTGAAATTATCAATATATTTGTCATCATATAAACAAAAAATGTTAAAAGGAATGAGGCCTCTTAAAAAACGCCATAATAGCGCCCGTCATTTAAAAAGAAAGGCTTATTGAATCGATACGAACCAAAAAAGATAATACAGAGTTAGTATAGAACCTATTCACAGAATTGCTTTAGAATAGGTTGAGAAATGTGGCAAATCATAATTTTGTAAATCCTGACATCCGGACATACGTAAGAAATTTTGGCAAAGCTGAAATAGGGACGCTTAATTAGAGAACTTCGTTCGTGCCTCCCGTCTCTATTTTTGGCTTAGTCGGGTAAAAGTATCATAAAATGATTTTCATATTTTTTTTTATAGGCAGAGTTGCGAGCTAAGATTGGGAGCCTTAGATGGGATGGGAGCTAATGATAAGCGACTGGTATACCTTCGTAACGTATCTTCATTCTTCAAAGCTAAGGGATTTTGCGAAGCGGGGAAGGTATACTTACGCTTACCCACTTTGGAAATCGCTTAGCTTTGGTAGAAACAATCACATAATAGTTTTGTATCTTTAACGCAGCTCATCGCTTAGCTATCTCGCACATATTTAGAGGAATAACACCCATAACATCCCCAAAATAAGCAGCGGCCTAAATTTTACGACCGCGAGCGTGAACATGCAATCGTCTAATGTGGCTTGATTGATCTAGATTATAGTTGTTTTCAAACTAATGGCGCCAGCACACAATTAGCGACATTTTGTGACTATTCGTTACGTTACTTGGTTTCTTAGGTTTATTAACTGAGCGAGGAAAGCGTTACAGCTTCTACTTGGCCAACAAACTGTTTCGTATATTCGGATGCGCAGTCTTTGAAAAAATTAAAAGTAAAAACGCAGTAACCGGCCAAATTAAGAGTACCCTCATTTGTATGAGACGTCATAAACGGAAGGTGTGTTTTTTACTTAATCGTCTTATTTAAATAGTATTGATTTCCCGGCCGAGGCCAATAATATCGTTTTTTTTTTAGGGTTCCGTAGTCAACTAGGAACCCTTATAGTTTCGCCATGTCCGTCTGTCCGTCTGTCCGTCCGTCCGTCCGTCCGCGGCTTAGCTCCGTGATCATTAGTACTAGAAAGCTGAAATTTGGTATGAGTATGTGTATGTATAACGCCGACAGAACGGTAAAATAAACTTTAAAAAAAAATTTTTTTCGGGTACCTCTCGAACACCTATAAAGTGGGGGTGATTTTTTTTTCTTTTCAACACTAGTGTGTGGGGTGTCGTTGAATAGGTCTTGTAAAAATAATAGGGGTCTTTTAACATTATTTTTTGATAAAGTCAACAGTTTTGTAAATATTCGCTCCAAAAACAAAAAAAATATTGTCCCCCCCCTCTAACTTTTCAACCAAGGGTCAAAAAAAATCGGAAAAATTTATGTTAATGAGGCCTTATAAGTACTTTCAACGAAAACTATATTGAACAAAATCGGTCGAGCCGTTTTTGAGTTATCGCCAAATTTCATATTTTTTCTTTAAAAGGTCGTAAGTTGACTTCCAGAAGGTAATAAGTGATTACAGTTTCTAGGGCGTTTACGACCTTTTTATAGAGCTTAAAATCTTTCTTAACGTAAACCTCGGGCTTAAAACAGCAGTTTATTGTGAAGGATGAGCTACTACGGAACCCTACACTGAGCGTGGCCCGACATGCTCTTGGCCGGTTTTTGTATTTTATTTGTATTAACGCCTTATAAAAATAACGAACGATTTCGCGGTCCAGGGGGGGTATTCGACCAATTTTAGAGATATAATGGAGATCTCTCCTTTTCATCGCCATCCGTCACTTTTGACGTGTGCCTACTTGACAAGTGGCGATATCCCTAGAACATCGCAACTTCGTCAATTCGGACGCGCAAAATTTTCGCTTTCTTTGTATGTGACGGCATAAATAACAGGCGCATACTTTAAATTGACCACGTAGTACGTGAAATTAGTCCGTTGCGTTTCGTTCAAAACAGAAATTTATATACATGAATAGTATTTTTGACAATTGTTATCGCCTTCGTATTTCCAAAACTGAGATGAGATATGTCACATGTGTCATTAAAACGCGATGAGCTTAAAAGTGACATATCTCATCTCAATTTTGGAAATACGAAGGCGATAATGATTGTCAAAAATGTTATTTATATATATAAATTTCTGTTTTGAACGAAACGTAACGGACTAATTTCACGTACTACGCGGTCAATTTAAAGTATGCACCTGTTATTTATGCCGTCATATACAAAGGAAACGAAAATTTGCGCGTCCGAATTGACGAAGTTGCGATGTTGTAGGGATATCGCCACTTGTCAAGTAGGCACACGTCAAAAGTGACGGATGGCGATGAAAAGGAGAGATCTCCATTATATCTCTAAAATTGGTCTAAAATTTAACTACATTAATGGGAACATTTCCAAGCATGTTGGAGAAAAAGTTATTATCTCGTTATTGTTCTTATTTTGGTACTAGGTAATATCCGACATCGAGTTCAAATGTTATCTACTGCGTTCAATGTTTACGCTAAGCCGCTATAAAAATCTGTCGTGTCTCGATGTTGTCACAGTCCTCGCGTTTCATGTGAAGAATGAAGTTATCCACGGCGTGTGTAGTGTTCGCGGTGGTCGCCGCCGCGGCAGCGCCGGCCTGTGCCAACGTACTGGTCACCACCATGGCTGAAACTTTCTTCCGGCTGATCAAAACTCAGACACTCATCAAGGAAGCCGAAACGAAAAATTACAAGGTCTTATCGCCAGCGCTGAGCGACATCGCCCGCGAGCTGCACCAGGGCTTGAATTCAGATATATTCCAGATCAGCAAGGGAATCCGCAATACGATGGTCGACGTGAACATTAAGGTCGGACAAATCACCGGGAACGCGACTGCCCTCGTTTCGCAGATAGAGTCTGTCGCCAGCTTTTTTGGCACATTTCATTACAGTAACGCCAGGCGAGATTTCGACTTCAAGAGAAAACGCATAAAGCGACTTTGCGAAGTGACTTTGAACATGACGACCGTTGTTCTGGGACTCATCGACGAGACGAAAGAGTTGCTCGGCAAGGGCGTGAGCGGTCCTTTGAAAATGCTGCAACTCACGGTACAGCTAACGTCCGACGACAAAGTAACTCAGGAGAATGCCAACATCAGACGGCATCAGCTGACGATCGACGATCCTCCCAGTTGGTTTTTCTTTTTCACCGACCACCAGGCCGTGGCGGCAGCCCAGGCTATGAAACGACAGGGCGCAGCTACCGTCAAAAAAATCGAGGAGCTCGTCGAGACGATCCTCGATCACGTAACCTGGCTGGAGGGCATTTGCCAGATCATCCGGGAAGAACTGGACCATGAGCGAACTGATATGTCAAAGATCCACGGTAAGGTCAGCGGCGCTGCTGAATCCGTCATCGTGATCATTGAAGTAAACTCATCCAGTGAAAAATTGAGCGATGAAGATTATAGAGCGGGATCTGAATCCCTGACTAATGTGATGAATCAACTTAGAGACGAGGTCCGAACAATTACGGGAAATCGCAGTCGCCGGGCCGCTGGGCAGAATTATAAGGTGGTGCCCTTGCCCTACCAAATCGAGAGCGAGACAGATGAATCTTCTTCCGACATTTTTCTCCAGCAATCTAACAGACCCTCGTGGCTTGACAAAACACCCGATAATAGATGTTTTTATATTTACAACAATAGAACTAAAGGTTGTATTTTTGTGAAAACTTTTGATTCTATGAAAGAGCAATACACCTCGCTTTCTGACAAGTATTTGGAATTCGGCGGATGGTTCAGAGCTTACGATAAGGGATTGAAAAATCTGGCGACTCAGGTGCTCAACGCTTCGAAGAATACTACGAACCAAATGGAAGCGATAAAGTTTGTTTCGGATTTGAAAACTAAAAAAGATTTGTGGAGCGACAACATTAGAAAAATTCGAAATTTATCTGAATATTTGAACTCTTACGCTGAAAGTTTGTTTTCGGACTCGAATGCACAGTTGAGGGTAGGGCGAAACAAGAACAAAAAGTTAAATGAAGATATAATGCGATTTGTTGATGAAATGAACAAGTTGGCCATGGATATTTTTAGTAAGAATAATAAAGATATCTTGGGTATAAACTACCTAGTAGCAAATATGCTCAGCCAAATGTCAGTACCCGTTGTCCCCTGTGTCGAAGAACTCACACAGAAGTAGGTAACAAGTAGGCTTACTAGATTTTAGTTCTATAGAAAAAAATAAATGCTACCAAATATGTATAAATAAGATTTCATAAATATTTTGCATAGTGTATGCCTAGCTTATTGAGTATGCAATAAAGAATATTTAATTTAATAATACATTTGTTTTTACTTATTTTACGGAGCCCATCCTCCTAGCCCATCCCTCGTAACCCCAGCAAGGTGGACCGAAGACCTGGTTAGGATCACGGGAAGCAATTGGATGTGGGCGGCGCACGAACTATCGTTGTGGAGAACTGTGGGGAGGCCTCTGTCCAGTGGACGTCTATCGCGTGATATGATGTCATCGGTGGGCCTCAGCTCGGGTTCCTGGTGTATAGTGTACATAATGTCACTTTACAGAATTGACAACATTTCATATTTATAACAGGTGGAAATTAATATAGAGATCGACAGGGCTATATGTCGTGTACCTTAAAAAAAAATCTTTGAATTTATTCTTCTATATTTAAAGAAATATAAGAAAATACATCAAATAACTGCAATCTAAGACAATACGGGCTGAATAGGGTTGTTGTCTAAACCAAAGAGCGAAAAAATGAAAAAATATATATTTATTTTATTTGACGTTGACAAATGACAGATGCATACCGAGTTTTATTAAGTTTTTTTTTAATAAGAAAACCGACTAAAGTCTCCGTTCCATTAAGATTAGTATTTCCTCGCTTCATTGTTCGATATAATTTAGTTAACATTATTGTAGTTTATTTTAGGTACTGGCAACTTATCGCACGCTTATTCAGAGATTTTTGAAAAAAATAAGTATAGTTTTGACTAAACCTCCTGCCGGCCCCTTGCGGTGGCGCCATTTAACTCTCATTATTTTTTCGTGCACGGCAACAGACGCACGCGTCCACTACCGTGATTGCGTAATAGTGTGGTGGAAGTTTGAGAAATGCCGAAACGGAAACTCACAAACGAGGAAAAAATTGAACATTATCAACGAAAGTTGTAAATGTTACGTGGCATATCATCATCGTCATCGTCGTCTTCATCAGACGGGGAAACCGGTGAGTAATTTAAACCTTAGCTGCTTACTTACGGTAATACGGCCAACGGTCGTTTTATACAGTATGTAATGCATCTTAACGCGTACTTAAAAATAAGACGCTAGCCTGGGGGTTGGCCGTGAGTCAACACGATGGCATTCCGCATGTAAGACGTGATAATTCTAATGTGAAAACATGTTGATATGCGAACATTATAACCTCAACTTTACCCGCGAGGTAAACTTGAGCTAAAATGTAAATAAATTGGGTAAATCTCATCTACCCTCTTTTGAAATTTATTTTATTTAGTTTAAACAAAACTAAATTAATACTTTTGTTTTTTGTTCTTTATAGAAAGCGCTGACTTTCTTGAGAATGAGACCGAACCCGCAGCCCCGGAAGACACGTCGCAACCACAGCATTCGACGGGTAACGGGGCTGATCACGAAATCGCCCCTGTGGTACAACCCGCAGCGACACCGCCTGCGCCTGATGCGCTCGGCCCAGTTATCTCGACGCCAGCTCAAGAAAATGAAGCTCCAGTCTTGGATCCTGAACTGCTAACAGCTTTGGGTGACGCAACAGACGATTCGCCCAAATTTGGAGAAAAAATTCATCCAAACCTGGCATCACTTTGGCCACCCTTACTTCTTTTTTTTTTTTTTTTATGACATAGGGGGCAAACGAGCAAACGAATCGCTTGATGGAAAGCGATTACCGTCGCCCATAGACACCTGCAACACCAGAGGAGTCACAAGTGCGACTTCGGAAGGGTGTGTCCAAGGACTCCAAAGAAAAATTTCTAAAGGAATACCTCATTCCAGAAAACTGCACATTACTACAGGCACCAAGACTTAACGCCGAAATTTCGGCAGTTGTCACTGAAATGGCGCGAAATCGCGACAAAAAAATTGAGACATCCCAGCAACAATTGGGTGTTGGGATTACAGCGGTCAATCGCGCTATGACAATACTATTGACAAGCGACGACAAGGTGAAAGCCATAAAAATACTTAGCGACAGCAGTCGCATCTTATCCGACCTGCAATTCTGTGAGACTAAGGCGCGCACAAAGATGATAACCCCTGGGTTAGCGAAACCTTTCCTAACCATTATTCAGGATACCGAAAGAGACGAGATGTTGTTCGGGAATAAGCTCCCGGAGAAAATAAAGGCATAGATCAGCGCTATCCTTATTCCTTGGTGACAGTATTGGAAAGGATGAAAATATAAAGCGTCTCTTAAAAGGGGTATACAAGATGAGACCTAATTTACCACAATATACACATACCTGGGACCCAAAAATTGTTTTAGATCACGTTGCGTCATTTCATCCAAATAAGACAATTTCTCTAGAGCGGCTCACTAAAAAAAATAGTCATATTATTAGCGCTTTGCACCGCTCACCGAGTGCAAACATTATCACTAATAAAACTTCAAAATATTAATTGGTGTGCCAATGGTGTCAAAATTAATATATCAGACATAATTAAAACCTCTGCTGCAGGAAGTGACCAGCCGGTCCTATTCCTGCCGTACTTTAAGGAACGCCCGGAAATATGTGCCGCCACTACCCTCCAGGACTACCTCCCAAGGACTAGGGACTTAAGAGCCCAGAACTGAACACCTCTTAATAACTGTGAAGCGTCCCCATAGGAACGCAACAGCACAGTCAATAAGCAGGTGGATAAAACAGGTCCTAGAGGAGAGTGGCGTAGATACAAAGATGTTCAGTGCGCACAGTACGAGGCACTCGGCCACATCTAAAGCCTCTGCCGCAGGGGTTAGTGTAGATGTCATCCGGAAGACTGCAGGATGGTCGGCTACCCCACAAACATTTGCGAGGTTTTACAATCGTCAAATAATAGACGAAGGTATATTTGCAAGATCAGTGTCAGTAAAATATATTTAAGTTTTTATGAGTATTTGTGTTAATATTGTAATTGATAATTTATATGTATGCGTTATAATGAGTCGATAAAGATATGTTAATTTACTCTAATTTTTCAGCTGGAGATTTCTTCGTTGTGTTGCTTGTGATAACATCTGAACTCTGAACTTCCCGTGGATTTGCCGTGCGTTCAACTCAGCATTGAACTTTTCAAGATAACCTGACGACGTGGTCTTGAAATATCGGACCGATTTCAATTCCGGATTGATTTTCAATATTCCGTAAATAGTTCCGGAACTTTTGAGAATATTATATTGTTTAGTCACCTTATACGACAAGACGCTTTTATAAGCCATATCATAGAAGGAAAGGTTTAAGGCAAGCGAGGAAAGAGAAAACCAAGAATAAGTTACATAAAACAAAGAAAAGACAAGGTAGACGTCATGTCGTATAGGGAAATCAAGGAGGTGGTTATGTATAAGGTAAGATGAAGACATGTTCTTCGACTTAGTGAGTGTTTTTCAACGTAGATACCGTAAAACTCCGCAACTATAGTCCAATTACCCCACTCACACTGTCTCTCGTCCCCTGTCGCCCGCAGACTATGAGGTGTGTCACGAACAAATTCACCAAGCTATTTTAATTTTCACTCTGAAAGCTGCTTCAAGCGTCAAAACAAAACTCAGGTTTCTGTCGTATTATTAATAGATACATCACAAATCAAATGAGTACGTAGGGAGAAGATGAAAGCTATAAGGGAAGGGAGGGATAAAGAATTCCGTTCTTAGGAACCATGGCGTCGATTTAGATTTAATAGAAACTGCATTGCTTTTTTATAAATCTCATATGTAATTGAATCTGGTTAAAATTTTGTAAGTAATATGACTTTGACCGGGCTATATGTCATTTTGAAGGCGTTAGTAGTTCACTAAATGAACACTAGGACTAAAAAACCTGAGTTCACTGTAACTATTTTTAATATTGCATTACTGGACAGTTGTCCAAAAAATACATCAGTAACTAATTGTCGAATTTTCGATATCAGTTGTATAAATACGGGAATGTTTATCCGATAAAAGTCTAAAGTTCCGGAATTCCGAAATGCAAGCGCAGCCTGACGCTATGCTCCTATATAAGTCTGTCTTGCCGCCATGTTCTCGCATTCTGTGACCGCGTTTCATTTGAAGAGACTAAAGAATGAGGTTCGCCACGGCGTTCGCAGTTTCGGTGATGGTGGCTGCCGCGGCATCTCCGGGCCACGCCAACCCGCTAGTCTCATCCGTGGTCACCGTTTTCACCGACACGTTCTTCAAACTGATAAGAACTTAGACTCATCAAGTCAGTCGAAAAGAGAAATGACGAATTCTTAGCGCCTGCATTGTCCGAAATCTCCAGCAAACTGCACCAAGGTTTGGATTCAAATATATTCAAGATCGGAATTGGAATCCACAATACTCTTGTTGACGTGAACCTAAAGGTCGGACAAATCGCCGGGAATGCCACGTCAACTATATCGCAGATAGAGTCCGTCGCAAACACCGTCAGCTTGTTGAACTTTAGCAACGCTGGGCTCGATTGCAACATAAAGAAAAATCATATCAAGAAACTCTGCGACGACACCTTGGCTACGACGAATGTTGTTCTGCGACTCATTGATGAGACTAAAGAGAAGCTGGGTAAAGGAGTGAGTGGCCCGTTAAAAATGCTGCAGCTCACAATACGAATGACGTCCAACGACAGGCTGGTTAGAGAAAATGCCAACATCAAACTGCAGCAGGGCGTCATAGATAATCCTCCTAAGTGGTTAATCTTTTTTACTGATAAAGAAGCCGTAGCAACGGCTCAGGTTTTGACGCGAGAGGGTCTAACAACTATCGTAAATCTCTTGCTCTCTAAGATCTCTCTTGCTCCCTCTACTAGACTATGGTGATATTGCGCTACTGCATCTTAAGGAGCAACTACTTGAAAAGCTTGAGCGTCTACAAAATGTGTGTATCAGGTATATATTTGGATTGCGAAAATATGACCACATCTCTTCCTCGAGCGTAGCTGGGTTGGCTACCGATTCGTCGGCGTAGACGTGCATGTCCTTTCATTGCTCTTTAATGTCCTGTTTAATCCTTCTTCTCCTCCTTACCTTAGTGAAAGATTTTCGTATATGGCTGATGGCAGTGTACTGTACGACTACGGGGGTGCAGTCAGATGGGGCTTATTAAAAGAGCAGAGAGAGGTCTAAGATGTTTATTGCCCGGAGGCCAGTTTAAAAACTCCCTCTATATTTTATTTTTATGACGGATGTCACTCGCTGATTCAAATACATAAAAATGACTTTATTTTTATGTCGGTGGCCAACATTACCGAGAGTGAAGCACAACCTTCACATTTCCCGCCGTCTCGGGGTGGACGAGGGACATTCGTCTTACTATAGAGACACTAGACAAAACTACTCCTGCCTTGTTAGGTATGTGTTCATAAGAGGTCCCTACCTATGCAGGGATTCCCATACATTCATACCCAGCTGGTCTCTTGCTAAGAGATAACCAGGGTCAGGACATGTGCGGACACTAGCCTATGGCATATTACGTATTCCGACATGTTGTCTGACACTGGCTTCGCCTTGACAAAAACCCCGCTTAAAAATACAAGGCACCAACTTGACTACCCCAAGTGTCATTCGACTTAATAGACTAAAGCATAGACCATTCGATACAATTTCAACAATTTAATCGCCTGGTGTAAAACCGGCTTAAATAAATTACCCGATTTAATCGTCTCGAATGTTCCCACCTTAACTGCCTGGAGTATGACACATGACACACGTCGCATGCTCCAAACAGTTGTACCTCGGTGTGTCACTGCCCCTATATTATGGTGCGTCCACACTTGTATCATTTCGCCGATCCGATCCCCGTCGCGTATCTTCACCGCGTATCATGAACGGTAAGTGTGGACGTCGCGCCGTCGCGATCATGCAACGCTCGCGCGAAATCCATGTTGATACGCGTATCTTCAGTACCCCGCACACTCGCGATCACGAAAGCATTGCATGATCGTGACGGCGTGACGTCCACACTTTCGTTCATGATACGCGGTGAGGATACGGGGTGAGGATCGGCCGTGATCCATCTCGAGTGGGTTTTTGCCCGATCATCAAAGGCGCTATTTGAGTCATCGATCCACGCTGCGGTCATTGGTTCTTAATCCTTAATCTTTACGATAATTAAAAAATACCATACCACTGATGGACTGTCTACTTTGTTAGGCCTTTCCATGCGGCGTTTTCCGGCACGCGGTTTCCACTCGAGAACCTTTCTGCCGCATGCCATAAAACAAACACAGTCATACGAAGGCCATGTCTCCGTGAGCGGGTGCCTTAATCGAAGGCCTCCCCACGCGGCGTCTTCCAGCACGCGATTTCCACTCAAGAATCTTTCTGCCGCATTATGTATTATAAAACGAGCACAGTCATGTGCTAAATCTCCATGAGCAGATGACAAAAATGAAGGCCTTCCTCGCTGCGACTTCCGGTACATGGCCCCCACTCAAGAATATTTCTGTCCCAAGGTTCAGTGAGCGATCTCAGCGGGCGACATTTTTAAATGGGACGCAACTCCGCACAGAACAACGATAACAAACGAAATGAAATGTTCGGCGAAAACGAAACGCCAAAATGATCGGGGCGGTGATACGGTGCTACGATACGGATAGCGTCCAAACTCCTGCACGCCGAAATGATCGGTGCGGCGATACGCAACGAGGATACGATACGGCAAGTGTGGACGCGTTTCTTCGCGCGACGGCGCAAATGATACGGAGTGCCCGCAGTGAGCGTCCAAACAGCACGATACGCGGTGGAGATACGCAACGGGGATCGGATCGGCGAAATGATACAAGTGTGGACGCACCCTTAGATGCCTGACACATTGTCTATGACACTTGTCTCAAACATCCACACAGGACAATTGTGACAACTGTATATTATTACCTTTATATTAGAATCCGGGAACATATTATATATGTCCCAGAAATCTGTACCATTAAAAAAAAAAATATCTGGATTAAATTTCCGATTTAATCCAAATACTTGTACCAATAGTAAAGATAGACCATAACCTCATAACCATAATCTCTATATTTCTAGGGTGTAAATAATAAAACTATTATTTTTCAGCAATTTTTAATCCAGGCTGACTGTACTTGGATGCAATTATGTTTGTTGCATTTACAAATATCACTATTGTAATTATAATTTATTTTCTTAAGTTATTTACTACAGATGCATCAAATATTTATTTTGCTTTTCTTAATTACTTGCACCATAAATTTATTGCATTTTCAATACCTTTTCTTGTATTATTATTAACTTATTACTTTCACAGAATTCCAATAATTAATTATTACACTTTGGTTTCCAGCATTTTAATTTGTGCATATATGATAATAATTTTTCTTTTGCATGTATTCTGCCGCGGAGACCAAGGCTGTCCCAGCATCCTGGGATTTCAGCAGCTGGTCGCCTGGATGCTTCCCGCATCCCTCGACCACGCGGAGGCCAAGGCTGTCCCAGCACCCTGGGGTTTCAGCAGCTGGTCGCCTGGATGCTTCCCGCATCCCTTGACCAGACAGAGGCAGGGGCTTGGCGTGTCGTGCCAAGAACTTCACTGCATCAGGCCGAAGCGAAGATTTCACTTCTAGCTAGTTTTTTTTATTAATAAATAAAATTTCTTTTACTTTAGATAGGCGTTAGGTAGGATTTTTAATAAAAAAAACTTTCGTGTTTCATTAATAATTAATTTCACGAATTGACAATGTCATAGCATTTGACATGTCAATATGACGTGTGCTGCTATGGTCTATGGTCGTGAAATTAATTATGAGGTTATGGTCTATCTTTACTATTGGTACAAGTATTTGGATTAAATCGGAAATTTAATCCAGATTTTTTTTTTTAATGGTACAGATTTCTGGGACATATACAGTGTGTGGCCCTTAACCGGGGCAATAAATGAAACAGGTGATAGCCTTAAATACCCAGAGTTACCTTTAATTAGTCCCAATGCTGCAAACCCCGTATATCCAGAGAAATAGTAATTCAAAGTTCAGGTCCATAGTCGATGTATTTGGTATCGCGATACTGTCGCTAACCGGTCGTTGGATGCCTTGGTACAAGGTATATTATGACAATTTCCTTGGTGACAAGCCAAATAAGTCCTTATTTCCACGCTACGAGAACATTTGGCATTAGAAAATTGCTCGTTGTGCTAGTTTGTTTACATTGTACCTGCCAGATTGCCTAGTGGAAATCTTCGTGTCAGGTGTTTATCCCGATGTTAACTAATAGCTAATCCCGCTTTTTATCTCACTTTTTCATGCTTAAAATCAGATCACATAGTTCACGACTTAATTAATACGATATGTGATATTTTATTATTATTAAGCCGAGAATGATTTGCGTACCTACATGACATTGTCAACTGTTATACTACCATAGCCAAACCCAAACCATATCGTTTTTGCAGTAGTACGTATAGGCCTCTACAATGAGGTGTGTGATAAGATAGCAATAAAAAACCTTTTTATCTTACGCCTTTCAATCTCTTTAAAAAAAACAGTGATATGGTTTTCTCTTTCTATGTTTAACGTAGAAGAAAGGTATTAACTGTCGGAAGAAATTTCTATGATTTGCACTGTTTTCATCCATCGTGACATGACAATACCATGTAGTTTAAATACGTCGTTTTAGTTAAAGGAGTATCAAACTTTTTGCTTCACTTCTTACATTAAGATCTCTTTGAAAAAAAAAGTAAATTAAAAATAATAATTTTGATTAGTAAAGTCAAAACATTGTCACGAGAATTTATTTGATTTCAATTTTAATTTAATATTTGAATTGATGGTTTTATTTACACAATTTGTAATGTAAAAATGGCTAGATCATTCGATTCACATGATTTTGTGGATATGATATTATTGTACGGAGAAGCTCGTGCCCTGGTGTTGTACCGTGATCGTTTTCCAAACAGAAGCACCCGAGGAATGCTCGCGTGATTAGTTGATTACAAATGCAGTACAACGCTTACGTCCTCTTGGCTCCGGACATCAATACTAGAGCAACAGACCTCTAAATGTCAGCTGGCAATTAGAAAGAAGAATTATTCGATATCATAGACAGCATCCCACTTCCATTACTAGAAAAGCTGGTCGAATCGTTGGAGTCAATCACCGCACCATAAACAAAGTAATAAGAAGAAGGAAGCAACATCCTTTTAACTGTTTGAAAATTCACGGTCTTTTACCAAGACGTTAACCTGTTCGCACTCAATTTTGTTTACAGTAGACAATGATACAGTAGACATCCTTAAAACAGAATAATCGAGGCTTTTCGCATGATGTAACTCAACGTGGATTTAGGAACCGTTCTCAATAACATTATCAGACGGTACACTACTTGCGTACAACAGAAGGGCTGACATATTGAAAACGCTTTGGGTCTGTATTTATTATTTGTACATTAAATAATTTACTATTAACTAGAAAGTGGTTTATTTATTATTTGAGTGCAAAATAAACATTCATGACGTGCGACAATATTATCTTTCTATCAGCCGACACAAGTTGTGTCAGACAACCCATAAATTGTCAGAGAGACGTTCCGAATAGCTCCGAGTTAGTACGATGCCGAATGAACTTAATCGATCGAGTTTCATTGTTTGCATTACATTGAATTTACGATTAAGTTGGTTAGAAAAAATCAAAAAGTAAAGTTTTGATTTTAATTCATTGGGACCCTAATGATTCAATTACTAGTGACCTATAGAGGCTTCGTCTTTAATATTATCCCCGGTTCTAGGCCACACACTGTATAATATGTTCCAGGATTCTAATATAAAGGTAATAATATACAGTTGTCACAATTGTCCTGTGTGGATGTTTGAGACAAGTGTCATAGACAATGTGTCAGGCATTGTTAAGAACAGCGCCATCTATGTTCCCAGACTGGAACCACTAGATGGCTTAATTAGGTTAATTGAATAGTTTCTGTCATAGGAAACTATTTAAGTACGTAGTTAAGGATTTTCTCTAGAGATGTCGCTATAATTAAAACCGCCTTGTCATTTATTTATTTATTTAATCTTTATTGCACAAAAGAAAACTTATCGTACAAAAGGCGGACTTAATGCCATGAGGCATTCTCTACCAGTCAACCTTCGGGCAAAGCAGATAAATTGTGGGCGGTGCAACTAACTTAAACAAGTTTTAATAAATAATATTTAGATAAATACATATATTATATAATGTATACACATATAAATAAATACAGATGAAACATACTAATCAGATAACCTAAGAATTCACAACTCTGCTAGCGTAGAGGTCACGCAAACATTTTTTGAAAGCGCATTTGTTCGGAGCTTGTTTGATCTTGAGGGGAAGGCGGTTCCAGAGACGGGAAACTTGGACGGTGAACGATTTGGACATAAAACCAGTACGGTGACGAGGGATGGAGAGAGACAGATTGCCAGAAGAGCGAAATTGACGGTCACGGGTTACACCATAATAGTGAAAGAAGTTTTTGAGATATTCGGGAGATTTTGGATTTTTGAGAACAGAAAACAGAGTGCACAGCATTCGAATTTCACGTCGTTCGCGGATAGGAAACCAGCCCAGCTGAGAGCGGTAAGAAGACACATGGTCATACTTACGAAGACAGAAGATGAACCGAATGCAGTTGTTGAGAAGTCTCTCCAATTTATTCATAAGCTCTACGGTTAAGTCTGGATAACACACATCACCGTAGTCTATTATGGGTAAAATTAACGCCTGAACTAATAAAATCTTAGTTTTACTGGGTAAAAAGTTTTTGAGCTTGTTCAGAGCATGTAAAGAACCCATAACTTTTCTACTAACTTCGTTAACATGCGCCTTCCAACTCAAAGTACTGTCTAAGATAATCCCTAGATCTTTGACGCTGGGGCTGAAGGGGATAGTGGTGCCGTTGAAGCGTACAGGCGTGACAGAGTCTAGGTTAATCTTAGCAAGCTGGCGGGAGCTACCGATGACAATGGCCTGACACTTCGATGGGTTAACAAATAGTCCGAACTTTTCAGACCATCGCTGGATATGTAAAAGGTCCAAGTTTAGCTTGTCAATACAGGTCTTAAGGTCAGTCACATTGCACTGGTCGTAGAGTTGTAAGTCGTCTGCATAGAGATGGTACGAAGAGCGTAAGTCGGGGGTGATAAAATTGATGAAAGTGGAAAACAGGAGAGGAGAGAGAATTCCTCCTTGAGGTACGCCAGTGGCAAGGTCACACCAGTCAGACAATGACCGGTCAACCCGGACTGCCTGTTGACGACCCCGAAGATATGCAGAGAACCAACTAAGGGCAGAAGACGACACATTGAGATATTCCAAGAGGGCAAGAAGAATGTCATGATCAACAGTATTAAACGCGTTGGAGAAGTCGATCAAAATAAGTACCGTGACTAATTGATCCTCCATGCCCCGTCTGATATCCTCAGTCACCTTAAGGAGTGCAGTGCAGGTGCTATGACTAGGACGAAAACCGGACTGAAAGGGGCTCATGAGCTGGTGAGAGTAGATAAAACACGAAAGTTGTTTATGAGCCACCGCTTCAGCGATTTTCGACAAAAAGGGGAGAATAGAAATCGGCCTGAAATTGCTAACCGAAGTGGGGTTACTGATTTTAGGCAGGGGAATAACAAAAGCTTTGCGCCAGAGTGAAGGGAATTCGCCACTGCACAACGAGAAATTGATAATATCGGTAATTATAGGGAGCACACTGTCCAGAAGAGACACCACCATATAACGACCAATATCATCAAATCCAACGGCTTTAGATTTAATAGCTTTGATTATGTTGTTGACGTCATTCTGAGAAGCAGGTGAAAAAGAAAAGGTTTCTGTAACAAAGGGTGGAAGCGACGAAATATCGGAAAGAGTAATGGACTTAATATGACTGTCAACGGAGAGAGCAGCTGAGAAATGTCTGTTCAGGTCGTTAAGAGAAAAGGAAGTACCATCGAAACCAGTAGTAGGTTTACCTAGGCCAAGAGACTTCAGAAATTTCCAGACATCAGCCATAGAAGATGAGGATACATTGTGATGAATATAACGCCGCTTCGCGGAACGCACCATCTGATTGCAGCGATTACGAGCTGTCTTAAATAGTCTCCAGTTGTCGTCGGTACGGTCGCGTTTAAAAAGTCTAAATGCACGGTCTCTTTTACGCATGGCCATGCGTACACCCTCAGTAATCCAGGGGGCAGGTGGGCGTCTGACTCTTACAGCGCGTAAGGGGGCATGCTTATCAAACAGTGCTAACACTGCACCATTAAAACAGGCTACTTTTGCTTCAGCCGTAGTGGCAGAGTACATAGGGGACCAGTCAATAGCTTTAGCATCATTGAAAAGGGCATCGGAATTAATTTTGGCAAAGCAACGCATATAAACTAAGGCAGGTTTGCACTTAGGGGGTCTAATTTTATAAGAGGCAAATAGTAAGTCGTGGTGCGAAAATCCGGGGGCCAACAACTGACCATGCTTCTCAACGAGATCAGGAGAAGAGGTTAAAATCACATCTAGCCATGTGTCAGATGAAGTGGTGTGATGAGTTGGTGATAAAGGAAGGAGAGAGAAGCTGACGGAACTAACTAATGATATTAATTTACGACGTTGCAGGGTGTCTTTAGAGATATCAGTGTTTAAATCACCCATAACAAGATGATGTGTGTAATCTGAACTTAAGGACTCAAGAATTTGTTCAAGGTCGGAAAAATAATCTATAGTTGGAGGACAGTAAACTACCCCCAGGAGAGCCTTAACCCCTTTAATATTTATCTCAAGAAATATCCATTCCGCTGAGCTGGAATAAAGAGATTCTGATAAATGTAAAATTGTAAACGGAATGGAGCTTTTGAGATAAATGGCAACACCGCCACCGCCTTTCCCAGTTCGATCATTTCGGATTAATACATACCCAGAAAGGGCATAGGAAGTTGAAGCAAGCGTAGGTTTCAACCAACTTTCTGAAACTAAAATAGCATGAATAAAATCTGATTGAAAAGTGTTAACTAGGTTCGAATAATGCGACGGGATGCTTTGAGCGTTTATGTGACAAACGTTAAAGTTAGGAGAATTTAGAAATTCGCGCGAAAGCTCTGAACTCAGTGAAAGGGAAGAATCAAGTGAATTTATTGATAGAAAAGCACAACTATCATCGCTAGCAGAGTAAAAAGTATCATCATCTGACATAAATATATAAATAATATAGTAAAACAATTATAGATATTAAAATATAAAATAATAATATATACGTACGGTAAGTTGCAAAGAAAATCACACAATCCTGCATTTCCTGCCGGTTAACTTATCAAAGATAACAACAATTAATTTACAGAAAATAGAAACAATAATTCCTTAAATTTAAGAAATAACAATAAAATAATAAAATAGCAGCAAGCGGTTTAAAATGAAACTCAAACACCCCCGAGTTTTGACACATCAAACGTCAAACGCAACATTAGTAAGATAAAGGTAATTTACATGCGATTTACAAATAAAAATTAAAGTGGGTAAACGAGTAAAATTATTGAGTTGTAAAAGTAATAACATGCTAACAAATGCCTGCTGCTATAGCAAAACGGGAACTCCATAGAAACAACACTTGTAAGAACACTGAAGAAAGAAAAAGCAACGCAAGTGTGAAATAGATAATCTAAGATGCCGCAGGTGGTTTAGCGCCTCGTCGGGACCTACCAGACTGGCCGCTGAGGCCAGCCACCACGATGACCTCCTCCTCCACTGCAGCGGGCTCAGGAGTCGACGACGATTGTGGCCGCATCTTGTGCTGTGAGGCCTTCAGGCGGACAATATCCTCTTCGCAATCAAGGCGCTCACGCACGCCGCTAAGCAACTTGACATAGATGTTACCATCAAGTGTCCAACAGCTCCTCATGCCGAACACTTTCCGAGCCTGTATGAAAAGTGCTTGCCTCTGAGGTGTGAGGAACTCAGACACAGAGAATGAAGTTCCTTTAAACGCAGTCTTTCTATGCCAGACTTCGGTTTTCACGGAGATGTCAGCAAAGCGCAGTAAAATGGGCCTGTTACTGCCAACGGACACCTTACCAAGCCTATGGCATGCCTTGAAAGAACTAACTGACACACCGGGGATCTTCAGTTGCTCGGAGACTATGCTGGCAACTCGAGTGCACACATTTTCGTCAGCCTGTTCAGGAACGCCATGAAGAAGGAGAAATTTTCTTCGATGCCGCATTTCACAGATATCCTGAGACCTACTGACAGCCTTAATTTGCTCCTTGAGAAGTTTAAAGATGGTGAAGGTTTGCTCCTTGAATGCTGAGAATTCTTCGCTCAAAGAATTAATGGTCACCTTAGTTGCCGGGGACCTGCTCAACTTGGACTCAAATTCAGTGAACATCTTAAGGACCGTTGCCTCTAGGGTTTTCTGTGTCTCAGCAATCTCTTGAACACTTGACATCATTGAAGTTTTACTTGACGTTTTGAGGTTATGTTATGAGAGATGTAAGAACCAGCAGGATTGCACTGTGTTTTAAGAACAATTACTTCATCTACAGTGCTGCAAGTAACTGTGCACTATATTTAGTACTAAAACTATGGTTTAAAAGTGATTTTAACTTTACACTGTGATTATTTCAATTTATTTAAATATATTATTTAAGAGTGATGTGTTACTGTTTTTACTTCTACCGCCCAAAAAGATCATTAGGATTAATTTATTATTTCACTTATAAAATATACACGATCGAAACGAGTCGCTGGTCTTTTTATATTCCAATCCTGCCCAACGCACTCCGAGCCGTCCACATTCCTTCATGGTGACCCCGACGTGATGATGAAGATTCTCTCATCTTGAACAAGCAAAGGAGTACGTGCAATCGAAGCGCGCTACAGGAAAACAGAAAAACAACGGTGGGTCGGAGAGCAGCCATTATTAACCTATCGACACCAAGCCAAGAGGGCCGGTTGTCTATTCAAAGGCGGCAAGATTGGTATATATTTCGAAAAATATGCCTGTTCATATCACCGAATACAAATAGGGGACAGGATTTCATCATATTTTGTGAAAAATACCTAAAAGTTACGACGATTGAACTAACTACAAGATCAGTATCAACGTGGAAGATAACCTATTGTGTTGGAAGAGAGTCGAAGGGAGAAGAAAGGAGAGGCAATAGTAAGGTTTCTATTTGTTATCAAGTAAGTGGCTGGCATTAATTTTATTATTTTGGGCAAAATTTCGTAATTCCTTCACTTTGCGCAAGTACCTAAACTATTTGTATTACTATTACATTTATTCGAAATTCTCCTATATAATTAGATTTCTACAACATGGGATCGTCGTCGGAAGATGAATCTGATGTAACAGTAATGGGCAGTGCAATCCTAAAAGATTTAATTAAAAAACGTGGCGTATCAAAAGGGAAACTAACCTTATTTAAGAAATATTTATCGAAAGTTAGACCAGATTCATTAACCGCTGAACAAATTATAGATATTGAATTGCGATGTAATAGAATGTCAAGTGTCTTCAAAGAATTCGAAAAAATCCAAGATCAAATTGAAACTTTAGACACGGACCTTGAAGAACATTTGTTAGAAAGAGAGAGCTTTGAAGACACCTACTTTCACTGTGTATCATTGTGCAAAAAATATATTAGTCAGGTTACTAGTTCGAGTGGGTCTGGAGCACCCAGCGCTGACGCCCATGCGGTCAAGGAGACACGTGAGCATGACTCAATTAAGTACCCAGACATTTCTTTGCCGTCATTTAATGGTGATTTAACTAATTGGATAGAATTTCGCGATACATTCGATGCACTTGTAAACCAAACAAATCTGAAACCTATACAGAAGTTTAAATACCTAAAAAGTTGCCTTTCAAACAGCGCATTAGAAGTTGTCAGCTCATTGGAGTATGCCGAGGAAAGTCACTCAATAGCATGGCAACTGCTGTGTGAGAGATTTAATAGTCCGAAAACCCTCGTCTACAGTCACTTGAGAGCTTTGTTATATATTGACAATGTCCCTTCAACAGCGATAGCCCTGCGGTCATTAAATGATAGCATTTCAAAACATATACGCACTCTAAAAGCATTAAACATTCCTACAGAGGGCTGGGATTTGCTTATAGTTTTCCTCCTCAGCTCAAAGCTTGAAAAACATATGCAAAATAAATGGGAGGAAAAAACTAATTCTCGCGAATTACCTTCATTACAGGAATTCAAACAGTTTCTACGCTCACAAGCGGATCTCAAGGAGGCACTGAGCCACAACGAGCCCGCGAGATTTGAACACTGTGAGCTCCCGCCGAGGAAGGCGATGGGAACCACGTGCCCTCCGTCCCAGATCAACAGTAAGGTAACGCCTAAAACTAATACCTACCGTGTCCAATGCCCGAACTGTAGGGAGAAGCATTACATTAACCAATGTCCAAAGTTCTTGGCTCTGAACGCAGCGACACGCATTCGTGTCGTAAAACGATTAGGTCTATGCCTCAATTGTCTCGCGTCTAATCATATTTTACCTAACTGTCGCGCGTCTAATTGTAGGACATGTAAAGGAAAACACCATACACTTTTACATATTGCGCATGCGGAGGGAATCGAACCTACACCGCAGCGACTGACGACCATTCATACCGAACCGCCGCCGACTAGCATGACCGAATCAAAGTCAGTCAATCTAATCACTAACCAACGAAAACCGAACGTTATATCCCAACTCGATAATCTCTCTAATAACGCTCAATCACCAATACCTACACAAAACAAATGCATCATTTTGTCTACAGCACAAATTAAGGTGTTAGATAAAAATAACCAACCTATTGTTTTGCGGTCGCTTCTAGATTCTGGCTCGCAATCGAATTTCATAACCGAAAATGCATATCGTAAGCTAAAATTACCTAAACAACAAGTCGATTTAGAGGTCTTGGGTTTTAATGAAAATGTAACAAACATAACCGAGTTATGTAACCTAACCATCCAATCGAAGGATGATTCGTTCTCTGCCAAGCTCTCTTGCTTTATTGTACCTAATATATGTAACTTACCTACGCATACATCGAACGAAAAATACTTTAATATTCCGCAGCGATTTAACTTGGCCGATGAATCGTTTTACCAAGGCGGGGCCGTTGACCTCATACTAGGCGCTGAACTATTCTATCAGCTGTTATGTATAGGCCAACATAAACTAGGGGATGGCCTGCCGATCTTGCAAAGGACCCGGCTGGGATGGGTGGTCTCGGGCGCGTATACGACCAATACTCCGAAAAGGGTTAGGTGTAATTTAATTCAAACTAAGGCGCTTAATACGTTCTGGGACTCAGAGGAATGTTCTCGCGCTACGATCAAGGTACCAGATGATGAGTACACACAATGCGAAAAGATATTTAATGAGCATGAAAGGACTCCTGATGGTAACTTCGTGGTGAATATTCCTCTGAGGGAATCTGAGACACGTTTGGGCCATTCACGATCTATTGTGTACAAAAGATTTAAAACATTAGAAGCAAAATTTACTCGAGACCCCATTTATAAACAAAACTATGTAAAATTTATGAGAGAATTTGAAAAAGCAGGCCACATGATCAAGACAACAAATACTGCGCATTGCAATTTTTTACCCCATCATGCCGTTTTAACCCCGCACAAACCAAGCACCCCTCTTAGAGTGGTCATAGATTGTTCATTAAAAACTAGCACCGGTAAATCACTTAATGATATACAACATAAAGGTACAATAAACCAAGACGATTTGGTAGATATATTACTCCGATTTCGAAAAAATAAATACGTTGTTAGCGCTGACATCGAAAAAATGTACCGAATGATTTATATTAACCCCAACCAACGAAGCTTACAATGTATACTCTGGCGAGAAAACCCTAACGAACCATTACACACCTACAAACTTACCACATTAAGTTTTGGATTAAAAAGCGCACCCCATGTAGCAACCCGATGTCTACAACAGCTGGCACAAGACAGTCAGGAGCAGTTTCCTGAAGCAGCCCAGGCCATAACCCACTCCATGTACATGGATGACCTAATCCATGGAGGCGACGACGAGCAGCAGGTTGCCGAAACCGCTGTAAGTACCGAAAATATCCTACGCAGCGCGAACTTCATCCTACGAAAGTGGAAAACAAATTCACCGAGCATATTACAAGCCGTAAGTAATAATACCGAACACTCGATCACTCCTCAACACATGACCGAGCACACAGCTGTTCAACACAGCCCGCCCACAGCACTAGTACATGACACACATAAAGTATTAGGTCTTGTATGGTGTAGTAGAACTGACAATTTAAGTTTTCAATTTAAAGATGAGCCAGTGCCAACCCCATTAACAAAACGAAAGGTTCTATCCCTTGCCTCAGCTATTTTTGACCCTTTGGGGCTCTTAAATGCAACTTTAATAATTGCTAAACAAATAATACAACGACTATGGAAAGATAAGATTGACTGGGATCAGTCGCTGCCCGTTCACATCGCAAATGAATGGCATGCATTTTATAATAAGTTGTATACACTCAACTCATTAGTTATACCTAGACATGCACTCGCTAGTGATTACGTAACACTGCAACTGCATGGATTCGCTGACAGTTCAATGACCGCATATGGAGCGGTAATTTATTTGCGCACCATTGATAAACACGAGAATATTACAACTCGTTTACTATGTTCTAAATCGAGAGTAGCGCGAAGCGAAACGATACCCAAACTTGAATTGAGAGCTGCGTTATTACTTGCACTGTTATATAATAAAGTAAATAACGCGTTGAAATGTACATTTTCACATAAATATTTCTATTCGGACTCAAATGTAGCCTTAGCGTGGATAAAATCAAAACAACATAACAAGCTGGAATGTTTTGTTAAAAACCGAGTAGATAAAATTAATACTTTAACTGATGTTAATGATTGGCACTGGATCAGTACGAAAGATAACCCCGCGGATTTTTTGACTCACGGCATACCCGCCGATAAGTTAGCGAATTGTAAGCTCTGGTGGCAGGGTCCTTCCTGGTTAAATAAATTAATTCAGGACTGGCCTTTACAAAAAAACCCATTACCACAGTTTTCTGAAGGTTGCGAGCCAATCGAAGTACATTGTTATGTTGCCAGCGATGTTCAACCAAACTTATTTACAGAGTTGTTTAAAAGATGGTCGAAACTATCAAAATTTATCAATTGTGTTGCTGTAATGTACAGATTTCATAACAATTGTCTAAACAAAAATAACAAAATATGCGGACCGTTTTCCGTCGACGAATTAAAATCAGCGCTAAATAAACTAATTCAACTGGCGCAAATAGAAATTTACCCAATCGAGTACAATTTACTTCGAAATAAAAAACCAATTCCGAAATCATCCAATTTATTGTGTTTAAATCCGTTCATGGAAAATAACCTCTTAAGGGTAGGTGGACGGTTAGAACTATCGGAGTATAGTCACGATAAAAAACACCCTATAATTTTGCCGCCAAAACACGAATTATCTACGCTAATTATGCGCGATCAACATGAGAAGCTATTGCACGCGGGGCCGCAGCTATTGTTGTCGTCGGTACGTGAGCGATTCTGGCCCATTCACGGTAAAAGCCTAGCTAATAAGATAGTAGGTAAATGTGTGACCTGCTTCAGAGCCAAACCTAAGGGACATGAACCCATTATGGGCAATCTGCCCCCCTCGAGAGTTAACCCCTCACCCCCCTTTTTTTATACGGCCTTGGACTACGGTGGACCTTACACGATCAGGGACAGGAGGGGACGTGGGTACAAAACCGATAAATGTTATGTTGCCATTTTTAATTGTATGACTACGAAGGCAGTACATATAGAATTAATTACAGGCTTACATACTTCAGCATTTCTTTCGGCTTTCCGACGATTTATTGCCCGACGAGGCAAGCCAAAAGAAATTCTTAGTGATAATTCTACGACATTCCACGGGGCTTGCAACGAGTTAAGGGCACTGTATAATTTTTTAAACGACAGCTCTAATGAGATGAAAGGTCTTTGCTCGACTGAAGGCATACAATGGAAATTTTTGCCACCATATACTCCACACATGGGTGGACTTCACGAATCTTCAATAATGAGGTGTAAATTTCACTTAAAACGAGTATTGGGTCAAGCGCTCCTAACCTACGAAGAATTTTCGACAGTACTGGTACAAATTGAAGGAATTTTAAATTCACGCCCGTTATGCCCAATTCCTAATTCGAATACGGACGATATTACATACTTAACGCCAGCTCACTTCTTGATAAATAGAACGCCCTGTACATTGCCCGATTACGATTACCAAAATTTACCCTTAAACCGACTCACACACTATCAACAGTTGCAGCAGCTCCAGCAAGACTTCTGGCGTCGCTGGTCCAGAGATTATATAGGACTGTTGCAGGAACGCACTAAGTGGAGAAGTTCGAAAGGTCAAGGTCTTCGCGCCGGCGCTGTGGTGCTGCTGAAGGAGGAGCGTCTCCCGCCCTGCCTGTGGCGGATGGGACGCATCGTCAGCTGCTGTCCAGGCCAGGATGGCGTCTCGAGGGTGGCAATCATCCAGACGTCCAGAGGCATCGCGAAACGAGCTTTCAACAACATCTGTCCTTTACCGATTGATATTAAAAACGATTAAATTTAAAAACGGTTAGATAATCAATAATTACCTAGATTAAGATTTACGTTAAGTTAGAGTTAGTTTATCAATCTACTAAATGTTATTTAAGATATTTACCTAAGTTAAATAAAGATTTGTTCCCTGTTGTTTCAATCTTTCAAGTTGTCAGGTACAATAGTAGTAGTTATTAACTTCAATAATATTAATTTTCTCGATATCTACCTACACCCTTGGACATTAACTATGTACCTAACAATTTGAGCTGTATATATGTATAGCCTTTCATTGAGCATATGATTATCCATTCATAGATTTACCTTACATTCATACCTCTGCTTAATAAAAAGAATGGTAATCATTCAATGAAAGGGCTATGTCACTTCAATCTGCTACGCAGAACATGAAGGTCATAAGTAGTGACTGTGATTAGCACGCTTACGCCCTTTTCTCTGCTACGCAGAACAAGAACGCCATAAGTACTGGCTGTAATTAACACGCTTA
This sequence comes from Apotomis turbidana, assembly GCA_905147355.2. Classification (NCBI taxonomy): domain Eukaryota; kingdom Metazoa; phylum Arthropoda; class Insecta; order Lepidoptera; family Tortricidae; genus Apotomis; species Apotomis turbidana. Next base: position 3,208,733 of record LR990300.1, on the reverse strand, counting down.
CGCCCTTTTTTCTCTTTGCATACCATAATTTCAAGATTTCTGGCGGGAGCATGTTAAGAACAGCGCCATCTATGTTCCCAGACTGGAACCACTAGATGGCTTAATTAGGTTAATTGAATAGTTTCTGTCATAGGAAACTATTTAAGTACGTAGTTAAGGATTTTCTCTAGAGATGTCGCTATAATTAAAACCGCCTTGTCATTAGGATTAATTTATTATTTCACTTATAAAATATACACGATCGAAACGAGTCGCTGGTCTTTTTATATTCCAATCCTGCCCAACGCACTCCGAGCCGTCCACATTCCTTCAGGCATCTAATATAGGGGCAGTGACACACCGAGGTACAACTGTTTGGAGCATGCGACGTGTGTCATGTGTCATACTCCAGGCAGTTAAGGTGGGAACATTCGAGACGATTAAATCGGGTAATTTATTTAAGCCGGTTTTACACCAGGCGATTAAATTGTTGAAATTGTATCGAATGGTCTATGCTTTAGTCTATTAAGTCGAATGACACTTGGGGTAGTCAAGTTGGTGCCTTGTCTTTTTAAGCGGGGTTTTTGTCAAGGCGAAGCCAGTGTCAGACAACATGTCGGAATACGTAATATGCCATAGGCTAGTGTCCGCACATGTCCTGACCCTGGTTATCTCTTAGCAAGAGACCAGCTGGGTATGAATGTATGGGAATCCCTGCATAGGTAGGGACCTCTTATGTGTTAGGCAGGAGTAGTTTTGTCTAGTGTCTCTATAGTAAGACGAATGTCCCTCGTCCACCCGAGACGGCGGAAAATGTGAAGGTTGTGCTTCACTCTCGGTAATGTTGGCCACCGACATAAAAATAAAGTCATTTTTATGTATTTGAATCAGCGAGTGACATCCGTGATAAAAATAAAATATAGAAGGAGTTTTTAAACTGGCCTCCGGGCAATAAACATCTTAGACCTCTCTCTGCTCTTTTAATAATCCCCATCTGACTGCACCCCCGTAGTCGTACAGTACACTGCCATCAGCCATATACGAAAATCTTTCACTAAGGTAAGGAGGAGAAGAAGGATTAAACAGGACATTAAAGAGCAATGAAAGGACATGCACGTCTCTACGCCGACGAATCGGTAGCCAACCCAGCTACGCTCGAGGAAGAGATGTGGTCATATTTTCGCAATCCAAATATATACCTGATACACACATTTTGTAGACGCTCAAGCTTTTCAAGTAGTTGCTCCTTAAGATGCAGTAGCGCAATATCACCATAGTCTAGTAGAGGGAGCAAGAGAGATCTGGCAAGAGTGATCTTGGTGGAAATTGGCAGAAAGATCTGCTGCGCCTTAAAGAGTGGAGAGATGCAAAGAGCTTCTGGCTAACTTGCGCTATGTGCGGTGCCCACGAAAGCGTCTATGGTGATACCCAAATGTTGTAACTGTAGAGGAAAGGGGGATAGGAATCCCACCAAAAATAATATCAGGTACCAGTCGAGATCCTTTAACTTATATCAAAAAACATTGCCACAATATTAAAAGGCAATTTTGAAATCCAAATCAAGTGATCTACTCGACTAAATTAATGAAAATAATAATAAAATCTTGCAACTGTTTTCAAAATCGTCGCGCCGCTATTATCCACAGATAAGATAATCCACATATGATTTAATTGCTTCATGTGTAATAATGGTGCGGTTTTCCTAATGTAAGGCATTATTAACTGATTATGTCAATGGTTTTACCAATAATTTTATTAAAACTTTCGTGAAACATATTTAATTATTGTATTAAGCGGTTTACACTCACGTGAAATTGTCAGGAACGGCCCGACATGTTTCGAACTCGTATGGAGCTCTTCATCAGGGACGGCTGCCCGCACACCGCCGCGGCAACCTCGTCACTCAAAAGAAAGGTTTTACCCATCGTTGTTGTATCATTGTCCCGTATGAATTGGTACAAAACTTATTCGTTGATTCATCGATGACGTTTACACACACAAGGGTGTACTGAAATAATCGCATCATGTAGAATTTCTAGTCCATTTTTTTTTGGAAATGCGTGCTGTCGAAATTATCTATGACAACTATGAAATGAGACGTTGCCCTACTGCCAAAGAGAAGCGGCAAACACAAAACCGACGTTGTAAAAAAACGTTAAGACCATCAACAAGCGCTTGCATGACCAGCTCGTTCCATGCTCGTCCACGAGGTAGAATACAATGTAACAATTGTCATCATTGATAATTAAGAAATTTCCAAATACCACACATAACCATCTACACGGCCGCTTACGAAACCAAATTCTACGAGTATATTTATTTTCTATCCATAGAGCTACTCTCACTGCGTACGTGATGCGTTTAATCAGTGCGGTTTTCCTGAAATATATTTGCATTGGAATTGCGAAAACAGGTCTATTGAGTCGGGTATCAAATTGTCAGCAATCGCTGATGTCCAAATAAAAAGAAAAAAATACCCGCACAAAGCGCGGCCACCTGGCATGTCGGATCGAGAATAAAATTTGGGATATTTCAAAGTTTTCATGGGCTTAAATAATATTTTTTACTAGATATAGGAACAATTGGGGGAGTACCTATGATAAGCCCGGAACTATCCATGTTTTGGGCTAACATACAGACATTTGCTGGTCCATGGCAAATAGCTATCGGTTAGCTGCATCTTTGAAAAAAAAATCTTTTGAACTTGAACTTTTATGCGACATTACGTGACCGTCACGACGCTCGAATATCCGACAGTAAAATTTGGGATATTTCAAAGTTTTCATGAGCTGAAATAATATTTTTTACTACATAGGAACAATTGGTGGAGTTTTTTTTTTTTTTGACCCAGAGAAATGCATTGAGTTGCATACCACTACGTAATATGAGACCCTCCGGGGTAGAGTCAGACATTACGCATTGGTTATGTGAGGCTCTCTCTCTAGTCCGCGAAAGACTAGCCTACCCACTAAAACTCTGGGATGCTGCCAACCCGTGCCGTAGCGGTGATGCCATGGGATCGCGAACATGTCACCACGACACCACCGGTACTTTCGCCCTAAGGCGAACCCTCACTGAAAGACACACTGTAGCATAGCAGTGTGCCTTACCATCACCTACTTCCCCAAGCCCCCAGGAAGCGGGGACCGCCACCGACACACGGTGCTTCGGTCCCACCCTACTTGCTGAGGGAGGACAAAAGCCCCTACCCCTCAGCCGGCCATGGGAGGACAAACGCCCCTACCCCACGACCCCCTCTCCACGTCCCATATACAGCCGTGAACTCTGCTGCTGCAGAGACACGCTGAGGGACCCTCTGGAAGCTAGGACCGCCACCGACACACGGTGCTTCGGTCCCAGCCTCCTGGCTGAGGGAGGACAAAAGCCCCTACCCCTGAGCCGGTCATGGGAGGACAAACGCCCCTACTCCACGACCCCCTCTCCACGCCAAGGGAGGACAAACGCCCCTACCCCTCGGCCCGCCCCGGGAGGACAAACGCCCCTACACCTCGGCCCGCCTCGGGAGGACAAACGCCCCTACCCCTCGGCCTGCCACGGGAGGACAAACGCCCCTACCCCATGACACCCTCTCCACGCCAAGGGAGGACAAACGCCCCTACCCCTCGGCCCACCACGAGAGGACCGCCCCTACCCCTCACCCAACCACGGGAGGACAAAAGCCCCTACCCCGGTGGAGTACCTATGATAAGCCCGGAACTATCCATGTTTTGGGCTAACATACAGAAATTTGCTGGTCCGTGGCAAAGCTATTGGTTAGCTGCATCTTTGAAGTAAAAAAAATCTTTCGGACTTGAACTTTTATGCGACATGCGAGTGACCGTCACGACGCTCGAATATCCAAGAACTAAGTATAATACCACGAAACCATGCTTGAAGCGAGCTCAGACCCAGATTACTCGCTTATTATACGATAAAGTTGTTGCCAAAAACCACCGATGACCCACACTTCTATTTAATAGAAAATATGTTTTAATATTATGTATGTCCTCGCTAAAATCGTCTAGACAAACTCTGTTTGAAAATATGAACTCACTCTTGTCCCTTGCGAGTGATTTACCCGGACCCCGATCTTTCGATAAAATTAGAGACATTTTTAATCGGGATATTTTGTTATGCTACGGCAATAAATTGGTTACCGGACGGCACCATCCCTTTGTATACGCACCATGTACGTTTTATCGAATAAAGAATGTTGTATTAGTATTTTGTATTTGTATACCGCTACTGAACTTCAATATACAAATAAGACATCTCTCTACTCAACTCAAATAAATTTCAAAAATAGAACATCAGCATACTTGATGGAAGTCCTTGAGGCCTATTTTTCTACTTTTATAATATTTATACCGGGTGATCAATCTAAATTTTAACAAAATTAACCGACTTCAACGAAACGATGTTATGTTATAGGACAATAGGACTAACTAGAAACTAATCTATGCTCTTTCAAAAAAGAATTTTCCAAATAGGTTCGGCTGTATTCGAGTAATCGGGGAACATACATCAAAAAGAAAAATACCGACGAACTGAGAACCTGCTCCTTTTTTGACGTCGGTTGATAAGGACTCTTATAATTTCCCCGGTATTTAGACCTAAGTAGTCCGTCGCATGTCGCCGCGAACTCCTCCCTTTAAATAGGAAGGGAGCCATTTGTGGGTAAGACCCGCGCGTCATTGGGATTAACCAAAAAAACAAAGACCCATTTTTAGGGTTCCGTAGTTAACCAGGAACCCTTATAGTTTCGCCATGTCCGTCTGTCCGTCTGTCCGTCTGTCTGTCTGTCTGTCTGTCTGTCTGTCTGTCTGTCCGTCCGCGGCTTAGCTCCGTGATCATTAGTACTAGAAAGCTGAAATTTGGTATGAGTATGTGTTGATGAGCAATGGACTGTATGATGTTATTATTGGCGAGAATGATAGAAACACTGTAGTTAAGATATAACAAATTTAATTACTTAAAAGGATAGCAAAACAACTATTTACAAGGCAAACTGACACACACTGAACTGACCAAGCAAATGTCAGTCATAATAATTTAAAAACTGACATGTAAAATAAAAAGAGGTGGCATCTCAGCCAGTCGCCAACATACCGGACCCCCAGTGGAACACTAACAACTGGTGGTCACTGGCTGAGAAGCAGCTTCTAATAAAACGAGCTTGCGGGCCGGTCGGCGTAGTATACCTCGTCTAGTGCGGACGTCTACCACGCGAACCGTTCCGTGGGGCCCTGGGTAGACTGAGACTACCCGTCCTAGCGGCCATAAGCCACGAGGAAGAGTAGGATCAGCGATCACCACCACATCTCCCTCACTAAAATTATGAGCTTTAGTGGAGGGTCCCCTTGGTCTAAGCGTAGGCAGGTACTCACGCAGTCACCGTGCCCAGAACTGGTCTGCAAGCCGTAAACTTCGTCGCCAGTCACATCTTCTGGACAAATCTGCGTCTGTTAGTGAGCTGGTCCATGGCACAACAGAAAAGGAACCCAGGATGAAATGGAAAGGTGTTAATGTTAAGTTCTTTCGTAACTACTTTTGAATGCCATCCATTGACCAACTTCACCCGAGAACGTGACGAGATCGGGTCTCTTTGGTCGGTTAGACAGAGCATTGATGGCTTGGGTGAGCTGCGTTACAGGGTCTGGCATAGGGCGTTCAGACATTTTAAAATGTTGTGCTGCAGTGTCATAGCAATTGTTACCGGTGACACGTGTACCTTTCGACGGAGCTGCATGGTTGACATTCGGTACGTAGAACGATACCGTGTTGGTAGGCCGGCTGTGAATGATGTCCTTGGGAATCGCCCAAGGTGACAGTCGGTGCTTCACCAGGCATGTTCGCGATAGTTACCGCGGTCATGTTCTGCTCAAAAACCCACGTCGCGGTGCGTTTTGCAGAGTCGCAATTAGATAAACGTGAACTACGGGATTTAGACTTATCTGATGCTTCCAAAACGGCTAGTCTGGCTTGTAGTTCCGTCTCTTCTGCCTCAGCCTCGAGACGGGAAAGTTCGCGCTCGCGTTCCGCCTGCTGGCGCTCGCGTTCGCGTTCGCGCTCTGCCAGCTTGCGCTCGCGTTCGCGCTCGCGCTCCACTTGCTGGTGCTCACGCTCTGCTTGCTGGCGCTCGCGCTCTGCTTGTTGTCGCGCAAGCTCACGTTCGCGTTCCACTCGGCGCCGCATTGCATCAGCTTCAAAGGCCATCTTCTGAGCGCGGACAGTCGCTGAAGACCGCGTGGAGTGGGTGCGTTCACTGCACGACTGTTTACTGTGAACACTATGTGCGCTGCGTGAAGGTGCTTTGGCATTTGCACCTAATTCAGAACTAGATCGACCGCTAGGGCGGTTTGCGTGACTAGGTTGAGCCATGTCGCAAGAGTCGGGCTGTGCGGTCGAGCTAATTGGCAATGCCGAAACACCCTCCGTTGCCGTGGCCGCCCGGTGAACGTTCGCGACGTTCGAGCTGCGTCCGCTCGACTTCCGTGGCCGTTGCGTCCGTGTTTGCCTTGCGTTGTTTACTAACTCAACTGAAATATATGCCCAAGGGAGACGTACTCTTTAACAACCTCGAGCAAGCTGCCCTGTACCGCAATTGGTTCCGGACTGACATGTTCATCATTGAACATAACCTTGGTTTTGTCCAAGTTCATCCGGAGGCCAATGCGTTTTGAAGACTCAGCTAGGCCGTTCAGCATAAATTGCAAGTCTTTCAGCGTTTCCACCAGAATGACAATGTCGTCTGCAAATCGCAAGTGTGAAAGGTACTCACCGTTTATGTTAATGCCTTGTGCTTTCCAGTCCAACGTCTTGAACATATCCTCCAATGCATTTGTGAACAATTTGGGGGATATAACATCCCCTTGTCTCACACCACGATGCAAGGGGATAGGTTCAGACTGCCGGTGTTGTATTTGGACGGCCATGATAGCGGCATTGTAAAGACCTTTCAAATCAAATCAAATCAAAATCAAATCAAATCAAAATCAAATCAAATCAAAAAATATTTATTTGCTGGAATACGGTTACAAAGATCTTAAAAGTAGAACAGTTCACGCGTATTCAACCTGCATGCAGGTGTGCAAAATTACATAGCCGTAATTTAAAGTTTAAATCAGTTAGCATATATTTTCTAAATTAATGAAATTCGAGTGTATTAACAATGTCAAAGTATACATTTTATTCATTATCGATTAAGCTATTAGCGTGTCAAATATTCGATAATATTGTAAAAACAATTTTCTTGTAGCCACTTAGTCAATTTGCCTCCAAATAACATCTTACTTTCTAGTTTAATATCTAGAGGCAACTTATTATACAAGACTATGCACATATTATAACAGTTTTTCTTATAAATAAAAGTGTGGCAAGGAGGCTGATATAAAAGGTCCCTGTATTGTGCTCGAGTGTGTCTTGCACTGGTGTCACTGCGCTGAGTGAAGTTGTTCTTAACCATAAGACAAGCTTCTTTTATATACATGCATGGAAGTGGGAGAATTTTAAACTTTTTGATTAAGGGTTTGCAGCTTTCAAGAAACCATGCATTATCTAAAGCACGAATACACCGTTTTTGGAGTTTGAAAATTCTCTCTATGTCTACGGAGTTTCCCCATAATAGTAGTCCATAGCTTAGAACTGAGGAAACGTAGCCATGATATGCAGTAAGAGCTGCTTCCACTGATACCGTTTGTCTAAGTCTTTTCAGAGCAAAAGCGAATCGAGCCAGATTTTTACAGATGTCATCTACATGATGTTTCCAATTTAGATTTTTGTCAATTTGGAAACCTAGGAATTTCACATTGTCAACTATATCTACAGTTGCGTTATCATGGCTAATTTTAATAGGTAATGAGTTATAATTATAGGGACCAAATAACATGGCTTTTGTCTTTGCTAAATTAATTTTCAAGTTGTTTCTTTTTAACCAATTTATAGCGTCTGACAACGTTTCATTGACCTTTAATTCAAATAGGTCTTTGTTATAAGTGTCGTGTCATCGGCAAAAATGATGCATTCTTGTTTAATACAGTTAGGTAGATCATTGACTGCTATAAGGAACAGCAATGGTCCCAGAATACTGCCTTGAGGGACACCGGTGTTTTGTAAAAGAAAATTTGACCTATATGTTTCTCTAATATAGCCATTATTGTTTTTCCGGACGATCCTATCGATTTGTGTAAATTGTTTTCTTTCTCTTAAATAACTTTCAACCCAGTCGTGAGCTTTACCTCTAATACCATATGACTCCATCCTTTTCAACAGTTTCCTATGGTCAATAAAGTCGAATGCTTTGCTCATGTCTAGAAAGAGCGCCATTATTGGAGTCTTCTCATTTAAGCTTTCCGAAACAGTTCTTACTAGGTTGAAGCAAGCAAGGGTTGTTGACTTTCCTTTACGAAATCCAAATTGCTTTGGTGTTAAAATGTCATGTTTGCTTAGAAATTCATTGACCCTATTTAGTATTGCTTTCTCAAAAACTTTTGATAAAATTGGAATAATAGTAATTGGTCTGTAATTATTTGGGTCCGATTTATTCCCTTTTTTAAAAAGAGGTTTTCCTATAGATCATTTTAGTTGTGAAGGGAAAGTTCCATCAGTGAATGACAAATTAATTATGTGTGAGAGAGGACGGCAAATAAAGATAACACATCCTTTTAAAACCTTTGTGATAATATCATCATATCCATAGGCTTTACTATTGTTTAGGGACATAATTATTTTGTGCACTTCATATTCATCAGTGGGTTTGAGAAAAATTGAATTCGGATTAAAAAATGAATTATTTAATTTGATGTTAGGTGCGTTCGATTGTGTATCGTTTGTCTGATTAATAAGAAATTTATTCAAATGGTTACATATGTCATAGGGATCTGAGTAGGATTTATTGTCGAAGTTTAGGTGGTCAATTTCGTTTTTGCAACAGTCATTTCCAAGAGTTGAATTAATCGTGTTCCATGTGGCTTTACATTTATTTTTATTGCACTGTATGTATTTATCATTGCAGATCTGTTGCGCTCTATGGAGACATTGCTTAAATAGTTTATTGTATTGTACAAAGTTCTGCTTGTTTATATGACATTTTGAATTCGATCTTTTATATTTCAAATATAAATCACGCTTTGTTTTGCTTGACCTTTTCAAGCCTTTTGTTAACCATTTCAGTTTCTTGGACCTATTGACAATTTTGAATTTGATCATGGGAAAACATAACTTGTATATTAAGCAAAACATATCGTAGAAATTACTTGTTTTTTTTTTGTTTTTAAATGGTCTTTATTTCAACAATAATAATACAAATACACGGTACTAGGTTGTTACAATATAACAATCGATACAAAACATGTTATGTAGAAATTACTAAATGCATCTAAACAAGTTTTTGATGCATACACATCACTGAAAGAAAGCTGGGAGATGTAATTATAAAACTTATGAATATTCTCTTTACTGTAATCCCTTTTAAATTCAAACCACGTACCAAATGTCTTGTACTTATTTGCCTTTATTTTTAAAACTTGCGCTGACTCATGGTCTGAGAGGCCCAAATAGACTAACTCGGACTCTACGCCTTTAATGTTACTTGCGATTTGGTCGATACAGGGGGGGGGGGGGTATTCGACCAATTTTAGAGATATAATGGAGATCTCTCCTTTTCATCGCCATCCGTCACTTTTGACGTGTGCCTACTTGACAAGTGGCGATATCCCTAGAACATCGCAACTTCGTCAATTCGGACGCGCAAAATTTTCGCTTTCTTTGTATGTGACGGCATAAATAACAGGCGCATACTTTAAATTGACCTCGTAGTACGTGAAATTAGTCCGTTACGTTTCCGAGTCTAAGATCCGAAAAATACAAAAACTTTATGCACTAATACTGTACTCAGCGATAAATATTGCACATCGGTCTTTAGCCCTTAATTTGACAAAAGATGACGAAGGTCGCTGGTTCAAGCCTCGTTATGGTAAAATTGAGCAAAATATTCTGGTTCGAAAATAATATATGGAAAAAGATGGTCAAAGATTTTGTTCACCCTACCATACACGCCAAATTATGGGTTAGAAAGAGGCAATTCAGCAATTGGCTGTTTATTTACGACGATTTCCGAACACTGGCGACCTTCCATCAATCATTGTTTAAAATTAAGATGAATGAAATGGGAATGAACGTAAATACTTTCTCGTTTATAATATTATTAGGATTATTTATATATGTTAAGTATCGTATCTTTGCATACTGAGTTATTTACTACTTTATTTATACTCAGTTACCAAGCGGAGGTACATAATCAAAGCTCGTAGGCACTATTTTCAGATGATGTGCGTATCGGAACGTGATACCTACCTGAAGGGCTACTCCGATGTTCGAAATTTTACTTTCGTATAGTGCTATTCCATTCACTCAAATATACCTTGACAGGAGATCGAGAGGGATGGCACTATTCGACAGTCAAATTTTGAACATCGGAGTAGCCCTTCTGCAATCACTGGTTTGACATGTCTTGCCAGATGGGTGTGTGACGTTTGTCAAATCAAATGTGATTGATTCAAATTTGTAAAATTTTATGTATTTGATTCTTGAAATTACGCGATTAATCGAATTTTGCGGATACATGTTCCCATATCAGAATTTATTGTTTTTTTACAAAGAATAGTTTGGTATGCGTTTGGTGGTCTATCGTAGGTAGATTAGTTTACGTCAAAACGATGACATGTAGGGAGTTGTTGCAACTACAATGATTTGCTCTCCATACAAAGTTTAATCCCGTTTTTCACGGGAACACTACATTTATTCGGGATGAAAAGTATCCTATGTCCTTCCCCGGGACTGAAACTATCTATATACCAAATTTCATATAAATTTCATATAAATCGGTTCAGCGGTTTAATCGTGAAGAGGTAACAGACAGACAGACAGACAGACAGACAGACAGACAGACACACTTTCGCATTTATAATATTAGTATGGATTAGTATGGATTAAGGTTATAATTCTTTAATGTATTCAATAAGATTTTTGTGATAAGATTATCTTTATTTATATCCAAAGTCCAGTCCCCGCAGAGTATAATTTTTCTTCGCTTACATTTTTCTGTGGCAAAGTGAAGCAACATTTCCAAACTACGCATAAAGACTCCTATTTTTGATTTATTTTGTTTTGCTATTCTGTAAATGCAAAAAACAAGTAAGTTTAAGCCAGTCACTTCCATTCCAAAATAAAGCTTCTTTGCTATATCTGCAGGAATTTTCACAGATTTTACCTCAAGTAGCTTATTGACAAGAATACATGTACCACCCCTACTTGTTTTCCGACTGAACGAAGCCGCGAGTTTGTAGTTGTTTAGTTTAATATTTCTCTCTGCACCCTGCTTCACGAATGATTCACTAAAACATATTATGTCAACCTCTTTACCCTTCACAGACAAATCACTCAGAGCAATTTCGATCGAATCAAACTGATTACAAAGTCCTGCTATGTTTTGATGCAGTATTGTGAGTTCAGATTTAGTGTTAGGGACGAAAAAATTTATTTGAATTTTCCTCTTTTGGAGTACTACAAGAATGAACACTGTCGGAAAAGAGTGTGCTCTTTTCTTCTGTAAAAAACAAGAGATTTTGAAGATCCTTAAATATTGTTTTAAGACCATTATTATTTAGGTATCCGGTTTCTCTAGAAAACATCTTAAAATCATACGTGAGATTCAAATTTGAGTCAAACAGATAGGCGTATTCATACTTGCTCACGTCAAGGTATAGCAATTTGCTGAATAACTCTATTCTACGGTTGAACATGTTCGCAAAGTTACTGCAATTGTATGTCGGTGCACATAATATTATGTTGGTATGTTTTATTTTCTCTAGGGCGTGCTTGATATATGATACCAGAGTGGAATAGTTTTGTGACTTTTTAAAATCTTCTTCTCCTATAAAAATGAGACAATAGTCACTTTTTGATCCGCAATTTTTCTATCTAAGTTGAGTGAGTAGAAGATTTCTGACACCTACTCCTGGAGTAAGGTGGCAGATGCGAACGTTGTTTCCTAAGAAACTTTCTGAAATCGCTAAAACTTTGTTGTGATTATTTGTGCTTATGATGCTAATTTTATTAATGTCCTTATCGCAGTCTGGTCGTTTATTTCGGTGCACTGTGGTGAGGTCACTTTCACTGTTCTGTCGTGGTTCATCAGCTTCAGACGTGGTTGGGACAGCGCTGCGCTCGGGGGGAGTAGAAGTTTCGGCGGGCTGGACTGGACCACTGGGCGCTCCGTCTGTAGTGTCTGGTCCCGATGGCTGGTTGCCAGGTCGACGACGGTGGTGCTTGCGTTTGCTTTTTCTTGTGATGGACAGTGTGAGTGTGAAGGACTTAAGGGTCGTTCTCAAAATATTTGCACCGCCACCTGTCAACAGGTTTGTCTTAGAAGAAGTTTTTTACATCGCATTATTTTAAATATTCAATTATCAACACATATCTATAGACACTTTTTACATAGAGGCCAAATGCTTTTAATTAAAACTAAAGTATATTAATAGACAAAAAAACGATTTAAAACTAGGTTTTGTCGGTCACTTGCCGTGTCCCAACGCGAGGTACTCATGTTTCGTTGTAATAAAAACATATACATTACCGACTTAGCTTAAGATCAGTACTCCATTTTATTTTCATATATGATGAAGTTTGAATACTACCATATCGAATAATAATACTATGCTTATGTTGCGAATTATTTGCAATTTAAGTTTGTCCACGCCATTTTTTGTCGTTCACTTGTCATGAGACAAACATTGCAATTGTGTGACTACTATTTCGTTTCCCTTGCCTCACCCCGCATAAATCGAGACCTTCAGTTGCCACCTAACACTGTTCCGAGTGGCACGTCGTCAGTGTGCTGCACTAAAAAAATATGATACATACACTTACGCAAGCGGGAGTTTGTAATGGGTATGTAGTCTATATTCTGCCTTCCATATTTTGGTTGACGTGTGTACTATTGCATTCATTTTAATTTATAACGCGTAAAGTATGGTCTACTTTTTTAACCGACTTCAAAAAAAGGAGGGGGTTCTCAGTTCGGTTGTATGTTTTTTTTTTTTTTTTTTTTTTTTTTTTTTTTTAATGTTTGTTACCTCATAACTCCGTCATTTATGAGTCGATTTGGAAAATTCTTTTTAGGTTCATGAATAGACATCTCAAGGTTGGTCCCATAAAATTTTGGTGAAGATCGGATTACGAGATCCATGAGGAATCGAAGGAATTCCTGAAATTTTATAGGCACTTATAATATTTTTAATGTTTTTTCTAAAACTATTTAAGTATTTGCATATGGTAGTCATCATCTTCTCATGCTGAACTGATGATGGAAGGTACAACTCCTTAACAGTTAGGAGTTAGGAGATATTTCAAACGAGATGCATGCCTTCAAGACCTCCCTGATCACCCCGCCATAAGTATTTTATATGAATCACTAAAAAGCGAAAAAAAAAAATTTTTAACAAAAAAAAGAACCGACTTCAGTAAAACTAAAAAGCCGAAAATAACCCGTTCAAGTACAGATTACATTTGACTCACCCTTTGAAGTCGGTGCCAAACCTCACGTAAACTTTAATATATAAATATAATAACTGAGTGGTTTGGGATCGATTTCAAAGGGTGAGTCAAATGTAATCTGTACTTGAACGGGTTATTTTCGGCTTTTTAGTTTTACTGAAGTCGGTTCTTTTTTTTGTTAAAAATTTTTTTATGTGTATAAATATGCAGTTCATCAACGAAATACTTTATTTGTTTTGATGACATAACTGTCATTTTGTCCATCACCTGTATGTCGTTCACTTGTCTATATAAAAACAGGTGAACGACACATACGGCAGGCGAACGACAATTATTTAAACACTTATACAAAATTATTTATAAACCAGGTTTTATAGGTCACTCGCCGTGTCTCAACTCATGTTTCGTTGTTATAAAAACATATATGTTACCGCGGTAGCATAGTTTGAGTATTCCATTTTACTTTCAAGCTGTCTTAGGAATCCTTAGCAGGCGGCGCCCGCACCAGATTTCGAAAGCATCAATCCTCTGCCTGTCAGCGGCTTTGAGCGTCCAGGTCTCTGCCCCATAAAGAAATATGGAGAAGACAAGTGCACAGACGAGGTGCATGTTGTCCGGTTAGGGATGTTTCTATCTTTCCATATTTTGCCGCATTGGGTCATCACTGTTTCGGGCCATTCCGATTCGCCTGCGAATCTCTGGTTTGCATGTGCCTCTATTTGTGACAATGGAGCCAAGGTACTGGAACTGATCAACAGTATCGAACTCTTGAAGCAGGTTAGTACATTGTCGACTAGTATTGGTCGACTATCATCAGCTCGGTCTTATTTTTATTAATATCGAGACCCATTCTGAGGCTGGTTGTTTTGAGTAATTCCAAAAGTTGGGCCACTTCTGCTTCGGGTGATGCAAAATAGGCGATGGCGATGGCTCCATATTTGTTAAACAGTATTGGGGATATTATGCATCCCTGTCGTACGCCTTTCCGGAACTTAAAGTTCTTGTATGTGACATCTCCTACCGACACCATTCTGTATCCAGACTAGTAAAGGCTTTATAAAGTATTACCAGATGTGCTGGCAGCTTCAGACAATACCTCCCATAGCTTATCTCACCTAAAGCAGCCGAAGGCTTTCTGGTTATCAGATGTGAAGGAATTCCTCGAAGATGACGAAAACAGCAGTAGGTAACTCAGCGGGTAAGAAAGAATATCTCAAAAGAGGCAGCATTAGGATGCAGAAACGTTAATTAAATGATTGGCTATTGAACCTTCATAAGAAATTTATAAAATCACGTGGGTATGCTTGAGTTTTGCAACTTTTTGCCGGTTATGACCTTTCTGGATTTCAAAGGCTTCAAAAAACCTCCTAAGAAATATCCTATGAGATGAGAATTAAATGCTTGTTCTCTTTATGCAAATTACTAACATAAGGAAAAAATAAAAATAAAAACAATTAAAAAAGCACTAGTTGACTGTTCAACGTAGGTTTTATTTAAAATGTCACTTACCTGCAACCGTCGTCGTTAACCTGCTAACAAATTCAGTTAAGTTGGAACATATTTGTCGCAAACCTGCACCCATTGTCGATAACTTGGTAACAAAATGTCGTTTACCTGACACCGATGTCTTTCACCTGTCGACCTAAAATTTCAAACACCTATATCTTCTAAGATATTCAATTTAACTACTTCCCTCGACGTGATATCAATTGTCTGAATATATTTCTAGCGATCCTATGAAAAATAAAAGAAGAAATCGCAACTTTAAAAAAAAAAGCAAAATTAACGCAGCGGTGCAAATATTTTGAGAACGACCCTTAAGATATTTTTGTTTGGTGCGGTAGATGTAATCGATTTTAATTCAGGTGTATGTAGTTTATCTGCTAGAGTCTCCACTTGTTTCACAAGGCATATGATCTCATTTTCTATATTTTTTACCAGCTTTTCTAAATCTATAATTTTTAGTTGCAGGCCAAATAGGTTCCGGTTACTATCTAGGTCCTTATCTGCACGTATAAACCTGGCTGGTGAGGACGGCGTTGATGCCATTCCTGGTAGTAAGGACTGCCTGCGCGCTTTTCTTGCGCTAGTGGCGTTTTTAGTGCAGATCGTTTTTTGACATAATGTTTGAAGAACCGTGATTTCCATAATTAATAGGTCGTTCTTCCTTTGTAGTTCATTGTTTTCAATTATCTGTGTGCTTATAAGTGCGATTTCAAGTTCAGATTTTTTTTCTTGTAATTCATGGTACGGCAGAGATGCCTGTGATCCCAGTAACTGGGCATCCACGCTCCTTGACAGTAAGTCGGTCGAGGAGAGATTCTCGCCGAACTGTCCAATGCAGTGGATATGCGTGAGTCAGTAATGTTAGGCTGGTCGAAATCATTTTGTGGTGCGGTCTGCAAGGTTTCATTGCCATCAAAGAGGCTGTTTAATATCAGATTTGCGGGTGATTCCGGTGTCGGGTGTAGACCAGGACTTGCCTGCTGCATGTCGTTAGAATTACTCAACGGTGATGACACTGAAGGAGCAATTGTATTTATGTTAATAGAACTTTGTTTTTTTACTTTTCTCAGCGTAATGTTTGAAAGATCAGTAGGTGTTCTACTTTTATTAATGCACATTTTGCATCTCCATTTATTTTTCCTTTCGGTACTCATTAAGTTGAAAAGTTTTTTTGAGTATCCAATGCAGTCAAACTTGTATCTATTCCGGCATACTGAACACAGTAGAGTATAGCCGATATCAACCGAGGACTTACAGTTTCAATACTTGGATGTATCGCCAATCGACTTGGCATTGCTGCAGAGATTCCAAAACCGACCAGGTTTCGATGGAGTCAAAAGCCTTCTCGTAGTCCACGAACGCTAAGCACAGGGGCCGATTATACTCTTCCGTCTTCTGTATAATCTGCCTCACTGTATGAATGTGGTCAACGGTGCTGTATCCTGATCGAAACCCCGCCTGTTCCGGGGGCTGAAACTCGTCGAGTCTTCGTGCAAGACGGTTCGTGATAATTCTCGAAAACAGCTTGTAGATAATACTTAGGAGCGAAATAGGTCGGTAGTTTTTCAAAAGAGTTTTATCACCCTTTTTGAAAAACAGCACGACAATACTCCTACTCCACGCCTCTGGAGTTCTCCCATCAAAGAGGACAGTCTTAAAGATGTTTTGGAGCTCCTTCATTACCGGTTTACCACCAGATTTCAGGAGCTCAGTCGTAATACCGTCCTCTCCAGGGGCTTTTCCATTTTTAAGCTGTTTTAGAGCTATCTCGATTTCGCCTAGGCTGATTTCTGGCAAGTCTTCAGTAAAGTGGCGCGTAAGTGTGGCTCTGGAATCCTCATTTCCGGGATCAGGTTGAGTTGCGTGTGAAGCGTATAACAGGCTGTAGAAGTTTTGAACTTCCGCGAGAATCTCTGGCCTTGAAGCAACGACTACTCCATCCGCGGTGGTCAGCTTTGTCAGATGGCTTCTCCCAAGAGATTGGACAAACACTTTGGACCCCCGATTTTGCTCAATAGCTCTTTCAACAGACCGTGTGTTGGAGCATCGGAGGTCTCGTCGCACTAGTTTACCAATTTTCTTGTTTAGAGCATGCCTTTCTGACAAAGTGACTGGTGGGTGTTCACGTCGTTCCGTCATAAGCCCGAGTGTTTCTCCCGAAAACTTCGACTTCCTGCCTTTACGCTGTAATTCGTAAAATCTCACACCTTCCTCCCTGAGGATTCCGACCACACCCTCGAGGGTTTGGTCAATGTCAACGCTGTTTGTGATTTCCAGGGCAGCGAATCGGTTCTCCAGATAACCTGCACAACCTTGAGTTTAGACCTGTCTAGAAAGCGCGCCATAATTGAGAAGACCCAAATAACACAGTCAACACCGATAAAAACAACAATGAACGAACCGCCCAAAAAGAAACCAAAGCTACTACTTTTATCTGACCTTCACGGAGCTGATCTTCTGCGACGGCTGTCTAAAATCAGGAAGAACGACTATGATTTTACGGCCGACATCATTCAATATGGAACCACCCAGCGTGTTCTTCAAAATGTACAGGAGAAAATTGCTGATTTTGGAAAGTGTGACTGCCTGCCTCATCATGTGCGGCGGGAGCGACCACAACATTACGCCATTACATCGAGTTATTGATAACTTAGAAGAAACGATTAAAGCTTGTTCTCATACAAATGTCATTATTTGCGACATTCCTCATAGTTTAAATAAATATGCCGAAGATTATAATTATTTTGTAAGTAAATTAAACATAATGTTACATAAAAAATTCGAAATGTTTTCTCATGTATGGCTTCAATCGCCTAATAGTGTATATTTTGGCATAGGTGATTACTTTTCAAAGGGCCACCAACTAAATCATAGAGGCAAATACAAATTAGCTCAGAGCGTAAATAAGGTTCTAATCAATGTAAATAAAGCATTTTACAATGGGTTCAATTTTTTAGGCACAGGCCGACTCAACCGGCCATCGAAAGAACGTCAAACAAGACTGAAAATTATTTGATTGTGTACAACTATACTCATATACTACACCAAAACATCAATGGATTAATAAATAAATCTGATTTGCTAAGTGTACACCTACAGGGGTTGATGGAACAGGGGACAACAGTTGATGTTATGTGTCACGGAGCACAACATGCAACCAGGTGATGAACTTCATTTGGTCATTCCTAATTTTAAGTTAGCATCATTTTACGCAAGAAATAATAGAAATGGCGGATCCTGTATTTTGGTAAGAAATATTCACAAATATGTAAATCTGGATGAAGTTAATTATATTTCTATACCAAATGTAATAGAATGCGCAGGTTTGGAATTAATTGATCACAACATTATTTTTCTCAGTATATACAGAGTAGGTAGACCGAGGCGATTCGGATCACAGGGCGAATTGGATCAAAATAAGCTTTTTGTCAAATTCAAAAGATTGCCGCTAGCTGCGGGCAGCCAATCACCGTCCAGCGTTGGGTTTGACCTTCCCGTACACTATGACACAGGCGGCCATTTTTTCGGACGCTTGTGTCAGTCTCAGCGATGCCTCGCGTCAAGTCACTAGTGTTGATGTGCTGTGATTTTACTGGTCATGTAAAAAACGTGGTTAAAAAAATTACAATAAAAAAAAGTAAGTTGACTAAAGTTTAATATTTATTACTCAATATTGACATTAATGTGTCCTGTTTTCGTAATTAATGTGTAATAAACTGTAAATTTAAAGAATATTCGGGTTAGGTATAAATATCGTAAACCTATGGTTTGGGGCTATTCGGATCACTTTTGCGGGGGCGATGTGGATCACTTATTTGAATTGCTCTTTTCTAGTTTATACTAATAATTTTAACTGTTTGTGTGTTTTAAATGGTGCGTACGTACAAAAGAAAGACACACCAAAGAGAATGGAGTACAAAAAATATGACAGAAGCAGCTAACAAGGTGTTAAGAAAAGAGCTGTCATTACGTCGGGCGGTCGAAATTTATAATGTACCGTTCACATCTTTACAGCGAAGAGTTACCATGGACTTCCGGTTTGTGACTTAAGATGGCCGCATGCGTTTAAGTTGCGTTGTTCATTATTTATTCATTTTTGTTGTTCAATGTGTAGTATTGATAGCGTATTGTGCAGTGATCTAACGTATGAGTGAATAGCTAATGAAGAATTCAACTTGAAGCGTTCATAGCCCTTCCTGGGTCAAGGCCCGATAGTCCGCGTGGTTTTTTGTAAATCGCTATCACTTTACAAAAAGCAAAACCTCACCGAACAACGGCATGCTCTACGAGCAAACTTGAAATTGGCGAAATCATCATTAACCTGATGGAAGCCATATTTTAAAATTAGAATTAGAATTAGAAGAGTTACCATGTCCCGTGGTGTTATAAAACATCGAGACAGTATTTCAAGAAGATGCAGAAAAACTATTTGCTGGGAGATTACTGCAGTGATCCATACAACATTAATTTAATAGTCTCTAAAATGGCAGGAGAGGACTGGTTTCATCGATTTCTGAAAAAAATCCGCGTTGTTGTGACCGCGAAAGTTGAATATTCGCAAACCTGAGGGTCCTTCTAGAGCGAGAATGAACGGGATGAGTAAAGAAAAAGTTATTGCCTACCTATTTTGCTACATTAGAGAAAGTGATAAATGAAAATAATTTAAGAGGAAAACGTGTGAAGTACGTGAAGAACGGTGCCATGAAAACTGTGCAAATCGTGGAGGTGCTGTAGTTTCTTTATTATTCCAAAGATTTAAGAACTGTTTTCTTTGAAATGATTTTGTCTCTTCTAAAGGGGCGAATCGGATATTTTTAATGTTCAAAGTTGAGTTTATTACAGATAGCAATTTAAGTTTCAGTTCAGTTTTTGTTGTAGAAACGTATTAATTAGAAGTTTCTAACACCTCGTAAATTGGTTTTTGATACTCTAGTTAGCTTTGAATGCCTAATTTTATGTTACATTTATAATGAAAAAAAAAATGTTAAATTGTTCTAGAGGAGAAAAGTAGAAATGTTTGAAAATTACCTCTTATGTCGTGTTATTAGTACTGATCTATAATAATATGTCATTGATTTTTCCAAACGTTACTAATACATGTGTTTTTGATTCAAAACAAATATTTTATGGACGAGTTTTCTGTGATCCGTTTCGCCTCGAAAAATGGGGCGAATCGGATTATTTCAGTGTTTTTCTATTTTATTTCTCAAAATTAAAAGACAAGGTTCATTTTTACTTTGATAACTGGATTTTATAGTTCGATAACCACTGTATCCAGAATAATATTAATATACATGATACACTGTAACAAACTGGTTTTATTTCACATTAACTAAAAATTGATCCGAATCGCCTCGGTCTACCCTACCTAGTAACAAAAGTCAAAATATCCAGATATTTTTGACAAGTTGAATAGTATACTACAAAAAACATGTCATAAAAAGAAAAAAATAGTAATTTGCGGAAACTTCAACATCGATGTGCTAAAGAGGACGGCACAATCAATTCAATTTAAAAACTTAATCTCGAGTTATAATCTAAAATTAGCAATATCTGAGCCCACAAGACTATCGAGTAACACCTGTATAGATAATATTGCTCAAAACCTGCGGGGCAGCACAGCTCAAGTCATTGATTTTGCCCTATCAGACCACTCAGCTCAACTGTTGAAAGGCCCGGTAAAGGAGACATGTATTCTTCCACACTGGTATAAAAAACAAAGAGATATTAGTCAGTATAATATTTCGATCGCCTACAAGAACTGAGTTTCATTGGAGTTTACATGGCAAATAGGTAATGCTAATGAAGCTTACAACAGTTTTGCAGATCAGTTTGATTTTCTTTATAATTTATGCTTTCCTATTAAAAAGATTAAAATTTCCCCAACTTTTAAACCGAAATGGATTACTAAAGGAGTAAAAAAAATGCTGCAAGCGAAAGCGTGATTTACTTTGGAAATACAGATTTTCGAGGGATAATAAACCTAGCAACAAAGAGACTTTTATGAATTATTCCAAACGTTTAAAAAAAGTCGTAAAACTAACTCAGAAAGCGCAGAACGACTACTATATTAAAAATTCGAGAAACAAAACAAAGGCGGCGTGGAATGTCATCAAAAACAAACAAAAGTCTAAACCACTTATTGATAACATCTCTCGAATATTATCCAATGGTAAAGTTGTTACATCCCCTCAAAAAATCGAATTTAATAGATATTTTATTGAGCTAACGCATAAACAATCTATTCAACTTGGTCATAATATTGTGAATACAATGACATGCAATTTACCGAATTCTATATTTATGAAGCCAACAAATCCAATTGACATTCAAAACATAATTAGCTCTTTAAAAAATAGTCACAGTACTGGCTACGATAATATTAGTACTAAAGTTGTCAAAGCAGTGTCTCTCATTATTGCACCTTTGATTAGCCACATAACAAATTTATGTATTGAAAATGGCGAATTTCCCGAGAGACTAAAAATAGGCATGATGAAGCCGCTTTTTAAAAAAGGCAATAAAGAAGACTTGGACAGTTATAGACCTGTGGCACTGCTACCCATTTTTTCTAAAGTTATTGAAAGGGTCATCCACAGTGGTATTTATGCCTATTTTGAGAAAAATAACCTTTTTGCTCCAGAGCAAATGGGATTTCGCAAGGGCAAATTCATCAACATGGCTATCTTTAATTTAATGCACATAGTTTTAACAAATGTAGATAAAAGAGTCCCAGTTTCAGCTCTATACATGCTGCCGTGCTACGGTAAAAGGCGACCTTTTGACATTTTGCCAAAATTGAGTTATTAATACCATCATAATGAGAAAAAAAAGCTGCGTCTACCTGTTTTATCCGTTTTTCGATAAGAGGCTTCGTTTTCAAGTTACTAGTAAGTTAAAAGAACGCATATGTCCTTAACTTGACAAAATAACTAGCTTAGAAGGCGGTAATTTATCGATACCAGTCTAAAAAAACGAACAGTCGACATTTTTAGACGATTTCTAAGATATAAACACGTATAACACATTTTACTGCCTTTAAATTAAATATCTTCTTCGAAAAAGATACGGCTCATCAAAACCTATAACACCGTATCCTTTATTTTTAGTCTAAAATGCCGAATCTATCCTTTTTACGTGCTTTAAGATTAAAAACCGAACAATTTTATCATAACATATTATAAATCTAAAAAAGCGTGTTTAGGATATTCGTACTTTATATGTAGTATTTCAACCGTGGTTATAGAAAAATATTGCTGAAATAGCCGTTAGTACTGCGTGCTAGTGTAAAAACCCGTATATGCGCCAACATCCGACATACGGTACTTGGCTCGCAACTCGTACACGAAGCCCACAGCGAGCGCGCCGGCGCGGGGGCAAGTGTGCGCGGGAGGCACGGTTGTCGACGCCGGCAGCCAGCGCGCCAACATTCAAATTACAAGTAGAATAAGAAAAACAAAATGATTGTCAGTTTTCTTTGTTTTTTGCAAGTATTGAATACAGTTAACCTTAGAACGCATAAATTATCAGTTAGAGTAAAGTTAAGGCAGTAAAATTCTGCCACAAACAAGGTTGGACAAAAACAGATTCGGACTTTTAACTTAGTATTGGACAAGATTTTTTACCATACGTTTATAATTAACTATACCTTCTAACTCGAAGTAACTTCTATTTTTGATGTCATTTATACGCACAATAGTTAGTAAAGGTGGGGACTTTTAACTTAGTATTGGACAAGATTTTTACCATAGGTTTATAATTAACTATACCTTCTAACTTGAAGTAACTTCCATTTTTGATGTCATTTATACGCACAATAGTTAGTAAAGGTCGGCTATTTTATAGTTTTATTGTTTTTTTATGGATAACAATGCCTAATGCAAGATTTGCGAAGAAAACACACACTTTCCCAAAACAAACCGTAATTTCGGAATTGTGCAGATCAAATATGTCTTTATTAATTTAAATTACAAAAGGTTTTCTAAAAATTAAAAAGACTAAGCTGGGTTAGGTTAGTCTTGTGCTTCTGTTTTTTCTTTTCCTGTATCTGCCGGACTGACATTCAACAGTTTTTAATATAAATACCTTTATTTTATTCCTAGGTACAGCAATGCAAAATATTTCATAACTCATGGCTTTTATAACTTACAACTTATGGCTTTTTTCAATTTCGAGTGAAATTAATGGGTACATTATGATTTGTATTACATATATATATTGTTCCGCTTGGTTTTAATTTGACGTAAAATCATTCCTAACAACATCTTGTGTTATTAAAATTACCTACTTTTCTGCATCTTGGTTGCAAATGTTCCCATTAATGTAGTAAAAAGAGATGGCAAAATCCTTCGTTATTACACATTACGATTTATATCCGCCACGTCATAGCGTCCGGGAAGTAAAACTACATAAAACACGATTGACTAAAAAACATACACAAATTGGGGTCCTTTAAGTTACTTAGCTGTACGTTACTGTACGAGTTTTACTATTTATTTCATAAAAGAAATTCACTATATACACAGCAAATCGCCCATAGGCACGTTATCAAAAATTAAGATTAAATATATGACGGCGCATCAGAGAATTAGCTCGATGGCGCT
The DNA here is from genome assembly GCA_905147355.2 of Apotomis turbidana. Classification (NCBI taxonomy): domain Eukaryota; kingdom Metazoa; phylum Arthropoda; class Insecta; order Lepidoptera; family Tortricidae; genus Apotomis; species Apotomis turbidana. Next base: position 3,185,091 of record LR990300.1, on the reverse strand, counting down.
AGTATCGCCTCTTGATTTATGAATGACCAAACTCTTTAGTACGTAATACCGAACTCTGAGGATGTGGCCATATACGACGGGATTGACAGCTGTCGTTTTGGGGCTGTTCTTCCATGTCGAGCTAGCGCCTCACGTGTTGCGGTAGAACGTTATAAAAGTTGGGAATCCTAGATTATTCGTCATAGATACTCTAGATTTATGTTACAGATGCGTTTGGTTCAATCATAGGAAGTGAAGTATACGGATCGGCTGATACTTCTACCAACCCTTGTCTCCTCGCCCGAATACTCACGCGGATGAACCAACCTAATGAAAACCAAGTGTAACTGGACCCTAACTGTGAGTCGTTATCAGAAGTGGGATCTGAGGGCTTGAAAATGAGGGGACAAGTGGAAACACCATCGGCATCACGAGGTCGGATAGCGGAAATGCGATATTTTTTTTGGTTATATGGGAGCATGGCTCTCTCAGTTGATTGTGGCAACACATAATACACCTACGAGTCTTGCATACACAAATCTTATCAAGTGTGATCCTGATCAAGGTGAAGCTGGTTCAGATGTAGGGTTTGTGCAAGGTAACCGATATTGTAGTGAATAGCCAAATAGAGATGTGTAGATCGCGAAGGAACCTTGTTTTTCAAATATCTACGTTATTCGTATTCATGCTGTACACTTTTTTAACGATCTACATGGTAGAGCAGTGTGAGTCTATGGATCCACTAAACGAAATGAGTGATAACTATCTCTATTCTTTTCATTTGAGTTTCACGCATGTCTATAACCAAGCTTTCAGCTTACCGACTAGCACATCGTACAGCGTCTTCGTTTGTCGCGTGCCTCAACATCTCCTATCCTGTTTGCACGGTATTGTCAAGAACGAGATTGCTAATGTTTTTCGCACGACCAAGAGGTACCTATCAGAGTTATGCTAGAAGTGCTGAGTTGTCACCAGCCCTAACGAACACTGTAAAGAGCCGCACTGCTAGATATTACTAAGGCTTAACATGGCATATAATAAAATAAACTTGGCTTACACAATCTTATTGTAATATGATAATTGATAATGCAAATTACTTAATTAGTTGGAGGTAAGGGGACTGCGCAAGAAGCTATGCGTCTGTGGAACTTTATTAAGTTTTCTGAAAGTAGAGAGTATTGCCGTGTAAATTGTGTATTATCTAAGAAAATTCCATTGATTCGCAGATACTTGATTTTGCGTGTAGTTATGACGAGATTTCATAGCAGTATGACTGAAGACGCAACAACGAAAACTACAAGATGACAAGAACAACGAAAATGGAACCAAGGCACATCAGTACCAGTTGCATTTCTGGTGTGAAGAAGCTAGCCAGTGAACCGGTTACGTGCAAGGATGTCCAAATCGACAAGAATCTTACAACGAGAGGTCAACATTATCTGGTGAGGTCATTACGTTCATTTTTGGTAGCAGCTTGAGTAGGTAGTAATTGTATGGGCTGAATCAACTCGATCGCTTCGCGATCTCGTTGATTCAGCCCATACAATTACCTGTAGCGACAACAGCGTGCCGAATTTGACACGGCAGGTTGTAAGTACTCATACTTTACTCGATTGCTAGCCGATCTCTTGTTGATGCAGCGCATACAATTACTTTTGTGGCGGCGCGACAGCGTTACCGGCTGTATCTATGATTCATGTTTCAGATCGCATAGGAACCCGACCGTATCAAACCATTTTAGAACGTTGTTATTATGCGCCAAACGAGTCAATAGTGATATTTATATCAATGTTGTTACAGAGATGTGTCAACTTTCGAATTACAAGCGTGAATTTAACTGGACTATGAAACGAAAATTATTGTACTAGGTATTTTGAATAATTTTGCCGCTTTACACTATTTTTCTCGATTTAATTTAGAAACGGAATCTGAAAGCCCCCAAACTACAGATTTGCTCGCAATCCCCTGTCGCATGACAAGCTTCTTGAGCGTTACAAGCATAAGACGTTGGCAAGCAGGCGTAATGCGGGGGAATAGTTGTATACAATACATGCGCAGGCCACAGGCGGCAGGCAGTTCCTTCACATAGAGCGCAAACCAAGCCTCTATACGAGGCCCCGATGGCTGCGGCCAATGCGCCGGGCTCCGACCGCCGACACTTGTTTATTAAATAAAAGTCGTCTGTACTAACTGAAATTCTGAAATTACACTAAAGAAAAAAAAAAGATGTCTGATCCAAGAGAATATTACATAACAAAACCAATAAACTCTTCAATAGAGATTTTATATACTTCATCCGAATTATATACTCTCGATCTAAACGATGCGTGTGTTGAAGAAAACTAAAAAATCTCTATTGAAGACTTTTTAGCTTCGTTATATATGAAACGATATCAAAAGAAAATAATGCGACTTTTTTTTCGGTGTAGTTTCACTCGTAAATCGTTATTACCGATTATAGATAATTTTCAGAATGAGAGTTCATGTTAGCTAGTTAGCATGATTATTCAAGGATAGAAAATCTGAGCTCCAATGGCAATATTCGAGTCAAGTAAATCTTGAAGTCATCTCAGTTTTTGGGTTTCCGCGCCCAAAGGGTGACAAATGGAGTCCTATTAATATAGCACCACCGTCCGCCAGTTTGTCTATCACAGGCAGTACATACTTCGCTTGTATATTATTGCTTAAAAAAAATGTATTAAATAAAAAAAATACTTAGGCGGGATCCGCATACCAGAAATGCTTTATTCAAAAGTATTGCTCTGTGATAACGAAACCCTTCGCGCGCAAGTTCGCCTCGTTCTTGAATTATTAACCCTTAAATGCATGGTGTAAGATGCAGCTTACATAAATAAAAATGAATTACTGGTTGAAAACTAGAAACATTTATTTGAAATAACATAATATTTTATAATGTTGTATTTTTAAATTCATGCATTTAAGGGTTAAAACATATGCCCATAGGTCTGGATAACCCTTATAATTACACAACTTTACAATATGCAACGAACATTTGCTCATTATTACAAATCTATAAGGTATCCCAACAAATCAAATTGTCAAATAAAATAATTATATGTGTTTTTCGGCCCAGTAGTCTAAATAACAGCGCATGAGTCGGTGGAGAGTACATGCTACTTCCTTTTAAGATTTGCGTATCGATTTTCATGTTACAAGGCGCTTTTGCACCTAACGCATTTCTTTTATGGAACGTAAAGGTGTGTTTATGATGAAGTCATAACTAAGAACAGTCGAAGTATTTATTGATTACTTGCATAAGGACTAAAGTTGTTTAGCTGTTTTCTTGTTTTAATTGTGCTGTCATCTAAGATTATCTTACTTACCATTGTAATCGCGACTTAATAATATCGTGTAATAAAAAGGACAGCCGCCGATTTGCGCACATTATTTTTCGCAAACCGGGACTCCGACTGCACAGTCCGCTTCAGAGTTCGTGATTTTTAATAAAAATAAAATAAGCCTTCTTCGTTCGCTCCAGCCGAGCAAAAGTTACACGGAACTTGCCTACAACAAGGAAACATGTAAGTGTATGTACCTATATAATACTTAATCGCTGGCAAGCCCATTTTGAATTTTTTCGCCAATTTTCTTAAAAAGTAAAATCAGTTCTGGCTTACCCAGAGATTTACTCGTAGTTTCACATTACGCCGCTATCTGTTAAATAAATACTCGGTCAGTTTATAGTATTTTTTTGTCTACGGTGTTTCAAATTTCGTTTTTTTATAGGCCTGGTTGGTCGCTTAATCCATTTTGGGAGGACGAGCTGGACGATTCCTCGAGGGCGATTGAGGAGTCCTCCGTTCAATCAACGCCTTCGACATCGAAGAAAGCGCCTGAGAAAAAGCCTGCGAAGAAACGCGCGCCCAAAAAAGCCAAGTCGACGACAGCCGCCCAAGTGAAGGAGCCGTCGGCGCCGGATAGCTGCTCGGAATCCGAAGACGATGTTATCGCGCTTACTCAGCCGCAGCCAGTGAAGCGTAAACGTCCTGCGCAGGTGTTAGATTCTGAGGTATGTACCTAGCTCACCTAGATTTATAATTTATTTATTTACGCGATTTCCTAGACTATGGTTGGATATCAGATGGATGACGTCCTTGTTGGCTATTGTCGGCCGAAGTGTTTTAAAAAGAATGAGGTTCTATGTTTGACTGTATATGATGAACATTGTAGCTACATAATTATTATTTCGCAACTGTTGGTAAATTTTCTTTATTAGCTCTTGTCTGTCGGGATATCCAATTAAATTACATTCAGTTATCTCATCTCTAATAATAATTTATATTAGCATCTCACGCGATTAACTTCGCATGCGAAATAAACGCATATCTTATTGTTTATGTGTGTCATATCCCAATTTCTACCAATTGTAGGCGCACAATATTTTCGATTATACTGACGGATTTTTCTGTTTGTTCTTGATTGGAAATAATTGACTACTAGATGTGCAGTGCTTCTTAGCATTAGCACAGGTATCAAATACTGAAAAAGAGGCGCCAACATTTTTTTGTGTGCTGAAATTTACTGAAGAAATATATGTATTTTAATTCTTTCTTTTTTTCACAGGACGAGACACAACCTGAAAAGGTCCAAAAGCCGGTGCGGGCGGCGACGTTGAGAAGTTTTTTGACTCAACGCGGAGCATCAGGATTTACGACTCAAAGGGATCCCACCAAGACAGGAGAATACTTCATCGAACTCCGCGTTTATAACAGCCGCGAAGCGGAACGGTTGCCGGCGGAAGAGCGCTGGAAAAACGCTCTTACCACATTGAAGGTGGCTGCCGACGCCAATACACCGCTGTTTAGAGCGGTCTCGAAGTTGATTCAGGTCGGCAAAGAAGACTTCGCTAAAATTCAACCGATTATGTATCCAAGTCCTCAGTAACTCTATTAAGATTCCTAATTTACCTAACCACTATACTCGACATTATTAGTATGCCCTATCTATATTATTCTCACATATAATCATTTTGTAGGTAACCCTAACTATAAAATTATAATAATTGTATTATTCGTTTCACGTGTTTTTATTCACAGTATATAACCCGATAAATGAAATAAGGAAATAAGGAAATAAGGAAATAAGGAAATAATGAAATAATGAAATGATGAAATAATGAAATTATGAAATAATTAATTAATTGAATAACGCCGTAAGAAATACGCAATAAATAGTAGTTTTTTTTTCCTTCATATATTGCCAATAAAAAAGAGTAATTAAAAGAAATCATGTTTTGTAACGAGTGCAAAGTTCATGTTTCTAACTTTACGTCACATAAAAAGAGCAACCTTCATAAATCAAACTGTCTGATAAACACCAAGTTTGACAATGTACAAGTCATAGCTACTGCATTTAAAAATAGAATTAAAAGTTATAGAGTACAGTCAACAGCAAATAATGTGCATTTAGCTCCGGAACAGTTCTTAAATAATATTTCAACGTCAGTATTTGAACTAATTAAAATGTCGCTAGAAAAACATATCGCGTTGAAAGTAAATGTTGAACTCTTTGTTTCATACACACAGCCTAAAAATAATGAAAAGGCTATGAAGTCGTTTAATACTCAGTACGCCCAAATTTTTCGGAATACTGATATTTCGTCGCTGTATTCTAGTTATGCGGATAACCTTATAACCAAGTGCGCAGAGTTCGAACTTTCCGAATCAGGCTGGACTATTGATTCAATTAGTCATTTGGAAATAAATATAAATAAATACAACCCTTTAAGGGCGGGTACGTATGTCAGTTTGCCGGCTAAAATTCGCAATACTAAATCATGTTTGAACATACAAAACAAAGACGATTATTGTTTTTTATGGAGTGTCGTTGCGCATATGTATCCAGCAAGTTGCAATCCAAGTAGAGTTTCTTCATATCCTCATTTTAGAAATGTTCTCAATATTAAAGGCATGTCTTTTCCACCAACCTTAGAAGACTTAAAAATTTTTGAAAAAAATAATTCCGATATATCAATTAATGTCTATGGTTTGGAAAAAAAAAATACTGTGACGGGACCTCTATATAAGACATTGAAACATAAGTTGACACACGTTAACTTGTTACTTATTGAACAAAATGGAAAATCGCATTTCTGTTTAATAAAAAGTATTGAAAAGCTTGTTCGCGGACAATTGACTAAACATACATCTAAAATTCATTTATGTGAGGAGTGCTTCATTTATTTTGATACTGAACAAAAACTTTATTCCCATAATTGCGCTAGAGTAAAAACAATTTTACCTGAACCTAACAGTACCTTGGCATTCAGTCATTTTGAAAGGACTCAAAGAATACCTATCGTAATTTATGGAGATTTCGAAAGTTTGCTTCTAGAATATTCCGATAAAAGTAAGTCCAATCACATTGAAAATCTACAAGTACATGAAGCGACTTGCTTTGCTTACTATATATGTTGTCAATCTAAACCAGAACTAAATGAATACGTATCATATCGCGGTCCTAATTGTGCCCAGAAATTTGTAGAAACCATTTCCAAAGATGTACAGAAATTGCATCAGTTATTATCAGTTAACTGTGAAATGTTACCTTTATCTGATGAGGAAAATCACGCGCTAAAAAATGCCACGACTTGTCACATTTGCGGAGATCCTTTTAAAATTGGCGAGCCTATCATAGCTGATCATGACCATTTTAGCGGTAAATATCGAGGCCCTAGCCACAATTCTTGTAATTTAAACGCAAAATCCTGCGAGTTTATACCTATACTGTTTCATAATTTTTCCGGTTATGATTGTCATTTATTTATTACGGAACTATCGAATACTATTGGCCGCATAAATTTAATTCCCAAAACAAAAGAAAAATACATATCAGTTACTAAATTTATACCAATAGATGGTCAAAAACCAGCGCAAATGAAATTTATAGACTCATTTAATTTTTTGAATTCTGGTTTAGAAGAATTGGCTAAAACATTACACCCTAACGACTTTAAAAACCTCAAACAATTTTATACTAATCCTTTACACTTTGAATTACTTCGCAAAAAAGGAATTTATTGCTATGACTACATAGACTCGTGGGATCGATACAACGAAACTGAACTGCCAGATCGAGAGTATTTTTACAGTAAACTAACTGGTGAAAATATTGCAGACGATGACTACGAACATGCAAAGTCGGTGTGGAGTGAATTTAATATACAAAATTTGGGTGAATATACTGATTTATACCTTAAATGTGATGTGTTATTGTTGTGTGATATTTTTGAAAAATTCAGATGTATGAGTTTAACTTATTATAATTTAGACCCGTGTTATTATGTTTCAAGTCCGGCTTTGAGCTGGGACGCGATGTTGCTGTATACAAAAATTCAGTTGGATTTAATATCTGATGTTGAAATGTACCAAATGATAGAAAAGGGCATTCGAGGTGGTCTTGCTCAGTGCTCGTTACGACATGCTAAGGCAAATAATAAATATTTGTCAGATTACAATGCCAATGAAACAAGCTCATATTTAATATACTTAGATTGCGTCAATTTATACGGTTTTGCTATGTTACAAAATCTTCCAACAAATAGTTTCGAGTTTTTGAAAGATGAGGATATAGAAAATTTTAATGTTGAAAGTGTCAGTCGCGACAATCCTCAGGGATACATACTAGAAGTAGATCTTGAATACCCCTCCAAATTACATGATGATCATTCAGATTTACCATTTGCGCCAGAGAATTGTGTACCTCCAAGTAAAACAAGTCGTAAACTGATAGCAAATTTGCATAATAAATATAAATATGTCATACATTACGAGCATTTAAAAGAATGTTTGAATAATGGTTTAAAATTATTGAAAATTCATCGCATTTTAGCTTTCAACCAATCAAAATTTTTGGAGCCTTACATAACATTAAATACAGAATTAAGACAAAATGCTAAGTGCGACTTTGAAAAAAATTTTTTTAAAAAACAGGTGAATAGCATCTATGGAAAAACTATTCAAAACAAAAGAAATCAAGTAGACGTTAAGTTGGTTAATGTTTGGAAAGATGTTTCAAATAAAACGAACAAACTATGCGGTGCGGAAAAATACATTAGCGCTCCCAATTTCAAAAGTTTGTCAATTTTCTCGGAAAACCTTGTAGCCATTCAAATGCGACAATCTAGATTAATTTTAGATATGCCTATTTTTATCGGATTTACTGTACTAGAGCTAGCTAAAAAGCACTTGTACCAATTTCATTACTCTGTCATGAAAACAAGGTATCAACAAAATATTCGCCTGTGTTACACTGACACCGATAGTCTTTTGTATTTAGTCAATACTGCTAACTTTTATGATGATATGAAAGAAATGCTTCCATACTTTGACACAAGTAATTTTGAGGCTAATAATATTTACAAGATGCCGATAGCAAATATGAAAATTCCTGGTTATTTCAAAGATGAAATGGGTGGTGTAGTTATATCAGAGTTCGTCGGATTACGAGCTAAGTTATACTGTATTAACACTGAGACAGCGTCTATAAAAAAAGCAAAAGGGGTAAAAAAATGTGTGACGAAAAAACTCGAGATGAAGAAATATAAAAGATGCTTGTATAATGGCGAGGAATTGCGAGACAATATGTGTATTATTAAATCAAAAAACCATAAAATGTTTACTCAGAAATGGAATAAATTGGTGTTAAGCAAGAATGATGATAAAAGGCAATTAATAGAAGGCTCAGTTTCAACTTTACCTTGGGGTCACTATAGCAATATGGTATAATAAGATTAGTCGATAAGATTTATATGTTAACTATATTTTTACAGCACCTACTTAAATAATAAAAATGTGTAACACTAATTAATTATTTTGTTTTTCAATAAATTATATTATGAATTAGAACTTTTTTTTTGTTTGATCACCATTTCCCTTTGTCTTGCTATTGTAAATAGGGTAGGTCAATACCAGTAGTGGTCTTTGGAAGAGTTTACAACTTTATAATAAAAAGCCACAATTAATGTATACGAATAGGTATGTATTCACAAAATGAAAAAAATATTTCACATGGTTCTATTTTACAATTTGAAACTATCACAATCACTTATTTTTTTCACAATTTTTCTTATTAAGCTTTCTGCGCCGTCCAAAATTTCGTCATAATTGTCCTCAACCACATATTGTGCGCTTACACAAACATCATCACCAATATTTCTCCGCTTGACTCCAGGAACAAGTTCATAAATATTAATTTTAATCAAATGATGTGCCTTTTCTTTTCCTTTTTTAGATACATAAGATAAATTGTGTGAATTTTCGGCTTGCGACTTTTTAATTGTTTTCTTTTTCGGTTTATTCTTCAAAAAGCGGCATTTCGTCTCATCAGGCAGTTTGGTTTTCTGATGCTGGACTCTGCATAGATCTTCTATGTCTTGAGTATTATAAAATAAGTCATCAACGAGACGGCTATCAATATCGACGCTTTCGCTGTTTTCTTGGGAGTCAAAGTTTAGCAGGTGTGACATTTTCTGCAATGAGATAATTGGAATTTTAAATATAATAAAATATTCGGCCATATAACAATAGATACCTTTTGGACATACAAATGCAGATGAACAATATATTTTAACAATACATTCGTAAATGAACTCACTTGAATTATGAGAAATTTCTGAATCACGAGTAATTTCTTCGACGACCACTGCAGAAATGGCAGCATCTTAGTATTAATTTTAAACACGAAATGTCATTTACCCATAAACGTGTCAGCTGACTTGGTGATATATAATACCTACGTCGCGGTCTTAATATATTACATCATCAAATAACATAATTAGGTACTAGGTATATAAGGACTTGTAATATTTTGATTCACCTCATACTTCATCATGAGGTTTGTTAAGCAAGCTGAAACATTAGAGGTGAATACTATAAATGTGGAAAAAAATGCACTAATAGTAAAGCATAGCGCTCTATTACCTAATACAATTCGCTGCATAATATGCGGCCCTTCTAACTGCGGTAAAACTAACGTTATGCTGAATTTATTGTTACATGAAAATGGATTAAAGTTTAAACACATTTATTTGTACTCAAAGACGGCTTTCCAACCAAAATATCTCTTCTTGAAACAAGTTATGCAAAATATACCAGGATCGAATTTTTATTTATTTAATGAAAGTAAAGAAGTCATTCATCCCAATGATGCTTTAACAAACTCCGTCATGATTTTTGATGATGTAGCGTGTGAAAATCAGATTAATATTAGAAATTATTTTGCTATGGGAAGACATAGGCAAATAGACTGTTTTTATTTATCCCAAACTTATTCCAAAGTACCAAAACAATTACTAAGAGACAATGCCAATCTTCTGATTATTTTTAAGCAAGATGATACCAATTTAAAACATATATACAATGAGCACATAAACACAGACATAGATTGGCAAAAATTTAAAGACCTTTGTTGTACTATATGGAAAAATCAATTTAACTTTTTATTACTAAATAAAGATTGCGCAATTGATAAAGGAAGATACAGACTAGGTTTTGATACATTTATTTATTTTTGAATTTAGTACATATACTAGTTTCATTTGGAAAAGTACTCACTTTAACTTCTGCGGCCGAATATAACACACAATAATTTGAAGTTACCAAAAAATGGAGGCCGATCTAAAGAAACAATTGATAACATCCGCAAATTGCATAAAAAAGAAAATTAGAATGATGCAGGATGAAGAAGATGCTGCTAACGTAAAATTAAAGAAAGTATTCAAGCCTATTACGGATTCTCTGGAGACATTGGGAAAAGCAAATGATGAAAAAAACCCCAGTTTATATATAACAAATTTAAAAAACGATTGCGAAACGCCTATGGACGATGACTTATCCGCAGGATATGAAAAATTCAAAGATCGCCTTGAAACTGATTCAAGCAAGCATTCAGAGTATTACGATGAAAAATTCAAAGACCACCTTGAAACTGATTCAAGCAAGCATTCAGAGTATTACGATTTTGACAATGATGTCAAAAATTCTAAAAATAATGTTAATGACACATTAATATCTCTTAAGAAAGAAGATGTGCTAGACATTTATGATAACATTAATGTTCCGTTTGGTATTCGTAGTGAAAATAAGAAACTCATGATGGGAAATTCTGCTGTCACTTTATCCTTAAAAAATAAAGATTCGAAAGAAAAACAATATATGCTTACAATCAATAACCGAAATTACGAAATGACTAGAGGTTTAAAAGAACTTTTAATTCGAAATAAGCCTGATCTTGAGATAGTAACCGAAAAAGACAAGATTATTTACAAAAACTTGCTTATTATTACCAGCGCCCACAGGCGAGATTTCCATCCCAACGGACAGTTGAAAGGAGACAAAGGATTAAAATACAGCCAGATCGTTAAACCTTTATTCACGGAGGCTAAGCAGGATTTTCCCGAAAAATTGCCTGATCTTAAAATTGGCGGTTCTTTGCCTAAATTAAAAAAATATAAGAAAGCAACGGACTATATTTATTGGGATGATCCAAATGAATTAATAGAGAGACTAAAATTATTAATCGCATCAAAAAGCGCTGGCAACAGCAATCATGACAATGAAATCCTGTCTATTATTGAAGAATTAAAAGAATCTGGTATTATAAAATAATAAAATTGTGCTAATAGAAAGTAGCAATTGGATTGCCTAGAGGGTTTGTGTGTAAATAAATACTTCAATGTTATCATCATTACATTCAGTAATCAAAAGAACGTCAAACATGAATGTGCGTGAAATTAAAAAACACTCTAATGAAATAAAAGAGAATAAAACTATAAATGAAGTTGAATTATCCGATAGCGTTAATATTCCAAAATATATTAATACGCAAATAAGAACTACCGTAAATAAGTTAGCGAATCTTTATAAAGTAATTGAGGCTTTATCAGCACGTATAAAAAAAATAGAAAAAAATATTGAACTTAAAGAACTAGAAGGAAAATTCAACAAGCACTATGAGCAAAGCCGGCGTAGTAAATGAAATTCATAAAAACGTAAGAGTGAACTTCCCACGAAGAACAGTTATATTAAGAGACATAGATGACCTTTGGCAGGCTGATTTGATTGATATGCAAGCATTATCAAATGTAAATTCAGGTTACAAATATATATTCGTAATTATAGATTGTTTCTCAAAATATGCTTGGGCATTTCCTTTAAAACAAAAGACGAAAGAGATTTTGTCAAAAACATTTAAAACATTTTTAGCAAAAGGCCGATTACCAAAAAATTTACAGACAGATATGGGTAAGGAGTTTTACAATACTGATTTTTTTAAAATTGTCGAAAAATATAATATCAACCACTATTCTACGTATTCTAACAAAAAAGCCTCTATTGTTGAACGCTTTATTAGAACACTAAAAAATAAACTATATAAAGAATTTAATTTAAAAGGAAATTATAAATGGATCAATGGAACACTCGACTGTAAAATGCATGAGTACAATCATGCGTTCCATAGAACTATAGGAGCGCCTCCAGCTACAATTAATCAAAATAATAAAGAAAAAGTATCGCTAAGATATACTAATGCGCAAATAAAACATGCGAAGAAAATATCGAAGCGCAAAAGCTTTCGAGTGGGGGATTTCGTGAGAATAAGCAAATATAAAGGTTGCTTCGAAAAAGGATATACGCCTAATTGGTCTACAGAAATATTTAAGATAATAAAGGTTCAAAATACTTGCCCAACAACTTACTTATTGGAAGACGCAAGGTCTAGACCAATTTTAGGAGCATTTTATGTACACGAAATTCAAAAGACTTTACACCCTGAGGTATACCTTGTTGAAAAAGTTTTGCGAAGAAAAAGAAACAAGGTATACGTAAAGTGGTTAGGGCTGCCTTCAAACGAAAACAGCTGGATAGAAAAGACAAATCGGTTATAGGAAAGGTGACAGTACCTATTTAAACATTTATTGTTTTTACAATGTACTCATTTGTTTGCGAAACGCCGTGCTATAAACATTACGCTCACAGTTTATTTAAATGAAAACAATCATGAATAAAGATAAGAATAATATTAGTAATTTAAATATGAAAAAAAAAAATATATCACCAACTTCAAAGGTTAAAACTGGTTCTGGATTCAGAAAAACATTTAATAATATTGTTTCACACACAAAAAAGCGTATTAGAAAATTAAAGCCTAAGTGCAAAAAAGTTTTAGCGGAACTAGCGTATGCAGCTGCTCATGAAATGGCGTCTGACGATTTACCTATAAAATTGCCAAGAGTAATTCCGGTGCCTAAAAGCGGAGGATTTCTGCCTTTAATACCCATATTTGCTGGGTTGTCTGCCGCCGGTAGTTTAGCAGGAGGTATCGCCGGAATCACGAAAGCCGTCAATGACTATAAGTTAGCTAAAAAAAATTTGGAGGAATTCAAAAAACATAATACGAATATGGAAGCATTGTGTATTGGGAAAGGATTACATCTTAAGCCATACAAAAACGGGCTAGGAATTTATGTGACAAATAAAAAAAACTAATTACTCGGCTACCCAAAAGAGCGTTAACTAATATTGATATCACAAAACATTCTAAAAACATACCATTTTTTCGCGGTGTTTTTATGAGAGATGAATTACCAGAATTTCCATTACCTCTGGAATGCGGGGTTATCAATTTAGATTCCTCTACAAATTCTGGTACTCATTGGGTAGCCTATGGAAAAATAAATAATTATGTTGAATACTTTGATAGCTATGGCAATTTAAAACCACCACAAGAGTTTGTCAAATACATGGGAGAAAAAATTCACTACAACTATGATAATTTACAAGGAAACAATTTATATAACTGTGGTCACTTATGTTTAAAGTTCCTTGCCTCATTTTGGGAAAGAAGAAATTAATTGCATATGACGTCATACTTATCAACAATATATAGAATGGTGTGTTGCAGAATCGCACATTACATCACCAAACGCGTTGAAAATTGTTTCGTTGAAATCTACGAAATTTAAAATACCAGAAACTAAAAATGATTATCTTCAATAAAAACTCCGAACATAGTAAAACTCCTAATATTACATCCGCAACATTGAAAGATAGAAGACGTGTAAAAGCAACAAAGAAGATTACAAAAAATAATAAGATTTTTTTACGTTCACTTGGATTTAAAATATAAGATGTTACAAATCGCAGATTTACCACATCATGACAATTCCATCGAAAGCTATGAAATTCATAGCTATAACCCTTACAATAACAATTTTAAAGTAAACGATGAAATAAGAATACCTATACACCAGCAAGATGTTTATGTATTACCATCAGCTAGCTCCATTTACATCGAGGGATGCGCAAGTATATCTACCACAGACGCAGCAGGGAAAATAACAACGAAAAAAGTGAAATTTATAAACAATCCAATATTATTTTTGTTTCAAAATATCAGGTACGAACTGAATGGGGTTGCAATCGATAACATTAAAAATGCTGGAATCACAACAACAATGAAATCTTATATTTCAATGAATGAAGGAGAAAGTAAAAATGCTGCTTTATGGGGTTGGAATTTAGATGGAGCCAAAGCAAGTGATACCCATTTTACGGCTATAATACCCTTAAATAAAATATTAGGATTTGCTGAAGATTATAATAAAATACTCATCAATTGTAGACATGAGCTTATATTACAAAGAAGCAGTTCTGTTTCAAATACTGTGATAGCTGAGAAAAATGAAAATATTTGTATAGACATAACAAAAATTCAGTGGCGTGTGCCGCATATTAGAGTTTCTGATCGCGAACGACTTGTACTACTAAAACATTTAGAAAAAGACCGACCAGTACAGCTTGCCTTCAGAAATTGGGATTTATATGAATATCCATTATTGCCTAAAACAACAAAACATTCTTGGTCTATTAAAACTGCTTCTCAGTTAGAGAAACCGAGGTTTGTTATATTAGGATTACAAACGGATAGAAAATTCAATACGACAAGAAGTTCAGCTTCATTCGATCACTGTAACATAACAAATGTCAAATTGTTTTTAAATTCGCAATACTTTCCATATGACAATCTTAATTTAAAGTTTGATGAAGGAAAATATAGTATATTATATGAGATGTATGCTAATTTTCGGCAGTCGTATTACAACGCTTGTATTGAACCGCTGTTAGATTTGCATACATTCTCCAAAATTGCTCCAGTTTTTGTTATCGACTGTTCAAGACAAAACGATTCAATCAAAACTGGGCCAGTTGACGTGCGTTTAGAAATTGAGTCATCAGAAGACGTTCCAGAAAATACCGCTGCCTACTGTTTGATCCTCAACGACTGCCTCTTTGAATATAAACCACTCAGTAACATAGTTCGAAAACTATCATGAATGCCGCCATCGTGGATGTTCAAGGTTTTAAAAGTAAAGACAACAAATTTATACCTAAAGAAATAGCAATTTTGTGCGAAAATCGCATTCTTGTTTTGTTGATAAAACCGCCATATCCATTCTATAACTTAACAAGTATGGAACGTTCACATGTGGCGTGGATAGAAAGAAACATCGGAATTTTATGGAACGAAGGCTTTGTGCCTTATTTTAATTTTAAGTGTTTGATATTACAATACATGAAAAATAAAAAAATATATGCTAAAGGTGCTGAAAAGGTGAAGTGGTTGAAAGAAATACTAGAAAACGATAATATCCATAATTTGGAAGAGCAAAATTGTCCTAATTTACAAACCTTGTATAACAATTATGCAACATCGTTGGAAATTCAAAGCTGTATTTACCATAGCAAGATATGCGCCTTTAAAAATGTAACTTGCTTAAAAAAGTGGTGTATAACAAATGATATTTTTTAAATAAAGAATAGATACACTATTTCAACCGTCGTTTGATTTTTGTTACGTGTGAATGAAATGGAGAATGTTGTATGTACAAAGAGTCATCAGTGTCATCACCTACCAAGCTAGCGCTAAATGATTCGATATGTGGTTTCAAATATCTGTCAATGCTGATAAATCACGTAATTTGCTTAGGTGCTAAACACATCGGTTGGAAATTGCGAATGAAATACTTTACTGGATTAAATATAACAGCTCGGATAGTCAGAATAGATTACGATTATGTAGACTTGTTACCTATCTTTTAGTTTTCCTCCTTGATGGAACACTGCTTATTTAGTAGACCAGAAAGGTTGTCGCTGCAGGTAATTGTATGGGCTGAATCAACGAGATCGCGAAGCGATCGAGTTGATTCAGCCCATACAATTACTACCTACTAGCTTGTGATCCTTTTCAAGGAGAGGTGGTACTTCTCACCACTCCAATTTGGTATAGAATACCTACTACTATCGGTTATCATTTCTGTGGACAGGCAGCCTATAGATGTGATATTTTAAAGGTGAGAGTGAATAAGCACTATCTGGGTAAGCATGTTCCATTGTCGTCTTCAACGTCACTAACCAACTTCTGAGATTGAAGCTATATGGTAAAGGTATAGGACCTATACCTAGGTATAACATGAAAAAAATAACGTAATTATTCAGTGGCCTTAGTGGGAGTAACATTAGGTGGTAGCAACTAGGGCGGAAAGGTGCGTGAGCGGTGACCATGTGCTGGAGGACGACACGTGGAAAAGTTCTTCTGCAGGTTGGACTGACGATATTGTAAAGGGTGCAGGAACTCGTTGTATGCGAGTATCGCGGGGCCATATCGGAAAAGTATTTGCTTAGCATTGGCTGACATGATTATAATGATGATGATCATGCTAAACATCAGGTGGACAGATCACCTCTTCATTACTGTCTTTGCTATTTAAGATTCCGGAAACCATTACAATAGGTAAAGGTATTCTTGAATTACGTATTTACGTCATAATTAAACAGTACGATCAGCATTTTACCGTTTCACTGACGGCAAGTCATTATATCTTTCGAAGCTAAAGTTGATTTACCTCTGCGAGTTCATCGGTGTTGGGTTTACCCTAAGTTGAATGAGTAGTATAACCCTAGAATGTAGCACGCTAAGTTATTTATCGTGAAACTCACTGTCATTTGAAAGCAACTGTTCCCTACATGCGTAAAACTGACAGCACGCCGAACACCCGGTACAAAGCTGTTTATTTATTAGAGCTTCATGGTAGTCGGTATAATTTAGAATCTAATCAGCAAACAGACAAAGTCACTACTACCCGAAGGTTCATAGTTCATAGTTATTTATTCAGTAAACAATACCTATTGCTCATGCATAGTTTGATTTTGGTAGGGAAACTCTATTCAGAAATGTAAAATTTAATTAGACAAATTGCCCATTGCTCACGTCGTTTCGATTCCTAATTAGGACTATTTAAGACTCTAATGTATCATGTAGCTTTGGGTTATGATAAGACCCTGGGCACCATCTATTTTGAACAGTTATGGTTTCCATTACGCGGAAAACTAACATAACTTTGTCGGTAACTGTATGATCAAAAATATAAATGATATGCATCGTGCACAGCTTTGAACGGTGGAGTGGAGCCTAGCAATTGAGATGATAATTTTATCCCTTATCCCTTCGGACGCCAACGACAGATATATCCATCAAGGCGTGTAGAGCGTATCAACCTATATGCCTCATAGAGTTCAATGTTGCGATTCGCATTGCAATGTAATGACGTGCGTGTGAATGACAGATTTTGTATTTGACAAAGTGTGAAAAGGTTAAAGCAGGTTAAATGGTGTTGAGGTTTTGCTCGAGTTACTACTTACTTAACAGATAAAAAGGAGGCCGAGACGGCGGTTTATGATAAAATAGCGACAATGATACTCTCGGTGTCGAGTGAACCATCCATGTGTGAAGATCT
Source organism: Apotomis turbidana (assembly GCA_905147355.2). Classification (NCBI taxonomy): domain Eukaryota; kingdom Metazoa; phylum Arthropoda; class Insecta; order Lepidoptera; family Tortricidae; genus Apotomis; species Apotomis turbidana. The sequence continues at coordinate 3,167,297 of LR990300.1, read as the reverse complement.
GACGAGTAGTTCTGAATAGTTTCTGGTTCCAAAAATAAAGAGCGATAAGTTTACCTTTTTTTTAAAAAAAAAAAAGAATAGCGATCTAACAAATCTACACTTTTAAAATCATTGTTATAGAGAATCCTTGTTAGCCTTCTAATGAGCAGTTACGGAAGTAAGTAGGAAGGATCCTTTGTAGGTGTCGCTACTTGTGATGGCAGAAAAGAGAGAGAGTGCTTTTACATGGTTTTTTTGTAATGGTGAATGATGACTGGTTGACGTGAGTTTATCGGCTAGATCTGCATCACGACCTTGTACTGAAGGCTGGTCAGAAGGGACTGCAGGTACCCGGTCTATGGTTTATGGAAGTGTATGTGGGAGGTGGCTAGTCGGATGGGCTACAGGCGCCCGGTCTACGCCGCACCACAAGCAAGAGCAGGCTGATCCAAAGGGCCTAGCGCGCCCGGTTCACGCCATGATTTGAGGATACGCTGGTCGAAAGGGCCTTAGGCGCCCGGTCCACGCCATTACTGTGACTTTTACTGCAGTGAGAGCCTGATTGGTTGATTATAGCGAATGCTGCTAATGTTACATTTTAGTAAATGCGAATAGGATGTCAAACTATTGGATACAATACTAATTGACAGATGTCATGGCAGAAGTGGAGCTATTCTGAACTGTGAAGTTCGGAGTTCCTGTGCTGTGGTTTAGCTTAGGTACTCAAACATGGGATGGCATGGAGGCAAGAGGGTGTTGGGTCTGCACTTTAAATAGGTATTGAACGGGTGCAGGTGCGGATTGTAGGTACGTGGTATCGAGCCATTTGCTAGATGCATTAGTGAATAGTATGCGCTTCAAGAAAATTAAATTATGAATTTGCCTAGAAGCGAAAGATTGCTTACATGTTGCGAGATAAAGAAAAATGCGTCAGGCAACTATTTGGCAACGCTAGACGCAGACAACATATTGGTCAGGAAGGGTCGAGCTTGCTTAGTTTGAAATCATGTTGTTCTTTTTAGATACTCTTTGTAAAGGTCTAATCACACGAGGGCGTGTGACTGTCAGGGTTGGCCGTGACGGCGCATCAGAGAATTAGCTCGATGGCGCTAGTATCGCCTCTTGATTTATGAATGACCAAACTCTTTAGTACGTAATACCGAACTCTGAGGATGTGGCCATATACGACGGGATTGACAGCTGTCGTTTTGGGGCTGTTCTTCCATGTCGAGCTAGCGCCTCACGTGTTGCGGTAGAACGTTATAAAAGTTGGGAATCCTAGATTATTCGTCATAGATACTCTAGATTTATGTTACAGATGCGTTTGGTTCAATCATAGGAAGTGAAGTATACGGATCGGCTGATACTTCTACCAACCCTTGTCTCCTCGCCCGAATACTCACGCGGATGAACCAACCTAATGAAAACCAAGTGTAACTGGACCCTAACTGTGAGTCGTTATATAATATTATGTAACAAAGAAATTATTTCTACAATTGTCGTACGTTTAAAAATTTCCTATTTAACCAAAGTAAATTTAAATAAATAGCTTCATTATCATTGCCACATATTTTTAAATTTGGCCGACTAATCGAAACTCTTTAAATAAAATTAAGGCAAGAAGTGAAACTTGATGATATTGATTTTTATACCTAAATTTAATATTAATTCGTCGCATATTTGGAGAAACGTCCACAATATGACTTTTCCAGCCTCTGCACTCTGCAGTAATACCTATACTATAACTGAACACAAAGATGCGAGTATAATAGTGACAATTATTGAGACGCTAAGTACTTCGTTTTGTTACCTCTTCTCCCATGGTTACTAACTTATAATACCGTATACAGCATATTTTTGGTAACGATACGTCATTTTATTTTAGTACACGGAACAGTTTTATTATCAAAATAAAAAATATGACTAATTTACCTAACTTAAAAACCGTATCAGCACGATGTGGTCTTATTACTTTGACTGTTGATACGACATTACACCTTAACGCAAAGTTATAAGACCGTATACACCATATTCGGCAATTAAGCTTAGCTTATCATATTTTTAACAGAAAATACTAAATTAAAGAACCGTATAGTGCGTTTATACCGCCTTTTAGCTAGTTTTATATTTTACTTTATATTTTTACTGCTAAGCTAAAAATGTTTTTTGGGTCTGTAAAAAAAAGTAGTTCACTTAAAAAAGTGATAATACCATAAAAAATAAGTCCCAACACGCTGCTATGAAACACAAAAAAAAATAATCAAATATGTTGCACCAATTTCTAGAAATTGAATTTTGAATTTTATTGCACGTTTTTTGCGATTATCTCGAAAGTGACTTTTGTCAAAAGGTCGCCTTTTACCGTAGCACGGCAGCATGGATATGTCTAAAGCCTTCGATTTTGTTGACCATTGCATACTTTAGGATAAATTATACAAATACGGTGTTAGAGGTAATGTACACAGCTTATTAAAATCATATTTAAGTAACCGTAAGCAGTTAACACAAATAAATAGAATATGTGTTAAAACTAAAACTGAACTCATCGGAAATTAGACAAATTCAGTGTGGCGTACCCCAAGGAAGGGTTTTAGGTCCTTTATTGTTTATCATCTATATAAATGACTTACCGAAAGCTATTGATCACCCTACTGTTCTCTTTGCAGATGATAGTACCATACTTTTTGCTTCGAAACATTTAGAATCATACGAGGATAACATAAACAAGACATTAGAAATTGTAATTAATTGGCTTGAAAATAATAATTTAAAAATCAATATAGATAAGACTAAAATCATGACATTTAAGCAAAGATTAAATAACACACATACTCTAAACATATCCTACAAGGGTCAAAAAATTGACGAAACTGATGTGACTAAATTTTTAGGATTAAGTGTAGACAATAAGTTGACATGGAGAAACCAAATTGACGCTATATGTAAACAACTTAATCAATTCTCATACGCACTGTATAATTTAAGAAAAATTGACAATGAATCAGTAGTTTTAACAGCCTGCCAAGCTTATGTAACATCGACTCTTAGGTACAGCATCATTTTCTGGGAAAATTCAGTTGACAGAGAAATAGCTTTCAAAGCGCAGAAGAGATGTATTCGATCTTTATGTGGCTTAAATCAACTTGACTCTTGTAAACCATATTTTCAGAAATTAAGAATATTGACACTCCCGTGCTTGTATATATTTGAAGTTGCAATTTTCGCAAGATCTAATCTGCATTTATGTAATAGTTTTAGGAGTACCCGACTTAGGAATAAAATAAATGGAATGTCCTCGAAAACCGCTCTTTTTCAGAAAAGTATACTCGGAATGGTCCCTAAACTTTATAATAAAATCCCAACAGACATTGTAAATGTAGAAAATATAGTAGAATACAAAAATAAGTTATTTAATTTCTTGGCAGAAAAAGCGTACTATAAAATAAGTGATTTTTTGTTTGGCAATAATTAATGGAGCACAACTTCCCTGTACTCTATTAATTACTTATAATATTTGTATGCCTAACGGCTCAGCATAGTGGAACTAAAATAAAATTGTCACACCTGTATTATGTACATATGCACCTATGTTGAACAAATAAACGATTTGTATTTGTATTTACCTCTCGGTTAGCTTAATTACTAGGTACGCGACCCTGTTCGACACACTCGAAACTTCTACAACGTTGTCACAAAGATTCCTGTTGACCAAGAACCCTACGCCACCTTGGGATAGCTGGTGTCCCTCTCGGTAGTACAGAAGGTCCCTCTCTTGGGACTTCACTCAACCCAAGAATGTGCCACCTAATCTTTCCGAGTTCATGCTCGAGTTGCGCCATGTGCTCGTCCAGTCGTAACGTGCGTCCATTATACGTCGCGAAGGTCAGTTTATTTTGGCGGCCTTCCGTAACCCGGGTATATCCTTCAGGACTTGATTAAAAAAGCAACTGCGGTATACAGTATTGTAACAAATAAAGTACTTTTAATAATTTTATACCTAACCCGTATACCGATTTTCGACTTGTCCTTTAATTCTACGATTGTTAGAAGAGAATTATTTTATAAAAAGAAGTACATTTTTGTTATTTTTTTGTTTTATTTCAAGAGTATACATAATTTCTGTTAAGAATCGCCTTGGTTTAAAACCTAAATAAATATTTTTTCCTTACTATGTTGTTTTTTTTTAGTGCTAACATTTTACAAAAGCCTATGAAGCAGTATAATCTTTTCTTACATCACTTTATTTTAACTTAGTATTCTTCCTAAACCTGCTTACAACATAAATGACATCTATGAATTTTGATAAGATAAGTTCATTTTTGAGTTAAAATAGTTAAAATAGTGCATAAAACGCACTTTTTTACACGAGACGTTTATCCATCCGAGCGAGCTTGCGAGCGAGGATGAATATAAAGTCGAGTGTAAAATGCGTTTTATGGACGAGTTGCACACTCTACTTTTCACTTTGATTGCGAGGAAATGAAACTAGGTCATGTAAATATTATACTTAAAAACTAATTTAAATAAAATTTAAAGTTACATTAGAGCAATGAGAAATATTTAAAGTAATAGTTTTTCATGGCATATTTAAACATTTATTTATTTATTCATTTGTTCATTTTTAGAACATTTTGTTTATTATATCTATAATAAATTATTGTTGCATGTTAAAGATATAATATAATATATTGATTTACCAAAATAAAAATAAATTTAAAAAGTAATAATTGATAATGAAATTACAAGTTTATTCCAAGAAGTTTTATATATTTTGGCTGTTGGTATCTTTGCCTTGGTCTTAGAATATTAACGAAACGAAATAAAACAAAGAATATACTCTATGAAGTTTTAAGTTTTTTTTTAATCTGTTTATTAAGGAACTTTTATCATTGGTATTCTTATGTCAGCTTAAACCCGTTCCAGACCTTCCGATCCGATCCAATTTATCGGAAGAAATCGGATAATGTGTAGTGTCTTAGAAAATCGGATCGGATCGGAAGGTCTGGAACGGGTTTAAGTTTTAAGTTGTTCGCGTGGCTGTTGGACCGATCGCCTTGGTCTTCGACGACGATTTTACTTTATGCTCTAGAGCATAAAAAGCGATTTTATGTCGTCTACGCACAGCATAAAGTCGAACTTTTAGAGCATGAGAAGTGAAAAGTATATTTTTTTTAAATATTGAGTCAAAAGGGTGTCTAAATCGCAGTAGCCGTTCGGAAGTTATGATTTTTTATATTTTTTTCGTTTTGTTTTTTGGCTCTAGTGAAAACTTTTATTTTTGTCAGTTACAGCATTATTGCTTTCTAGCGACGATATGGAAAACATTTACGACATTACAAATATATCCTAGCTTATCATTTCATCATCTCATCACTGGGATTCAAATATACTAATAATCTATAACAACAACACAACATCAATGATAATATAATATATTTTAACAGGTAACCAATAAAAAAAAAATAACCGGGTTTCAGTATCAGTTTTATAGATACTGACAGATTCCAGGGATTTACCGGGGATAACCCGGGAGCGCTCCCTAACGCTGACGTCATGTCCCCGCGAGTATAAGACTCACGGCTTGTCGCGATGTAGTTCATTCAGTGTCCGCGCCTCGTGTCCAACATGAAGCTGCCCGCGTCGTACATAGTGTTCGCAGCGGTCGCCTCCGCGGCAGCGCCCGCCTGCGCCCTCCCCGCGGTCGCCACCGCGATCGACACCACGGCGCTCGCCATCGGCGACGCGTTCTTTCGGCTGATCAACACTCAGTTGCGCATCAAGACAGTCGAAAAGATAAATCACGAAGTCTTATCGCCAGCGTTGAGCGACATCTCCCGCGAACTGCACCAAGGTTTGAATTCGGACATGTTCAAGATCGGCATCGGTATCCACAACACTCTGGTTGACGTGAACCTGAAAGTCGGACAAATCTCCGGGAACGCCAGTTCGATCCTGTCTCAGATAGCTTCTGTCGCAAATACCATCAACACATTGCAATTCAGTGACGCCAAACTTGATTACAACATAAAGAAAAAACGTATCCAGAAACTCTGTGAAGACACCTTGGGCACGACGAATGTTGTTCTGGGACTCATCGATGAGACGAAGGAGATGCTTGGCAATGGAGTGAGCGGCCCGTTGAAAATGCTGGAACTCACGATACGGCTAACATCCGACGACAAGCAGGAAAGGGAAAATGCCGACATCAGGCGGCAGCAGATGAGAATCGATAATCCTCCCAAGTGGTTTTTATTTTTTACTGACCATCAGGCCGTACAGGTGGCTAAAGATTTAAAACACGCGGGTGAAACGACTGTCAAAAGAGTCAAAAAACTCGTCAGTAACATCTTAGATCACATCAAGTGGCTCGAAGGCGAATGCCAGGCCATCCGGGAGGAATTGGAGAATGACCGGAACGTTATTTCAGAGATCCAGGGCAAGATCGCGAGCGCCGGTGGATCCGTCTACATAATCATCGACGAGTTTGACTCCATACCCGAGTCAGCGTCAACTGATGACAATTTGAGAGAGGGGTCCAAAGCTCTAGTCAAGCTGATGAATAATCTCAGGGACGAGATCTTCAATGTCACGAGGGCTCGCGTCCGCCGGGCCAGTGACTACTACGATCCTCCGCCAACAGAAACCTACCAAATCACGACAGAAGATTTTTCTCCTGCTGTTTTTATCCAACAACCTGCTCGGCCTTCGTGGCTAGACAAAAAATCCGTATTTGGATGTTTTTATATTTACAACAACAGAACTACAGGTTGTATTTTCCATAATACTTTTGACAATATGAGAACGCATTACCTCTCGCTTTTAAACAAGTTTTTGGAATACGAAGCATTCTTCAGCAATTACGAAAAAGGGTTAAAGAATTTAGCAACCCAAGTGCTTACTGTTTCGAAGAATAATAGAACAAATCAGTTGGAAGCCATCAAGTTTGTTGCCGATTTGGAAGCAAAGAAACTTTTGTTGAGTGACGGCATTAAAAAAGTCCGAGATTTATCTGTAAGTTTAAACTCTTATGCAGAAAGTTTATTTTCAGAAGCGAAATCTCAGTTGAAGATAACGAAAAGCAACGACATTAAATTAAATGAAGATACAACGCGAGTGGTCGATGACAATAAGAAAAAGGCGACAGATGTATCAAAGGAGATTGATATCAATATATTGGCTATACACAATGGAGTAGCAGATATTATCGGCCGCTTGGCATTAAGCAGAGTTTCCTGTGACAGAGAAGAAATGTTATTGTATTAAATTATACGATGGACAAAATACATCTTATACTCAATAATATATTTGTTTCAATTAAGTAAATAAATTAACCCAAATCGTTTCGTATTAAATATGTAATTTTAATAATAAATAAATAAATAAATATTTCAACCATTCCTACTTCTAGGCGCTAGATGAAGGCATAACGTTCTATTTTTTACGAACATCTTTATAATATAGTAGACTGTTGTATGGGAGCCCCCCTTAAATATTTATTTTATTTTATTTTTAGTATTTGTTGTTATAGCGGCAATAGAAATACATCATCTGTGAAAATGTCAACTGTATAGCTATCACCGTTCTTGAGATACAGCCAGGTGACAGACGGACGGACGGACGGATGGAGAGCGAGATCTCAGTAATAGGGTCCCGTTTTTACCCTTTGGGTACGGAACCCTAAAAATAGCGTCCCCCCCTCTAACTTTTCAACCACGGGTTGAAAATATGGAAAAATTCATGAAAATGAGGATTAAAAACTATATTGAACAAAATCGGTTGATCCGTTTAAGAGTTATCGCGAAATTTCATTTTTTTTTAAAAGGACGTTAGTTGACTTCCGGAAGGTAATAAGTAATTACAGTTTCTTTGGCGTTTACGACTTTTTTATAGAGCTTGAAATCTTTCTCGTAACTTGAACCTCAACCTTGAACCTTGTGAAGGATGAGCATGACATGCGACGAGCAAATTAAGCCGAATATGGGCAATCAGGGGAAATAATTCGTGTAGTTTTGAAAATTGGTACAGGTTATACCTTCCTGTGTCTAGATGAACATACTCAAAGTCCTTGAGGGTGGGGGCTATGCTAAGGGTGTAGGGGGGAGGTTGAAGGTACCTACCATTTTTCTGAATTTGGCTCATATCTCAAATATTTGTAGAAATAGCGTTATGATTACTTCGGACAAAAGTTTCTGCATAAAATTTCCTACAAATTTAGTTGTATTAATTTTTAATCTACGATCAATACTGTGGGAGCTACAGGATGTTTAAGACAAAACAAATATCAAAAAATGGTCATTCAAGAAATAGTTATTTATTATGCAAGGCTGCAAAGTTGTTATTTGGCGCGAGTGTTGAAATTGAAAGCTGAGCGAGCGAAGGAATCTAAGATTGAACCATGAGCGAAGCGAATGGTTCAAAGATAGATCGTCCTGAGCGTAGCGAGGCTTTCAAGACAGGAGAAGCTAAATAATTTTGCAGCCATGCGGAACACACAACTGTTGAACATTGAAGAAAAACAATTAAAACATAAAAATAATCATATTTAATTTTGCCTTCTATTTAACACATCAAATTGAAAACATAACACACTCAAATTCAAGCCAAATAAATACTAGAGAAGCACACATAATAAAAATTAAAAGTAATATGACCGTAATTTGTATTATCGTCGTGTATATTTTATCGTTGAGTTTTTCTTAAGCACTGTTATATTATATTTATATTTGAAACTACTTGACACATTCGTTGTGAATGTGGGAGAATGGTATTCTAGGAAGGATTAGTTGGCCACTCGGAAGTATTTTCCATAACACTTGCTTTGGAAGTTATTGGACGATGGGATCCATACAAGGTTTTGGTAAATTACTTATCGTTTCCAAATATGTATAACAAATCCTTTTTTAATACAGTTGCTCAAAAAGTGGTACATTTCGTAGCTGCAAATCGTGCGAAAAGTTGGCTATTTCGAACTAGTGCTTTTTACTTTTTTTTTTTTAATTTTCTGTTGTACTAACACGTCATGTCTTATACATCCAAACAAAGGTCAATAACTTACTGACTTTATTTATTACGTCATACAGCATTGCAATGAGGATTCCAGAGCCACACTTACGCGCCACTTTACTGAAGACTTGCCAGAAATCAGCCTAGGCGAAATCGAGATAGCTCTAAAACAGCTTAAAAATGGAAAAGCCTCTGGAGAGGACGGTATTACGACTGAGCTCCTGAAATCTGGTGGTAAACCGGTAATGAAGGAGCTCCAAAACATCTTTAATACTGTCCTCTTTGATGGGAGAACTCCGGAGGCGTGGAGTAGGAGTATTGTCGTGCTGTTTTTCAAAAAGGGTGATAAAACTCTTTTGAAAAACTACCGACCCATTTCGCTCCTAAGTCACGTCTACAAGCTGTTTTCGAGAGTTATCACTAACCGTCTTGCACGAAGACTCGACGAGTTTCAGCCCCCGGAACAGGCGGGGTTTCGATCAGGATACAGCACCGTAGACCACATTCATACAGTGAGGCAGATTATACAGAAGACGGAAGAGTATAATCGGCCCCTGTGCTTAGCGTTCGTGGACTACGAGAAGGCTTTTGACTCGATCGAAACCTGATCGGTTTTGGAATCTCTGCAGCGATGCCAAGTCGATTGGCGATACATCCAAGTGTTGAAAGGTCTTTACAATGCCGCTAGCATGGCCGTCCAAATACAGAACCGGCAGTCTGAACCTATCCCCATGAATCGTGGTGTGAGACAAGGGGATGTTATATCCCCCAAATTGTTCACAAATGCATTAGAGGATATGTTCAAGACGTTGGACTGGAAAGGACAAGGCATTAACATAAACGGTGAGTACCTTTCACACTTGCGATTGCAGACGACATTGTCATCCTGGCGGAAACGCTGCAAGACTTGCAATTTATGCTGAACGGCCTAGCTGAGTCTTCAAAACGCATTGGCCTCCGGATGAACTTGGACAAAACCAAGGTTATGTTCAATGAACATGTTAGTCCGGAACCAATTGCGGTACAGGGCAGCTTTCTCGAAGTTGTTCAAGAGTACGTCTACCTTGGGCAAATATTGCAGTTGGGTAAAAACAACTTCGAGAGAGAGGCTAATAGAAGAATACAGCTCGGCTGGGCAACATATGGAAAACTTCGTCGGGTCTTCACATCGTCAATTCCACAATGTCTGAAGACGAAAGTTTTCAACCAGTGCGTCCTACCCGTAATGACATACGGTGCCGAGACGTGGACACTCACGGTTGGGCTGGTCCACAAATTTAAAGTCGCTCAGAGAGCTATGGAAAGGGCCATGCTCGGAGTTTCTTTGAAGGATCGAATTCGGAACGAAGTGATCCGTCAGAGAACCAAAGTTACCGACATAGCTCACCGAATTAGCAATTTGAAGTGGCAGTGGGCTGGCCATATTAGCCGAAGAACCGATAACCGGTGGGGTAAACGTGTTCTTGAGTGGAGACCGCGGATCGGCAAGCGTAGTGTGGGACGCCCTCAGACTAGGTGGAGCGATGATCTGTGCAGGGTGGCTGGCAAAAGCTGGATGAGAGTAGCCGAGGATCGCTTACAATGGCGTGCAGTTGGAGAGGCCTATGTCCAGCAGTGGACAAGAATAGGCTGATGATGATGATGATGATGACAGCATTGCAAGTGTATATCTTATAATTATGCTTAAAATATTTAAATTGCATATTGGATCAATCAAAGGGTTATCTATTAAAAATATTCAAAAACGGTTTTAATAATTTGTCTGATATGAGTGACTTTTATTTAATGAGCAAATGAGTATTATGCGTGACCTATAAAAATTAAAAAGAAAAGTATTGTCACAGATTAGAAAATACAGTATTAAGCGTGACCCACGCGCTGCTTTATAAATTCATAATAATTATAAATAATCGCTATTTTTGTGTATTAAATAACATATATTTATTTACAATTATATGAAAAGTAAAGAAATAAAAACAGATTCACGATGTTTATTGTTTGGAATCAATTAAATTACTGTGTAACATTTACATAGGTATCTCTTCTGAAATATTAAAACTATTTCTCTTGATTTGGCTGAATGATGACAGCCGACGCCATCTTGAAAAAAAATATTACAATTAAAAGTAAAACTTTCTTTTTCATTCAAGATTGTTTTAATTATGTGTAAATGACACATAAGATTTATAATTTATGAGTTTTTGATAGGAAATGATGGATTCTGATGTTACCAGAATAGATTTAACACCGCTCTATATACGAGCCAAAGGCAAAAATTGCAAGTGAGAGTATTTTATCCGCAAAATCGAAAGAAAAATTACATTGCCGTCTATGAACATTTTATTGGCTGGAAACGAGAAAAATAGAATTATTAACAACTTGAATAAAACTTTAAACTTACCAGTAAAGGCCTGAAATGCGACCCTTCACAATTGCTCTAAAAATTGTAGGTACGCTTAATTTTTATCAGACAGAAATAAATATAATTGCCCCTTTCAATTACTGTTTTAAATTTGTATTATTGCAATTTTTCGCAAATGTATAAAAAAACGTTGTTTGGTACACGTGTGGAAGTGTCATTTTAACTCGTCCCGAGTCTTGACCCTCGCCTTGCGGCTCAGGCCAAGACTCCTCGGGACTCGTTCAAAATGACATACTTTCCACACTTGTATCAAAACTACTATTTTTTTTTATATACAGTAAAACATTGCAAATACCTTTAAATAGTATATTGAATTCGCATTATTTAGCGTGCATAATTAGTGTGCAAGTTAGTATTTTTGGTGAAACTTTCAAATATTTTGATCGAAAAAAGGGAATATACAGATATCGATTTAAATACATGCCTTTATTTTCATAGACGCGCTTTTTTAGCGTTCCGTAGTCAACTAGGAACCCTTATAGTTTCGCCATGTCCGTCTGTCCGTCCGTCCGTCCGTCCGTCCGTCCGCGGCTTAGCTCCGTGATCATTAGTAGTAGAGTTGCTAAGCCGCGAAATTGTGCGCATCGGGTTACAAGCATGAAATTTCTACCACAGATAGAGCGTTCCGCGGTGATTATTTTCAGATGTGGAGGGAAGTCAGATTCGTCCCCTGCGTGGCGGGAGAGCGGGGTGAATAAGACCAAGTACTGCTCTTTTTCTTTTTTTAATTACTGATCAGTTCAGGCTATTAGGGCTTGTTCGGCATCGTTTTCGTGTAAAAAAGATATCAGCGATTCATTGTTTATGTTACTTAAGTATAGTTTGATATACAAATTTGGGTATATTGCCGAACAAAGGTCAGCAATTCATTTATAATGTTATTTAGGAATAGTTTGATATAAAAAAATGGGTTACAGTCTGGCAAAAAAGAGTAGAAATTAAAAAGTGGCAATACTGTAGTGCCGTCCCCTTTTCCTTAGATGGATTAGAAAGGGACGTCACTACGGTATTGCCACTTTTTAATTTCTACTCTTTTTTGCCAGACTATATTTGGCGAAATGGTAAAAATCACAACAAGTTTTTTTTATTCAGATCGATAAATTAGTTATATATATCCTGAATATTTACAATTTTAAAAAATATTACTAAATAGAAAATTTAATCTTGTTTTAAAAATGTATACATATTAGGCTCATCTCATACAAAAAGTACCTTGAAAAAAATATTGATGTTAAGTTTAGCCTGCGTGCTCTAGTACATTTTGCTAAGTCTCGAAATTGTGTACCTACATCGGGATACAACCACAAAATTTCTACCACAGATAGAGCATTTTGTTGTGATTATTTTCAGATGTGGAGGGAAGTCAGATTCGTCCCCTGTGCGGCGGGAAAGCGGGATGAATAGAGCAAAAGAGTCCTCTTTTTCTTTTATTATTACTGATCAGTTAACGCTACTAGGGCTTGCGTGGTATCGTTCTCGTGTAAAACTGATATCAGCGATTAATTTTTTATGTTATTTATTCATAGTAGGTACTATATAAAAATATGATGCGTGTATTTTCGAAATGGTAAAAATCACAACAAGTTTTTTTTATTCAGGGAGATAAATTAGTTATATTTCCTGAATATTTACAAGTATCAAAATATTATAAAATAGTAAATTTAATCTAGTTTAAAAAATACATACATGTTGGGCACTTTTCATACAAACACTAACTTAAATAACTTGTTGATGTCGAGATTAGCCTGTGTGCTCGTGATACATTAGCAAAAAAATATTTTGTTTAATTACGTTAATTGGTTTTTCTAGGACGTATATGGTAAATATTACACGTAAAAACGTGTTAATAATCATAATTTAATGTATTTCATGAAGCGAAATAGAATGCGTTTGGAGATTTACGTTGGTTACGCCGACGTAAACATATATATTGAGCTACTGTTTGTATGAGAAGTGCCCAATATGCATATATTTTTAGAAATTAGATTAAATAAGCTTTTTAAAATAATAATAATATTTTGAAAATATTAACATAATTTAACTAATTTACCTCACTGAATAAAAAAACTTGTTGTGATTTTAACCTTTTAGGCCATACTCCCATATTTTTATATGTAGAACTATACAAAAATAGCGTAAAAAATGAATTGCTGATATCTGTTTTACACGGAAACGATACCAGACAAGTCCTGGTATACCTAACTGACCAGCAATAAAGAAAGAAAAGAGGTACACTTCGTCCTACTCACTCCGCTCTCCCACCTCACAGAGGACGAATCTGACTTCCCTCCACATCTGAAAATAATCACCGCGGAACACTCTATCCGTGGTCGAAATTTCATGCTTGTAACCCGATGCGCACAATTATGTATGAAAACAGCGGACTAACAACTCTACTATAGTACTAGAAAGCTGAAAATTGGTATGAGTATGTGTATGTATAACGCCGACAGAACGGTAAAATAAAAATGAACCTAAACCTAAAATAAAAACCGGCCAAGTGCGAGTCGGACTCGCGCACCGAGGGTTCCGTACAAACACTTTCTATCCCTAAGTGGTTAAGTTAAGTTTGCACCTGGTATGTATAGCGCCCCATATAAATTAGGTGCAAAGTTAGGTATTAAAAAAAAACTACTTACTAGATCTCGTTCAAAACAATTTTCGTTGGTAGTTTTTATAGTAATGTACATCATATGTTTTTTTTAGATTTTTCATTTTCTTATTTTAGAAGTTAGAGGGGGGCGGGCAACTTTTTTCCACTTTGGAAGCGTCTGTCACGCAAACTATTCGGTTTAGAAAAAAAATATTTGATAAACCTCGATATCATTTTTGAAGACCTATCCATAGATACCCCACACGTAGGGTAAGTGCTCCAGTGAATGAACACTTAAGGAAATTATCAACTTTAAAAAAATATTTTTGGCAGATAGCAATAATTATATTTGAGTATTACTGTTCCTATAGCGTAAACAACTATTCTAGTTTTCTAAAATCATTTTTATTTTGCAGTAGTGCTGCACAGTCTTAAATTATAGCAAGCTGTAGGGGATAAAATGGAAAATCACCAGTGAATGAACATAAAGTTCTAGTAAATGAACAAATGAAACCAATGAATGAACTACCCTTAAAGTCATGCTTTATTTTGTTAAAAAAGATACAAAATGTAGGTACTTGTTTCGTAGAGGTATTAGGTAGGACATCAAATGAAATCAATAAACTACTTTTCTAAAACAAGAAAAATACAAAAATACATATCGTAGTTCATTCACTGGTTTTTGAAAACCAATCAATGAACTTACTGTCATTGCGGTAGTTCATTCACTGGAAAACGCAGACCAGTGAATAAACTGTTTATTTGTAAAAAAAATAATATTTAAAGTTTTGTTCGAACACTGGCTGTTTGTCAGATAATACATTTCTATCAAAATCGTAGAAAACCAAATCTTATAACTACTAACAAAACGTCAGATATTGGACAAACAATAAATCACGCGATTCCAGTGAATGAACCCCCCGGTTCGTTCATTGGATTTAAGCCATTTTGGTTTCTAGTTATAGAACACTGGATTAAAAGCCACTTTTTGAAAATAAATCACATTAACCTACACATTAATAGCACTAACAACACCTTACGGCTTAAAAAAAACACGCACTGTACATGGCAGATGCACAGGACACACGTAGTGACACATTAAACACAACATAGCTTACCTTAATCCTTATTACACCTCCATATAACCAAAAAACAGCAGCCGCATGCCCACTTTACACCGTCCCCATTTTGACACTGATGCGTATGAGTTGAAGTAACTGCTACCAGAACTTGTCAAATAATGTTGCTAACCGAAAAAAAATATCACGCGTGGTAGAAAGGTACAGAAATCTTATTTTATGAAAAAAACATGCATTTTGTTCGTTCACTGGATTTGTTCATTCACTGGAGCACTTACTGTTTGATGAAAAAAACATTTTTGAGTTTCAGTTCTAAGTATGCGGAGCCCCCAATATTTATTATTATTTTTGCATCAAAATCTTAATGCGGTTCACAGAATACATCTATACCTACCAAGTTTCAACAGTATAGCTCTTATAGTTTCGGAAAAATGGCTGTGACATACGGACGGACAGACAGACATGACGAATCTATAAGGGTTCCGTTTTTTGCCATTTGGCTACCCTAAAAAGGTACCTCTCGTACACCTACAGAGGGGGTGATTTTTTTTTTCTTTTCAACACTAGTGTGTGGGGTGTCGTTGAATAAGTCTTGTAAAAATAATAGGGGTCTTCTAACATTATTTTATGATAGTCAGCAGTTTTGTAAATATTCGCTCCGAAAACAAAAAAAATAGTGCCCCCCCCCCCCCCCCCCTCTAACTTTTCAACCACGGGTCAAAAAAATTCGGAAAAATTCATGTAAATGAGGCTTTATAAGTGTTCCGGCTACGAGTACCGGAGCTCGGAGGAGAAGCGGGCGCAGGGCGCGTCTAAAACCAGTTCGACGGTCCACCTCGCCCCGCTGCCCCCGGCCGCCGTGTGAGCCACTTGGCTTTTGATTTACCCACCTACGCACGCGTCATATGCGAACAATTAGTTATACAATTAAGTTAAGCCTAAGTACCTTTGTAGGACTCGAAGTAGAAGCTATGTTCTGAATATGTGCATTTTATTTATACTACAAGACCCGAAACTTGTAACATGCGGACCCCGTCGTGCTTAATACGCAACGATAGCTGCCACGTGTGAAGAGGGCAAAGATTTGGATTTTTTACAACGCCTGTAGAAGATTACAACTTGAACTGCAAGACGTACATCAATTTGGAGGACTACGACGCCCTTTCGGAAGCTGCAGACACCCTTACTTCAAGCCCGCCAGCCAGACAACGCTGCAGCCAGGATTAGTAAGGGAAGTGCGCCTTTTCATCATATTTCCTATCTTTCCGCTCGTACCTAAATATCCTCTTCTTGATTGATTAGATTTGCCATCTTCACCCTTTACTGTGCTTATTAAGTATAACTATTTGCTAGTGACGTGTTCTCAATAAATATACCTACCTATATAGTGTCAGTGAAATAATCTGGTCGCTGCTTTACAGCCAAGTGCACAATTTAAAGCCTGTTACGCTATTTTAATCTATCGAAGCAACAGTTTTATAAAAGATACACGCCTATTTGAGCGACTTTCTTTTTCATTCTGCTATTCCATAAATCAAATTACGATCTTGTTAAACATTTTAAACATAATACATGCTAGTGATTTAATTAACACTTGCGGTAGTAAAATCCCAACGCAAAATTCCTTTGCATTCCATTAATACGCAAGTGCATCGTCATTTAGATAAGAGCCGGCCGCGTCGCTGCCCGGCAACAGCTACTGCGCACCGCTGCAGCGCTTTCTGCTGACACCTGCATTCCGCACTGTTGCCGAGTACAACCACTGAGCTGTGAACATAAGCCGTAATCATTTACGTAGTTACATATTTTATTTTCACGTTTCGATTGCTGATTTGTGTTTCCTCGTACGTTGTTTTAATTGATATCAGATCTTTAAGGCAAGATGGCTACTTTGATCCCTACTAGAATTTCCATTAAGGGCCGCATAACAAAATGCAAAAATCATATCGCCGAGGTGAATTCTCTGGAATTTATATCCTCGAAGGATGTTGACGAGCTTTCTTTGAGATTGGAACGCTTTCGTAACATGTTCACTCAATTTGATGAGATCCAAACTCAAATAGAAATCGCGACTACATCGGACATGCAGAGCGAAATCGACGTTAGAGAGGAGATGGAAAATGATTTTATTTCTCTTATTGCCACGGCTCAGAAAATTATTGATAAAAATGCCGAAAGATCTGATTTTGCTAGCGTAAAGTCTGAAGGTTCAACTAGCTGTGGTCACGAGAAAAATTGTAACGGGTTAAATTTCCGCTTGCCAGTTATTAATATCGCTAGTTTCGATGGTTCGTACTTTAAGTGGCTCGAATTCAGAGACACATTCGACTCGCTCATTCACAGTTCTGACAACATCAAGCCGATTCACAAATTTCATTATTTAAATTCTTATTTGGAAGGTGAAGCGGCTCAGGTGATTAGTAATTTAGAGGTATCGAACAACAATTACGAGGAAGCCTGGCGTCTCCTCTGCGAGAGATATAACAATAAAAAACAGCTGATTAGCAACCATTTAAACTCGTTGTTCAACTTGCAACCAATCGGTCGCGAATCGGCAAAATCATTACGGTATTTAGTGGATCATGTGTCTAAAAACCTACGAGCCTTAAATACATTAGGCCAGCCTACGGATAAGTGGGACACGCTTCTTATACATATGGTCGCGAGTAAACTAGATAGTAACACTACGCTAAAATGGGAGGAATTCAAAAATAATTCGTTTAAAAATGACGACTTGCCTACTCTGGCCGACTTTAATGATTTTTTAAAGGGTCGTGCTGACGTTTTGGAATCGATTCAGCGTAATAAGTCTGAGAAATCCAGCACTAATAACAATAATAAAAGCGAATCTTTTACCTCGCCTCATAATAAACATGAGAAGTCTAGCACGAAATGTTTTGCGATTTCAGCATCTCCTACCGCGTCGGCCTCGGCGTCTCCTCCCGCCTGTGTGTTCTGCAGCGGCGGGCATCGGATTTACGATTGCTCGTCATTCCTGTCCCTGCCCATCGAAGACCGGATCTCCGGAGCGTCAAGGTTACGCCTTTGTCTTCATTGTTTACGCACGGGACACACTTCTCATCGCTGCAGAGTGGCTCCGTGTCATATTTGTAGGAAGCGCGATAATAGATTATTGCATAGGGAAGCTCCTCAGGCTACTACCGCTCCCGTAGACGACCCGGCGCCGCGGGCCAAGCCCGGACTGTCGTCACATATGACCGTGTCTCAGTCGACCCAAGTCCTCTTACCTACCGCGCTAATCGATGTGTATAGCCCAGTAAATAATAGTTATATAACGATGAGAGCTTTTTTAGACAACGGTAGCATGACATCCATTGTCACCACCGATTTGAAACAAAAACTGCAACTTATACCTCAACCCAATAATTCAAATCTCTTCGGGCTAGGCGACATTCCTATATCACAAAATCCCGAGCGCTGTTCTGTGCAAATTCGGTCTAAACATGATAATAATATTAAATTTGATATCTCATGTTTAGTACTGCCTACAATTAACCGTAATTTGCCACAAAGATACATCGACGTATCGAATATTAATTTGCCGCGCAACATAAAACTTGCTGATCCTTATTTTAACCAGCCCGCGCCTGTTGACATTTTAATTGGCGGTGACATTTTCTGGAGTTTGATTGGAGGCGAGCAGATGGATATAGGACACGATGCGCTTATTTTGCGAAAATCAACGTTAGGTTGGTTAGTGGGCGGAAAAACCAATGCATTTTCGATGTCTGGCGATAAGTCGTTCAATTCTTTTTTACAATGCAATCACTTATCTACGTGTAGTGACAACCTCAATGACTCGCTGACAAAATTCTGGCAATTGGAGCAAGTGCCCCAACCTAAAGAGCCGTATACCGATTTAGAAGCGGAATGTGAGCAACATTTTATTACTCACACTTATCGTGACGAGAACGGCCGGTTTTTCGTGCGTTTACCCTTGATAACAGAACCTGATTGTTTAGGCAATTCGTATCGCTTGGCGAAAAAACGGTTCTTTGCATTAGAAAAGCGGTTTAGACGCAGCCCGGACCTTAAAGCGGCTTACGAGCAATTTATAAATGAATACGCCGAATTAGGCCATCTTTCTGTGTCTGACTCTGACACTCCGGACCCCTCCTTTTTTGTCCCCCATCATGCAGTGTTAAAACCCGAGAGTGAATCGACGAAAATAAGAGTTGTTTTCAACGGAAGTGCTCCTAGCACGTCTGGCTATTCTATAAACGACCTTCAAATGGTCGGGCCGACGATTCAAGATTCGATGTTTAATATACTTTTGAGATTCCGTACCTGCAAGTACGTGTTGACCGGTGACGTCGCTAAGATGTATCGGCAGGTTATGGTTCAGGAGTGTGACCGCGATCTACAGCTAATTCTTTGGCGCTCAGATGAGAACGAACCTTTAAAAACATTAAAACTTCAGACGGTCACGTACGGATTTTCGAGCGCGAGTTTTTTAAGCACACGCTGTTTGTGGCAGTTGGGCGAGGAATGTGCAGATGAAAAAATTAAAACTATCATCCAAAACGATTTTTTGGTAGATGATTTGTTGACGGGGTCAGACACAGAGGATGAACTTCACTTTATCAAAGCGTCTGTTGAGCGTGCGCTAGCGGCTGGTTGTTTTCCTCTGCGCAAATACCGCTCAAATTTACCGTCAATATTGCCTGAGCGTGACTCCGATGGAGATCAAGGTAGCTTAGTCATTAGCTCGTCGTCGCATACGTTAGGAGTGGGCTGGGACTCTGACGCAGATGTTCTTCATTTTCCTACTCGATACTCTGCTAAGGACGGCCACCCTACGAAACGTTCGATCTTATCAGATTCTCTAAAAATACACGATCCTTTGGGTGTATTGAGTTTGTTAACAATTATACCGAAAGTTTTGATTCAAAAATTGTGGATTGCACAGATAGATTGGGACACTCCCGTGCCACGCCACATAAGTGAGCCTTGGCAAGACTTTGTGAACGGGTTATCTTCATTAACTTCACTTCAAATATCACGCCACGTGTTGTGCGACTCAAGCTCGATCGCATACGCAGCCTGCATTTATTTAAAATCAATCAATGATAATGGCGATATTGTAGTCAGGTTGCGCCAAAGCCAAGGTCGCGCCGGTCCAGGCCCAAAGCATCCCGCGTTTGGAGTTATGTGCGTGCGTTTTAGGCGCGCAACTCGCGTCAGCCGTGTCTAAGACCCTGCGCTGCCAGATTGCACAAAAATTTTATTGGACTGACTCATCAATTGTGCTCGCGTGGCTTAAAACCAATCAAACTAAACTAAAAACATTTGTTTCAAATCGAGTATCTCATATTTTAGAACTCACCGAAGGAAGTGAGTTTCGTCACGTTCCGACAGCACTCAATCCCGCTGACTTTCCTTCCAGGGGGGTAGAAGCGCGCCGTTTGACTGAATTAGACATGTGGTGGAACGGGCCATCATTTTTGTACGAGCCACAGAGTCATTGGCCTAAATTTGCTTTAAACTCATTATGCGACGACTTACCCGAATTAAAAGTTAACGTCGCGATCACTAACGATCCGAGAGAAAATTATGTTATTGACTTTGACCGTTATTCCAAACTCGAATTCTTACAACGCGCATTGGCGTATTTATTGAGGTTCGCGCACAACTGCCGCCATCCTTCTAACAAAATTACGGGCGTGTTAAAGCCTGAGGAGCTCGAATCATCATTTAAAAAATTAGTCACTTTGTCACAGCAGGATAGTTTCCCTATTGAATTGAAGTCGCTGCGTGACAATCAACCTCTAAGCCCTAAGAGTGCTATTTTATCTTTAAACCCATTTTATGATCAGGACGACGAGCTCATCAGGGTTGGTGGACGTATATCCTCTTCGTTTTATCCATTCGACAAACGCCATCCAATGCTTTTACATTCAAAACACAGGTTGACTAGGTTGTTGTTTCAGCGGGAGCACATTCGCCTCCTGCACGCCCCTCCCCAATTGCTTATCGGCTCTATTCGCGAGACTGTATGGGCCATATCGGGTCGCACGCTCGCGCGCACCGTGTCGCAACAATGCGTCACCTGCCGACGTGTGGCTGGTAGAACTTCTGCTCCTTTGATGGGCGCTTTACCTTCCCAACGCGTAACGCCTGATTTTCCATTTATCAGTGTCGGCTGTGATTTCGCAGGACCTTTTATGATAACAGACAGGCATGGCAGGGGTTGCAAAATAACAAAATGCTATTTGGCTATATTTGTCTGCTTCAGATACAAATGTTTGCACTTAGAAGCAGTCAGTGCGCTCTCTACTGATGCATTTATCCTTTCTCTGCGCCGTTTTATCTCTCGCAGAGGACGACCGCGTGAAATCTTCTGCGACAACGGACGAAATTTTTTAGGAGCGGCCAAAGAGATCAGCGATTATTTAACTTCAAACTCTGACGAGGTTTGCAATTTCGCAACGAATGAGGGAATACAATTTAAATTTCAACCGGCTTATGCTCCTCACTTTGGCGGTTTGTGGGAAGCAGGTGTCAAATCCGCTAAGTTCCACCTCAGTCGTATTTTAGGCAACGCTCATTTAACGTATGAGGAGCTGGCATCTCTTTTCAGTCAGGTCGAGGCTATTTTAAACAGTCGTCCTTTGTGCCCCCTATATATCCTCCTCACCAAACGACTTCCAACCCTTGACCCCAGGTCACTTCCTCATCGGCCGCGCGCTCACTTCACTGCCGTCGCCCTACTTGGCGGATATAAATCCAAACCGCCTAGATAGATTCCAGAGGCTCGAGGCACTGCGACAGCACTTTTGGCGGCGCTGGCAGGTAGAATACGTCTGCGAGCTCCAGCAGCGGACGAAATGGCGCAACCCTGGCAGAGCTCTTCAACTGGGTGAACTGGTCCTGATCAAGGACGAGAACACGGCTCCATTGCACTGGCGACTTGGACGGATTGCCAAATTGTTTCCTGGTGCAGACGGAATCTCGCGCGTAGCTGAAGTTGCTACTGTGGCGGGCACCTACAAACGAGGTGTGAAATACCTTTGCCCTCTTCTGGACGAGACAGACGAATCCTTGAAGACTGACGTCTCCAAGGGCCCCCAGGATGTTCCGGCTACGAGTACCGGAGGAGAAGCGGGCGCAGGGCGCGTCTAAAACCAGTTCGACGGTCCACCTCGCCCCGCTGCCCCCGGCCGCCGTGTGAGCCACTTGGCTTTTGATTTACCCACCTACGCACGCGTCATATGCGAACAATTAGTTATACAATTAAGTTAAGCCTAAGTACCTTTGTAGAACTCGAAGTAGAAGCTATGTTCTGAATATGTGCATTTTATTTATACTACAAGACCCGAACTTGTAACATAAGTACTTTCAATGAAAACTATATTGAACAAAATCGGTCGAGCCGTTTTTGAGTTATCGCCAAATTTAATATTTTTTCTTTTAAAGGACGTAAGTTGACTTCCAGAAGGTAATAAGTGATTACAGTTTCTAGGACGTTTACGACCTTTTTATAGAGCTTAAAATCTTTCTTAACCCTTAAATGCATGGTGTAAGATGCAGCATACATAAACAAAAATGAATTACTGGTCGAAAACAGGAAACATTTATTTGAAATAAAATAATATTTTATAATATTGTGTTTTTTTAATTCATGCATTTAAGGGTTAACTTAAAACTCGGGCTTAAAACAGCAGTTTATTGTGAAGGATGAGCAACTGGCAACTACGGAACCCTACACTGAGCGTGGCCCGACATGCTCTTGGCCGGTTTTTTTACTGATTTCAAAAAAAAGGTGGTTCGCAGTTTGACCTGTAAGTATGTATGTAAGTAAGTATGTCTGCAATTTTCTCGAGAATGGCTGAACCGATTTTGATTCTGAAAAGTATTTGTTACACCTAGGAGAAGGTGTTAGTATTTTAACCGACGTCAAAAAAGAGGTTCTCACAGTTTGACCCGCATACTAACTATAATATATAAATATAGTAATTGAGTGGTTTGGCATCGACTTCAAAAGGTGATTCAAATGTAACGTGTACCTACTTGAACGGGTTATTATTGGCTTTTTAGTTTTGTAGTAATAGTACTTATATATATTTTTACCACTATTTATTTATTCATAACTTTTATAGACAAAAGTTTCATCGAATATTTCATTTCATCCAATTTACATTTCATAGTTTTTTTTTCTCCTGATAAATTTTTCCTCCTATAGATGAGGTTAGGTAAAAATCCAAAACATTATATGGTTTCAATAAAATGCTGTCGTTGAAATGGTTTGTTTATAAAAGAAGGGTAAACCATTCATAACAATTTAATTTCATTACAGTTAGTACTACTAAATTCACTGTGAAGTTCAAAAAAAGGTAACAAAAAGATAATATTTAAGTATTTAATAGTATTTATTGCAACCAAGTAGGTACCTTTACAAAGCCCCTATCCGGGTGAGCAGAAATTTACATATTTATAATTAACTAGATAATAAAATATGCACTACAGGTTGTCTGGAAGAGATCGCTCTTTAGCGATAAGACCGTCTATTGTTTACCTTTCATTGTAATTTCTTGCATTGTATCTCTCCTGTTTGTTTTTGTGAGGTGTGCAATAAAGAGTACTTGTATTGTATTGTAATGTCTACTAGGTCGTGGGACACTCACCGTTGTAGCACAGCGGTATGCTCACAGCCTCAATAATTGGGTAATGTGTGCTGTTGCAGATATGTATTAACCTCTGTTGCCCGACCCGCACTTGGCCGGTTTAGTTGCGGGTGGTGACCATTTGGTTTAGGGACTGGACCTGCGCCTGCGCCTGTTACCTTTTTTGCTAAATCGCGGAGGATGTCTGCTTTTTTACGGTTTATAACCAAAATACGTTTTTCTATAAAATTTAAAATATGTGTAGCTTTCGTTTTACTATCGTCAACAACTCGCGTTACATCTTCGTTTAATTTAAAGTCGTTGATTTTCGTTATCTTCAACTGAGATTTCGCTTCTGAAAATAAACTTCCTGCATAAGAGTTTAAACTTACAGATAAATCTCGGACTTTTTTAATGTCGTCGCTCAACAAAAGTTTCTTTGCTTCCAAATCGGCAACAAATTTGATAGCTTCCAACTGATTTTCAGAACTATCCTTCGAACCAGTAAGCACTTGGGTTGCTACATTTTCCAACTGCTTTTCGTAATTGTTGAAAAATTCTTGGTATTCCGAAAACTTGTTTAAAAGCGAGAGGTAATGAGATCTCATATTGTCAAAAGTATTATGGAAAATACAACCTGTAGTTCTGTTGTTGTAAATATAAAAACATCCATTATCGGATTTCTGGTCTAGCCACGAGGGTTGTAGGATAAAAACAGCGGGAGAAAAATCTTCTGTCGCGATTTGGTAGGGTTCTGTTGGCGCAGGATCGTAGTAGTCACTGGCCCGGCGGACGCGAGCCCTCGTGACATTGAAGACCTCGTCCCTGAGATTATTCATCAGCTTGACCAGAGCTTTGGACCCCTCTCTCAAATAGTCATCAGTTGACGCTGACTCGGGTATGGAGTCAAACTCGTCGATGATTATGTAGACAGATCCACCGGCGCTCGCGATCTTGCCCTGGATCTCTGAAATAACGGTCCGGTCACTCTCCAATTCCTCCCGGATGGCCTGGCATTCGCCTTCGAGCCACTTGATGTGATCTAAGATGTTACTGACGAGTTTTTTGACTCTTTTGACAGTCGTTTCACCCGCGTGTTTTAAATCTTTAGCCACCTGTACGGCCTGAAAGTCAGTAAAAAATAAAAACCACTTGGGAGGATTATCGATTCTCATCTGCTGCCGCCTGATGTCGGCATTTTCCCTTTCCTGCTTGTCGTCGGATGTTAGCCGTATCGTGAGTTCCAGCATTTTCAACGGGCCGCTCACTCCATTGCCAAGCATCTCCTTCGTCTCATCGATGAGACCCAGTACAACATTCGTCGTGGCCAAGGTGTCGTCACAGAGTTTCTGGATACGTTTTTTCTTTATGTTGTAATCAAGTTTGGCGTCACTGAATTGCAATGTGTTGATGGTATTTGCGACAGAAGCTATCTGAGACAGGATCGAACTGGCGTTCCCGGCGATTTGTCCGACTTTCAGGTTCACGTCAACCAGAGTGTTGTGGATACCGATGCCGATCTTGAACATGTCCGAATTCAAACCTTGGTGCAGTTCGCGGGAGATGTCGCTCAACGCTGGCGATAAGACTTCGTGATTTCTCTTTTCGACTGCCTTGATGCGCGTCTGAGTGTTGATCAGCCGAAAGAACGCTTCGCCGATGGCGGACGCCGTGGTGGCGTCCGTGGGGAGGGCGCGGGCGGGCGCTGCCGCGGAGGCGACCGCTGCGAACACTATGTACGACGCGGGCAGCTTCATGTTGGACACGAGGCGCGGACACTGAATGAACTACATCGCGACAAGCCGTGAGTCTTATACTCGTGGGGACATGACGTCAGCGTTAGGGAGCGCTTCCTTCTAGCCCGGGAATAACGCAGGGATTTACCGAGTATACACAGCACGATCAAGGCGGCGGAAAATCATTAAATCGCTGCCGCTGTCTCGCTGTCTCGACGCCCGATACGACTTCGTCGCTTTCGGCGTCGAGACACTTGCTCCGTGGGGCTAGGGCGCGTGGGCTTCACAAGGAGCTCAGTAAGAGTTTGAGGCAACAGGGCAACCCACGCGCGGGCAGCTTTCTCTCGCTAAGGCTTTCCATAACCATGCCATACCTTTTCCATACAATAGCAATATAACCGAGGGGTTTTAGTTTTAGGAATACTGTTTATAATCTTAGTTTAATTTTTAGTGTCTTATAACCTATAGTACCTACTTACTACAGATTGTTTACAAGGAATCGAAAAATTGAAAGATTTCGCGGTTCAGGCAGGGTTTGAACCTGCGTCTCCAAAGGCTTTCCGGACCAACACGGGCGTCCTACCTATTGGACCACCGAACCTGATGCGAGAGACATTGAGTTTTTCAACCAGTTGCTTCTACATGCCTTAGGGTGGCATCGTAGCTCTATCTACCGTAAAGATTCAAACTTTATAATGCCACCCTAAGGCATGTAGAAAGCAACTGGTTGAAAAAAATCAGTGGCTCTCGCGTCAGATTCGGTGGTATAATTTTAGAGATAATTTTTATTAATCATTAAGTAATATTACATACCTACCATTAAACATACCAGGGGGTTTACATTACATTACATATCTAGGGCGGTGAATCAGTGAATGTCCCAG
Source organism: Apotomis turbidana (assembly GCA_905147355.2). NCBI lineage: Eukaryota > Metazoa > Arthropoda > Insecta > Lepidoptera > Tortricidae > Apotomis > Apotomis turbidana. The sequence continues at coordinate 3,140,977 of LR990300.1, read as the reverse complement.
TTTGCAGGTATTTGTGGCCCGAACCCAAGGCGAGGGCTATAAATATGTGATCTGGGGCTTTACGAATTACTATCCCCAGTTTGTCTAAAGTTTTAAGGCTCCTCTACACAATGGGCCATCATGGGCCATTATAGGGGATGTAGCTATACGTTAGAGGAGACAAGCGATATTGCTGTCTTGTCCTGTCGTATAGCTGCGTCCCTTATCATGGCCCATGATGGCCCATTGTGTATAGGAGCCTTTACGTCTTGTCGTGGCCAGGAAGTGAGATTGTCTACCCTCGTAAGGCAGAAAAAGCCCACGTACTTATTTGATACTTGGGAAGCGAATACGAATATGAATTAGGTAGGTACTCAACACATTATTGCTTGTTTGGCCGGACTATTATGATAAAGATTTGCTCGGTATGTACGTCCAAGTGCTCTGTCGGCGCGAACTGATCTCTTTAAATAGGATGCGAGCTATTTGTGGGCCAGGCCCGCGCGTAATTGGGATAAACCATTTTTTTACGACTTCTGTTAAAACCATTTCTGGGAGTATGCATCTTGTATTATAATAATCAACAATAAGATTTATTTATTTAATGATTATTGTACGAAAGAAAACAAAAGGCGGAGTTAATGCCATGAGGCATTCTCTACCAGTCAACTTCGGGCAAAGCAGATAAATTGTGGGCGGTGCAACTAACTTAAACAAGTATCAATAAATAAATATTATAAATACATGTGGGACTGGGACTGATGGCTGGCTGGTGATGAATGACAGAGGTTTGTATTTGAATGAGAATAGTAAGAATGAAGGTGTCAGAGCGAGACGTATGTCAGTTTATACTCATTGCCGGAAGACGACTGTTGTTTTGTGTTTTTCTGTTAATTTCTTATACTTTTTACGTGTTCTATCTACAAAATATACTTATTTCACCTATAGCCGGTGTTTATCTAAGCCTACCGGGTATAGTTTTGGGGGCTCGTCCGGGATAGAAACGAAAAAGTAATTTGAAAAAACGACGACGACGAAGACAGAAAAAGCACGACGACGAGAACGACGGTAACTAAGTAAGACGACGACGATAGCGGTTACTGACGTACGACGACGATAGACGTAGTGACGCAAAACAGACGACGACGACGTGACGACGAAGGCGACGACGACGACGATTACAGTAACGACGACGACGACGTACAATAGTGAAGACGACGACGACAACGACTTTCACTTTTACGACTGTGACGAAGACTACGACGGTACGATAATGCCTAAAGAGACGAGACGGAAAAGTGGACAAGACTACGAAGAAACAGCAGAGAAACCAGCGCAGAGTGGACCGATGCTTCATCTCACTGAAAGCATGGTGCCAACTTTTACTGGCCAAGACAAGGCCTACCCAGCAGGGCAGTGGGTAGAAGACATTGAAGACAACGCTGAGATCTTCGGTTGGACGGCGGTCCAGCGGCTACTAGTTGCAAGGCGTTCGCTTGGAGGCACAGCGGCGTTGTGGCTGCGCTCTGAGAAAACATTCAAGTCTTGGAACGACTTAAAGGCGGCGATTATTAGAGAGTTTCCTGATGCCATTGACTCAAAAACCATCCACGAAATGATGAGTGCGAGGAAGAAAACAAAGGAAGAGTCATGTCTAGATTATATGCTCGCACTGAAGGAGCTGGGCAAACGTGGTAAGATGCCAGACGACGTGGCAATAAAATATATTGTGGAGGGAATCCAGGATAGCCCGGTAAATAAGATGTTATTATACGGTGTGACTACTTATGCTGAACTGAAGGAGAAACTAAATGTCTATCAGACAATTAAGGACGCGGAAGCGCGGAGTCTACCGCATAACGAAAACAGAAATAACCAGTCGAAGACTGCCAGAAAGAAGACGAAAGCATGTTACAATTGCGGCGATGCTGATCACTTATCGAACGAATGTCCTAATAAGCAAAAGGGAGTTAAGTGTTTCCGTTGCAACCAGTTTGGACACATTTCGTCGCAATGTGCAACAACTTCGACGTCAGCGGGCAACAAGATGGTAAATTCGCATACGAATGGCGTTTTGGCGGGAAAACGGGAACAGATGTGTGTTCAGACGGAACATTGTGAAAATACTGGCCGAAAAGAAATCTCCGTATGTAAAAATGAAGCAATTGACATATCCGAGGTCAAGGTGACGTCGCGTTCGACGGATGTCAACAAAGAGGAAGAAAAATATGGAAAACCGATGAAAAACATTATTTTGTTCAATAAAAGTGTTAATTCTTTAATTGATTCGGGCAGTGACATAAATTTAATTAGTTTTGATTGTTATAAATAAATAATAAATTAATAAATAAATATTAAGGGACAATCATACACAAATCGACCTAGTCCCAAACTAAGCAAAGCTTGTACTATGGGTACTAGACGACGATATACATAATATATAAATACATATATAGATAACATCCATGACCCAAGAACAAATATTTTGCACAAATATTTGCCCCGGCCGGGATTCGAACCCGGGACCGCCGACTCAGTAGGCAGGTGTCTACCAACCGAGCCAAACGCGTCGTCAATAATAAATCGTTAGGCGCTCCGGAATATGAGCGAGGTGAGATCGCGATGTCGGGACTCGGTGCGACGCGAGTGAAATCAATGGGACATTTCACAACGGACGTTACTATCGACGGGCAAGTTTATAACGACGTAATTTTGTATATTGTGCCTAGAGACACTATGCCTTTTTCTATTATTTTAGGGCAAGATTTTTTGAAAAATGTAACGTTCGTTATGGAAGGCAGTCGGGTTTTATTGATGAAGTCTAACGATGGTTGGCTTCGTAATCTCATGTGTGGCGTGTGTGTTTCCGACATTTCAGGTTACGTAAGTGATCCAAAGCTGCGCGAAGACGTCAACCAGCTAGTAGATACTTACCGACCGACGAAGACGTGCGAGGCTCCAGTTCAGCTACGTATTGTGTTGAGGGATGACGTCCCAGTAGCTCAACGACCACGACGACTCGCTTTGGTGGAACAGCAAGAGGTAGAGCGGCAGGTGAAACAGTGGCTCACAGACGGGGTCATTAGGGTAAGTCATTCAGAGTATGCTAGCCCCTTGGTGCTTGTCAAGAAGAAGGATGGTAGCACGAGAATTTGTGTCGATTACAGGCTCATTAACAAGAAGATGGTGAAAGACGAGTACCCATTGCCTGTCATCGAAGATCACATCGACAAGCTTCTAAAGGCAAGAGTGTTTAGCACACTAGACTTGAAGAACGGCTATTTTCATTTGTCTGTTCACGAAGATTCGATAAAGTATACTGCATTTGTGACGCATAATGCACAATATGAGTTTTTAAAAGCTCCATTTGGATTATCTGTGTGTCCAAAAGTGTTTACAAGATTTATAACGACGATTTTTAGAGATTTTATTGAGAAAGGTTTTATTTTGATTTTTATTGACGACGTAATAATACTTGCAGAGGATGAATTGCAAGCAGTGATGCGGTTGAAGGAAGTGTTGAATAGAGCGTCGCAGTACGGATTACAAATCAACTGGAAGAAGACGCAGTTGGTGCAGCGCAAGGTGGAGTACCTTGGACACGTCGTGGAGAATGGCACGGTGCGACCGTCGCCAGATAAAACGGACGCTGTGGTAAGGTTTCCTGAACCTACTAACGTTAAACAGCTTCATAGTTTTGTTGGGTTAACGTCGTACTTTAGGAAGTACATCGAAAACTATGCGTTAATTGCCAGACCTTTGACGGAACTATTGAAGAAAGATGTTGAGTATACTTTTGGAGTGCCGCAGAGGGCAGCATTTCAGGAATTAAAGATGAAGTTGGCAAGCAAACCGGTTTTGAGGATCTTTAACCCAGAACTGTATACTGAGCTGCATACTGATGCCTCTATGCTAGCGATGTTGGCAATATTATTGCAGCGATGCCCGAATGACGGTCAGTTGCATCCAGTATATTATTTGAGCAAAAAGACAAACGACGCTGAGAAGAAATATACGAGCTATGAGCTAGAAGCATTGGCGGTCATAGAAAGTGTGAAGAAGTTGAGACATTATTTGTTCGGAATTAAGTTCAAAATTGTTACAGATTGCCAGGCGTTTGAAATGACTCTGAGGAAGAAGGACATGTCGACACGAGTGGCGAGATGGGCTTAAGTGCTACAAGAGTACGATTACGAGGTAGAGCACCGCACCGGATCGCAGATGCGGCATGTTGACGCTTTAAGCCGAGCACCGCATGTCGGAGTAGTGACGAGAGAGCTTCATGAGCGGATAAAGCAAGCTCAGGAACAAGATGGCGGATTGAGCGCCATAAAGAAGATCTTGAAAGATAATATATATTTAGATGACGCAATTGAAGACGACGTGCTATATAAAGAACAAAAGCTGGTCATACCTTGTGGTACGAAACGTGAAATTATCAAAAAGGTGCATGGAAAAGGGCACTTTGCCAAGAAAAAGACTACACCTTTTGAGCTCATGCATGGTATGAAGATGCGTATGAAAGAGGACATTCAAATTTATGATTTGTTATCACAGGAAAGTCGTGATAGCTATGACGAAGCCAGAGAGCAACTACGGAGATCTGCTCGAGTGCAGATAATGAAGATTCAAGAGGAAAATAGGACTACCTACAATAGGAAACGGAAGGAGAACACCGTTTATAAAATAGGAGATAGAGTCGCCATACTGAGAACTCAATTTGGTACGTGTCTTAAGTTGAAGCCGAAGTTCTTTGGACCGTACAAAGTGACAGCAGTTAGAGGCAAGGATCGGTACGAGGTAGAAAAGGAGCTTAGTTCGACGGAGGGGCCGGCACGCACATCTTCGTCGGCGGATAATATGAAGCCGTGGCCTACGGGGTAGAGGACTCCACACGTCACATTGGGTGAGTGCTCAATTATTTTTATTAAGCGACTGCCTCCGTAACGACGATATATCTTTATTTTACGGCTCAGTTAGTAGGTAGGTAGATTTATTTTTGTTTTTGGATATGTTTTTGTTGAAGACGTTTCTTTGAGTTGTGCGATGATTATTTTCCAAGATGTTACTGATTATGTTTATGTTGTGTTGTCAGTTAAGTTGAAGTAGCCAGAAGTGTTGGCAAAGGCAATAGAGGTGTGCCTGGGGACAGGCAAGGATGCAGGATGGCCGACTGTGGGACTGGGACTGATGGCTGGCTGGTGATGAATGACAGAGGTTTGTATTTGAATGAGAATAGTAAGAATGTTGTTGAGAATAGTAAAAATTGTGTTTTTCTGTTAATTTCTTATACTTTTTACGTGTTCTATCTACAAAATATACTTATTTCACCTATAGCCGGTGTTTATCTAAGCCTCCCGGCTATATACATATCAGCATCGTCATGTATATACGTGGGTCTGAGTTTACACAGTAGAGCACTCTGTGGGAGAAAGAGCTGCCTATGAGTATGCCTAATACAGAGCATACCTACATGCCGCAAGCCTAAGTAAGATATATCTACTCGTACCAACATTTATTTTCTAAAACTTTATAAGATTGTAAGAAATAAAACATGCATATTAAGGTTACTAATTGGGTTTCTTTGAACCGGTTTCAGCCGAATTTTCATATTATCATAATGCTTATGGCTATTGGGTGGCAGTCGCTTAAGGGTCAACGTCACGATGGCTGGACCACTAGATGTTGTGTGGTTTGCAGATTTAGTACCTATTCGGTACTATTAAGAACTTAGCATTATTGGCGTATATTTTCAGTTACTCACCACATTTAGCAATTAGTGTCAAGAATAATGTCAGTGTCAGTTCTCCTATTTAATTCTATTTCAGACTACACCAGTGAAGCTCTAAAAAAACTGGATTCTATTGCAATATAACATGTATGACGGCAAGTTAAGCATATTTATTTAGTAATATAATTATATCATTTAATTCCGGCCATTTCTTAAGTTGTCGAGCTATTTATTTACAAATACTGGCGCTACCATGTATGTAAAAGTTGTAATAAGATGAGTTAATTAGTACCAATTTTCGCCAATGTAGTTTATTCACTTGAAAATATGGTCTAAACATAAACAGGTGTTTTATACAGGTAATTACAAAAGCTTCCCAATATGTTCAGCCAATGAGTATTGACATGTGAATTTTAAAATGGCAAAAAAACATAATAGTGGCTTTTCATTGTTTTCAAGCTGTTACATATATTAAACGGATCAGTTCAAATGAAAATTAATATAACATTGTAAATAACAAAAATCGTCAAGATCCATTTGAAAATAATAAACAAAAATCCTAATAATAAGTATATTACCTTCACGAAACGCATACCAAACTATTCTTTGTAAAAAAACAATAAATTCTGATATGGGAACACGTATCCGCAAAATTCGATTAAGGCCGTTCCCTGAGCCAGAAATGCAAAAATACCCCAAAAATTATCCTATTTTTCTACGAAACGTTGATATTAGTAAACGAGGGAAAAATATATATCATTCTTGATTATATTATCTTTAATAACACAGCATTCGATACACGATTCATAACACTTCGCTCGATACAATTAATTCCCAAAGTAACCTCCAATTCGAATTTTTACTCCAACTTTACTTGTTTTTTTTCTACGTGACACTATGAAACAAAAAAAGGAGAAAAATCAATCATAACTAAAATAGTAATTTTACAGCTTCCGAATTTCAATAATTGAAGCCAATATTTTTAAAATAAATAATCATCGACAAATTCTTACGAAAAAAGATATCGCCTTACGACCCGCAAGCTCTGTCTCCGTCACTCTTTTGAAATGTGACTGTGATGTGACAGGGACGGGTGGCCTGAGGAGGGGCTCGGGGTTCTGGCTCAGGGAACGGCCTTAATCGCGTAATTTCAAGAATCATGGGCCTAATTCGAGTGTCGATCGCCAAACGTCAGATCACCGTTAGACTTAGATAACAGTCATCTCTCCGTGATCTCGCCTTTGAACTGTCATTAAAACGCGATGATGAAGCTCATCGCGTTTTAATGACACATGTGACATATCTCATCTCAGTTTTGGAAATACGAAGGCGATAACAATTGTCAAAAATGCTATTCATGTATATAAATTTCTGTTTTGAACGAAACGTAACGGACTAATTTCACGTACTACGTGGTCAATTTAAAGTATGCGCCTGTTATTTATGCCGTCACATACAAAGAAAGCGAAAATTTTGCGCGTCCGAATTGACGAAGTTGCGATGTTCTAGGGATACCGCCAAGTAGGCACACGTCAAAAGTGATGGATGGCGATGAAAAGGAGAGATCTCCATTATATCTCTAAAATTGGTCGAATACCCCCCCTTTACATAAAATTTTACAAATTTGAAACAATCACATTTGATTTGACGAACGTCACACACCCATCTGGCAGGTCATGTCAAACCAGTGATGCCAGCAGGGCTACTCCGATGTTCAAAATTCGACTGTCGAATAGTGCTATCCTTCTCTATCTACTGTCAAAGCATATTTGAGAGTGAATGGAATAGCACTATACGACGGTAAAATTTCGAACATCGCAGTAGCCCTTCAGGTATGTATCACGTTCCGTTACGCGCATCACCTGAAAATAGTACAGTCGCCATCAGACATATCGCAGCATATATATGGCGTTCATAAATATATGAACATGTACTGTAACGCCCAGTCAATAAGAGTTGTGTTCACATATTTATGAACGCCTTATATGCTGCGATATATCTGATGGCGACTGTACGTGCTTTGATTATGTACCCCCGCTTGGTAACTGAATATAAATAAAGTAGTAAATAACTGAGTATGCAAATACGGGATAATCAACATATATAAATAATCCTAATAATAATATTATAAACGTAAAAGTATTAACGTTTGTTCCTCTAAATTTTAAACGATGATTGATGGACGGTCGCCAGTTTTCGGAAATCGTCGTAGACAGCCAATTGTTGAATTGTGTCTTTCTAAAGACCGATGTGTGCATTATTACAAGCTTTTATTTAACTTGCATTGTATGTTTAATGTATGTTTGTTCGGGTGAAATCTTGCAACTCAATTTTGAAGCAGATATCGTCAACCGATTGAGCTGAAATTTTGCTTACTTACTTAACTTTGATGACAATACAATAATATGGTACCATGGGGCTGATCTGATGATGGAGCCGGAAGGTGGCCATAGGAACTCTATAATAGAAAAAGCAATCCTACCGAGCTTGGGCTATTTAGAATCGTCTCAGTGAGCATTTGATGGATATCCAAAGAAAAGTACAGTCTGCTATAAAAGCTTGCCACTAAAATGAAATTTTTGACAGAAACTTATTTTATTTATCGCTGAGTACAGTATTAGTGCATAAAGTTTTCGTATTACTCGGATCTTAGATTCGGATACTCGACAATACCCGAATTGTCAATCAACTACATATGCTACTTCATCATTAGCCTTTTACATCTATAACAGATGAGTTAAGCAGCGTCTAATAAACTGCGGCACTTTCGAAGATGACTGGATAGCCCGATACGAGAGCGACAGCCGCGGCCGCATAATTGACAAATAAATGTTGCGCCTATCGATGAAGGGGGAAAAGCTGCACGCTGGTCTCAAGTCGCGCTTGTGAGAAAGAGAAGCAAACCATACTTCATCATGCGCAACCACACCGTCGCACAAAGTCTTCCTCCAAAGGTCACCATCTTCAGACATAACCTCCCAGTGTTGGGTGTCAATTTTGAATGATAACATGTCACGCTTTACGCTATCCTTAAAGCGTAACATAGGTCGTCCAATGGGTCGCTTAGCATCAGCAATCTCACTCAAGAGAGCTGGCAAACGAGATGGTTCCATCCTTTGCACGTGCCCAAGCCAACGCAGGCGTCTTTGTTTTAAGATGGCTGCAATGCTGGGCAAGCGTGCGATACTGAGCACCTTCTCGTTTGTGACTCGATCCTTCCACGAGATACCCAAAATACGACGCAGGCAACGCATATGGAAACTGTTTAATTTACGCTCCTGCTTAGCATACGACGTCCAAGTTTCAGCACCGTACAAGAGTATGGACAAAATGCATGTTTGATAAACGATCATTTTGGTATGTACGGTGAGGTGTCTGTTTTCCCATACTCTTGCACTAAGCTTCCCGAACATCGTTGATGCTTTGCCGATACGGGTGTTAATCTCAACATCAAGTGAGAGGTTACTTGATACCATAGATCCAAGATAAGAGAAGCTGTCCACAACCTCCAGAGGTGAGTCATTAAGCGTTACTGAGGGGTCTTCATATACGCCTTGGGCCATTATAACTGTTTTCTTGGCATTGATGGACATCGAAAACAATTTACACGCTGCATCGAATCTATCCACCATACGCTGAAGATCCTCCGGCGAAGTTGCGACGAAAGCGGCATCATCGGCAAATAACAATCTGTCAACATAATAATCTTTGCAGTGTTTTCGAGATTTTAAGAGTGATATGTTGAACAACTTGCCGTCAGCCCTAGTTCGTATGTGTATACCCTGCGTGTCATCCCCAAAAGCAACCCTCAAGAGTACGGAGAAGAATATGCCAAACAACGTTGGCGCCAAGACGCAACCCTGACGTACACCTCTACGCATATCGAACGGGTCAGACGTGTTACCGTTGTACACAACAGAACCCTTCATGTCCTGGTGGAAAAGCTTAATCAGGCTTAGAAGCTTTGGAGGGCAACCGATACTCTGCAGTATGGTGTATAATCCTTCCCTGCTGACGGTATCAAATGCTTTGTTCAAGTCCACAAATGCTACCAGGAAGGGGGTTCTTTGCTCTCTGCACTTCTCTTGTAGTTGACGAAGGGAAAAGATCATGTCAGTGGTGGAGCGCTGAGCACGAAATCCGCATTGTGCCTCAGGATACACACGATCTGCTAGTTTTTGCAGCTTGGCCAAGATGACGCGACCAAACAGCTTTCCAGCAATGCTCAACAAGGAGATGCCACGGTATGAGTCACAGTTGCCGCGGTCACCCTTGCCTTTATATAGTGTGACAATATTGGCATCGCGCATATCCTGAGGAACATGCTCCTCTTGCCAACATTTAGCAAAAAAGTTACAGAGAATGGGAGCTACACACTGCAATTTAACAATATCTGCAAGGCTGCCATCACATCCAGGGCTCTTACCACGCTTAAGTTGTTTAGCAGCAGTGTGGAAGTCTGCAACAGAGCTAGGGAACGCTATCAAGCTCATGCAATACCGGTAAGTTGGGAATCAATGCAATTGCTTGCGGTTGTATCCCAATAGCTAGTGAATAAAGTTGTGTGTAGTGTTCTACCCATCGGTGAAGCTGTCGGCCCGTGTCTGATATAATTGTGCCATCTGCTTCCTTAAGAAGAGCAGTCTTTGAAGGGAGAGGACCGAGAGCTTTCTTTATGCCCGAGTATACGCCGGCAAAATTACCAGTGGAAGCACTAGCTTCAATACTTTTGCACACCTCCACAAAGTACTCGTTGGCACAGTGACGAATATTACGTTGCAGGTCAGCTTTGGCTTTAGTCAATCTTTCCCTGGATCCATCAGTAGAAGTAAGTTTATGGTGCAGCGCAGCCTCTCTTTTAGCATCGAGAAATGGCTGAAGCTTATCAATGTTTTCCTGAAACCAGTCAGCCTTAGAAGACTTTAAATAGCTAAAAGCCTCCGCGGCTGTATCTGTAAGGACCTTTTTTACCTTAATCCATTCCTGGCTGGCGCTCATGTTCAAATCCCAGTTAGCTGTTTGTTCACGAATTAAGACATTGAACGATTCAACCATCTCGAAGCTTTTTGATGTTGGAACCTTTAACCTTTTGCGACCAGTGGTGAGTGACGAGTGGATCTTCTTCGCTTTAAAAATAGCTGTGGTAATTACAAGGGAGTGGTCAGTATCACAGTCAGCACTATGGAATGAACGAGTATGGAGTATGTAACGTAAATCCTTCCTCCTTGTTAAAATAACATCCAACTGGTGCCAATGGCCAGATCGGGGGTGCTTCCATGATACTTTTCTCATAAATTTACCCTTGAAGTAAGTGTTAGTAACACAGAGCAAATTTTGAGAACAAAATTCCAAGAGTCGCTGGTCGCTTCAACCAACTTTTTGAAGTAAATAATACTTTTCCCCGAGTTCTAGGTAGTAACATAGCTATTTTAGGCTTTCATTGCGTGCAGTCGAAAGTAAGTTGAAAAAACAAATTTTGCGCGTGAATTTTGACAATTTCGAGTAGTAATTTTATTAAAACTTTCGTGAGACATATTTTATTATTGTATTAAGCGGTTGACACTCACGTGAAATTGTCAGGAACGGCCCGACATGTTTCGAACTCGTATGGAGCCCTTCATCAGGGACGGCTGCCCGTACACCTCCGCGGCAACCTCGTCACTGCTGATACTTTGACCGACGTTCCGCTCTGAGCTCCATACGAGTTCGAAACATGTCGGGCCGTTCCTGACAATTTCACGTGAGTGTAAACCGCTTAATACAATAATTTCGAGTAGTCTTTGAAACAAAAATTATCAATGAAACATTCAAACTGTAGGATAAAAATATATGCCAATAAATCCCAATAGCCCTGTTCTAGGTAGTAACATCAATAATATGTTAAGAAACATGTTTGATCATAGAGAAAAATGTCGAAAACAATCAGCATTTTAAAAGGAATAAGGCCTCTTAAGTCAAGGGCCTGACACGGTTTGATAGAGAAGGATAGCCTAATTGCAATACTTATAAGAGGAAATAGAAAACAGTGCCATTTTTTGGCTATATCACCGACCGAGCATTGTTTCATGGTCGGTTTATAGGCACATTTATATTCATGACGAAAACTGGCTGTGTGAAAGAACCATATTGACACGAAAAATGATATTGTTTTGAAAATCAACAGTACCAGTGTTTTGTTAATGCGCAACTTAGACGCACACAAATCTTGCAAGGGAGTTTGATTGAGAATCACTTAATTAGGGATGTACATTGTGAAGGGCACGATTTTAACGGGAGAAGCCAAGGAACAAAGTATACTTATACCACGTATTCCAATTATACCGAATAATTTACCTTTTACTTTTAAACGTCTACAGTTTCCATTAAAAGTGTTTAGCATTTTCTATGACTATTAATAAATCGTTACACAAACGGCAAACTTTAAAAGTAGCAGGAATACAAACATTTGGGCATGCCATGTTTTTCTCATGAACAGTATGTAGCTTGCTCACATCACATGTCTCCAAATAAAAAAAAAACATGTTTTCACTGAGCGAAATAAATCATTTATGATAACTTATTGAACTATAACTTCAATAAACTAAGTTGTAAAAACCAAGTTAGAAAAAATAATAGTACCTACCTACATACCAAATTTCATAATGTCACAATATTCTTTTGTGAATAGAACCATACCTTCTTCGTCAGTTGATTAAGGACCGTCACCATCTCGAGCCATTTCTGAGCATAGCTACTTGAATCGAATATGACTTAGCCTAGCAACTCCAAAGAGATTCAAAAAGGATGTTATGCATTTTGTCCATCACTTTCACCAATAGCCCAGAACTAAACTAATAACTAGTTCCGAGTTCTACGCGTACGATGTCGCGGGCAAAAGCTAGTATAAAGATAAAAGTCAGTTAATTACAATTAGTAATCAAATCAAAATGTTAAATACTTAATAATCTAAAAATTAATTAGAATTATAGACCCATCTCGCTTCTGAGCCATGTCTACTACAAGCTCTTTTCTAGGGTCATCACGAATCGTCTCTCAAGCAGGTTCGATGAATTCCAGCCTCCCGAACAAGCCGGGTTTCGAAAAGGCTTCATTACCATAGACCACATACACACGCTGCGGCAAGTTATTCAGAAAACCGAAGAGTATAATCTGCCACTCTGCTTAGCGTTTGTGGACTATGAGAAGGCCTTTGATTCCGTCGAGACATGGGCAGTACTACAGTCCCTCCAGCGATGCCGAATTGACCATCGGTATGTCGAGGTGCTCAGGAGTGTGTACAACGACGCCACTATGTCAGTCCGAGTACAAGACCAGTGTACGGAGGCGATTCCATTGCAGAGAGGTGTGAGACAAAGATATGTAATATCTCCGAAGCTCTTCACCAACACAATGGAAGACGCCTTCAAGCTCTTGGAATGGCAAGGACTTGGCATCAACATAAATGGCGAGTACAACACGCACCTTCGGTTTGCTGACGATATCGTGGTCATGGCGGAGACGCTGGACGATCTCGGTATAATTCTGGATGATCTCAACCGAGTATCCCAACAGGTAGGCCTTAAGATGAACATGGACAAGACGAAGATCATGTTGAATGTCCATGTAGCACCCACCCCAGTATTGGTTGGGAACTCGGTCCTCGAAGTTGTCGACGAATACGTCTATCTGGGGTCAGAGGATCCAATTAGGCAGGTCCAACTTCGAGAAAGAGATCAATCGACGGATTCAACTCGGATGGGCAGCGTTCGGGAAACTGCGAAGTGTCTTCTCGTCCAAGATACCTCAGTGCTTGAAGACAAAAGTCTTCAACCAGTGCGTATTACCGGTGATGACCTACGGAGCCGAGACGTGGTCTCTAACTATGGGCCTCTTAAGGAAGCTCAGAGTCACTCAGCGAGCTATGGAAAGGGCTATGCTCGCGATCTCTCTACGTGATCGAATCAGAAATAAAAAAAAAAAAAAAAAATCGTTTATTTCAGACCTGAACGATCCATATAAAGTTAGTAACACAACAAGACTTATTAAATATTATATTAGTACATGATTAACTAAAATAAATAAAACAAGAAAATACCAATACATACATAAATACCTATAACTATTACAGAGAGAAGCAGCTAGTCACAGGAGCAACCAGCACTTTTGCTCTATTTGGCCCTGCCAATAACTACCTCTACCCAGTATTTGGTCATTGGACAATCGAGACGCCCATCTAACGCCCTAAGAAGGCTGTTGCTGCTACCGCGTACTCTTCTCAGCAAAGACGCTATTCTCTTCCGCCTAATGGCAAAAAAGTCGTCTACGTGCGCTTCGGCAAACATGCCGGACGCACTGCAGTGCTTAGGCAGCCTCAACAACATCCTTAAGGCGTTATTATACTGCACTCGCAACGTGTTATATGCCCTCTGCGTAAATCCTACCCACAGACTGCACATGTAAAAGGTCTGACAGTATGCTTTAAATAGCGTCAATTTTACTTCCTTGTTACACCGTGCAAATCTGCGGGCAAGCATATTAGCACGTACTGACATCGCTCTCCTCTCTCTCTCGAGATCGTGGTCATCGCTTAAGTCTTCCGTGAGTATATGCCCCAGGTACTTAAACTTATCCACTCGCTTCAAAGGTACGCCGCACAGCACGATCCTAGGCTCCGTTGTTGGGTTATATTTGCGCGCTTTGAATACCACAACCTCACTTTTAGCAGCGTTGTACCTAAGACCATGCCGCTCGGCATACCTCTCACATACAGCGATAAGTTGCCGCACCGAGTCGACTGAGGGGCCCAGCAGCGCCATATCGTCCGCATAGCTAATGTTGTTAAAGCATGTCCCAGTGATATGGCAACCAACGCGCGTCCCACTGAGCTCCCCAATCAATTCGTCGACATATAAGTTGAACAATATAGGCGATGTCAGACCACCCTGCCTTACACCACACTGGAGCGTATACTCATCCGACTCCTCTCCCGCCCATTTCACTCGGTTGACCTGGTTGTTGTACCAGTATTTTAGTAAGGCAACACATTCCCTCGGCACTCCGGTTTTGTCTAATTTATCCCACAGTACGTCGTACACAACCGGTCAAATGCCTTAGATAAATCCAGAAAGCACGCATAAATAGGTGTGTTACTGTCTTTATAGTACCTGACAGCTTGCTTAAGGCACAAAATTGCACTCTCCGTTGATAGGCCCGGCCTAAAGCCGAACTGACCGTCATGCAACTTTATATGTTTACAAAGTTGTGCATTAAGCAAGCCGTCCAGCACCTTAGCGAGTATTGTAGCGAGTGAGATGGGCCTATAATTACTATAGGGTCAGACAGATCTCCAGTCTTATTTTTCACAAGAGGCACTACCACTGTTCTCGTGAGTGACTGTGGAATATAAGCGTGTCTAAGGCACAGAGTATAAAACATTGCCAGTACACGAGGCAAGTGCACCCCAGCAGACTTAAGGTGCTCAATGCTGAGGCCGTCATGCCCTGGCGATTTGCCCCTCTGCATATTTTTTATGACTGTATCCACCTCCTTAGCTGTGAACACCACCGTACTCGCGTTCATCCCGGCCTCAGCATTGCGTACCTCCTCTGTTGATGACTTTAGAAGTGGACTAACATTAAACACATTTTTGAAATTGTTGGCTATAGCTTTCCGATCACTGACACCTCCCACACTCACAGGGACGCCAGGCTGCACATTAAATTTGTTTGTGTTTTTCCAGAAGGCTTTAAAGTCCTTAGCTGCCCGGTTTGTAGCAAGAATATCACTTTTTATTTGTTCCTGTCGAAATGATGAGCTTCGTAGACGAACTAACGTCACCGACATAGCAAACAAGGTTAGCAAACTGAAGTGGCAATGGGCAGGGCACATAGCTCGAAGAACCGATAGCCGTTGAGGCAGAAAGGTTCTCGAGTGGAGACCACGTACCGGCAAGCGCAGCGTAGGACGGCCACCCGCAAGGTGGTCGGACGACCTGGTCAGGGTTGAGGGGACTGTCGCTTCTATCCGGCCCATGTGGAAGTCAATTGAGGAGGCCTGTGTCCAGCAGTGGACGTCCTATGGCTGAAATGATGATGATGATGATGAATCTATAAATTTAAATTACTAATAAATAAAACAGTTATTAAATTCAAAATCCTCATTAGTTTATCAAATAATATATAGTACCTACTTTGAGAAAACCACTAAACAACCCTTAGTGTTATTCCTTAAAATTTAAATTCATGTTCACAAAATTCATTACTGCCATAAAAACAATTTTCTAATAATACTTTGAATAATGTTGTCTTAAATTGCTGATAGTTTAAAGATATTAAGAATGATGGCAATTTATTATATATTTTGATGCTCATGTTATGGGTGCCTTTGTTCCTTATTATTATTAATAAGGAACAAAAGCACCCATCAAGACTAACTGATGTTTTCTGTGCGACCTAGAAGAAACCATCTTTATCACTAAAGCTGAAGATTTCAGGATGTGTTCTAAGAAAATGTAAACACAAGGCAGTGGAAGTAGCCTGAGTTTATGGAACAGCGATTTGCATGTTTCACGGCTATTTACTCCACATTAAGGTCATGATGCATTTTAGTGCCAAGATTGCGCGATTTGCGTCCACAGAATTTCCCCACAAAAGGATTCCGTATCTCAAACTTGACATGACATAGCCATGGTACGTTGTTCAGACAGTTTGTAGTGACACAGTCTGCTTAATTTTTTAACTTTTTTACAGACTGAATCAACGTGCTCCTTCCAATTGCAATGAGTATCTGGGTTCATGCCGAAGAAGGTAACCTAACCTAATCTTCGTTTCCTCTCTCAGGAGAATTTAATGCCAAACGGCTGAAGACAGCTATTTGATTGTTTATAGCCAACATACAGTTTTCAATCAACTTTGATATGTCCGTGGCCTTTTTCGTCGTATCATCGACAGCTTACGATACCACTGCCATCAGCCATATACGAAAATCTTTCACTAAGGTAAGGAGGAGAAGAAGGATTAAACAAGACATTAAAGAGCAATGAAAGGACATGCACGTCTCTACGCCGACGAATCGGTAGCCAACTCAGCTGCGCTCGAAAGGAAGAGATGTGGTCATATTTTCGCAATCCAAATATATACCTGATACACACATTTTGTAGACGCTCAAGCTTGTCAAGTAGTTCCTCCTTAAGATCCAGTAGCACAATATCACCATAGTCTAGTAGAGGGAGCAAGAGAGATCTGGCAAGAGTGATCTTGGTGGAAATTGGCAGAAAGATCTGCTGCGCCTTAAAGAGTGGAGAGATGCAAAGAGCTTCTGGCTAACTTGCGCTATGTGCGGTGCCCACGAAAGCGTCTATGGTGATACCCAAATGTTGTAACTGTAGAGGAAAGGGGGATAGGAATCCCACCAAAAAGAATATCAGGTACCAGTCGGGATCCTTTAACTTATATCAAAAAACATTGCCACAATATTAAAAGGCAATTTTGAAATCCAAATCAAGTGATCTACTCGACTAAATTATTGAAAATAATAATAAAATCTCGCAACTGTTTTCAAAATCATCGCGCCGCCATTAACCACAGATAAGATAATCCACATATGATTTAATTGCTGCATGTGTAATAATGGTGCGGTTTTCCTAATGTAAGGCATTATTAACTGATTATGTCAATGGTTTTACCAATCGTTGTTGTATCATTGTCCCGTATGAATTGGTACAAAACTTATTCGTTGATTCATCGATGACGTCACACACAAGGGTGTACTGAAATAATCGCATCATGTCATTGAGGTATTATTTATAATAGAGCCACAGACCCGAACAAAATTGTCGAAAAAAGTGGCACTGCTGTCATGTTCAAGTAGATGCCAATAACGCTTATTTATAATTTACAACAACATAATTACTTCGTACAAAATAACTCTTTACTCAAACGTTTAAGTGTCAAATTGGCTTACGTACTTATTACCACAAATATTTTTCGTGTAAATTTACTTTTTTAGCGTATTCTGACTCATGTCTTGTCAAACTTAGAACATGGCACGAATGGAGCAGATTTTAATAGTTTTACATACTGAAAAAAAAATTCATTATTATTTTATTTAGGTATTCAAATATATTTGTTGTTTGAACTAAATAATCTCGTAAATTGTTAATAACAAATTAAGTTACGTTTTTATTTAACAACTGCATAAAAGTCCCGACACTGCATAGAAGGGATCAGTAGGTAATAATGACATTATGATTTCTCAACTCATCTTGTTCTAGTATGTGAAATGAGAGTAAGGCAAGTGCAAATATTAACATTTTTAACCCTTTAAAGTTTGATGGCGTGGCGTGAAAGTCGGTGGCGTAGTATGCACGGCAGCACACATTGTCTTTAGGTGTTCTTGGCGTTCAAAGGTTTAAACTGACAGTGTCTAGACTCTGAGACAAAATAAAACAATGACAACAGAGCAATTTTTTTATTAATTTATTTATGTAACCTGTAGGATCTCCCTGTAAAAGGCATATGTTCATAACACTGGCTCACTCGCCGCCGCACACATAGCAATGTCATGCGTCCACTCTCGCCCTAAACTCGCGTGTAACTAAACGCATCTAAAAAGCATCCGATCGAACTAAAAGCATCCTATGTGACGTGCGCCTGAGACAGTGTATATCTATTTATGTATAGATACCTACTACCACAAACACTACATAACCATTTTACGCTTCTTTTGTATACATTGACATTTTTTTACGTTTTTATTGAGATATTAAAGCTGTGTTGAGTGAAAGACTTTTACGCTTCTTTTGATTAAACATAAAAATATATATATATGATTATGCCGAACGAACACACGAGAGACGAATTATTTGGCTGAAATTATTCTTGACGTCTGTCTCTTACTAAACGTGACCTCAATTTTTCACGTTGTTTAAGATCGCGTGGGAATTTTAATAAAATAGGATAATTATTTATTGCACTCCTTTATTAATTAATAAAATATATAACTATAGCGACACCTTAGATTTTTGTTCTGTGATGAGGTGCATTTTGTAGGGACAAAGTTAATAATTCTAATCTAAAATATGCTATGATTTTACATAGGATTCGTTAATTAATCAATAGAATCTGCATAAAAAAGAATATTCCGACCTTTTTCTTTATTTTATAGCTGTTATTTCTGCAATTTTTCACTGAAAATTAAGTCATTTTTGAGACCCGTCACGTGTCATGGTCTAAACGAGACTGATCGCCCAACTAATGCGATTTGTGATTTTGCATTAGTTGGGAGGGTGCCATTTTTTCCGTCGGATTGTGTGTCCATGTAATTAATACGTCAATGCATCATGTAGAATTTCTATTCCATTTTTTTTCGAAATGCGTGCTGTCGAAATTCTCTGACAACTACGAAATGAGACGTTGCCCTACTGCCAAAGAGAAGCGGCAAACACAAGACCGACGTTGTAAAAAAACGTTAAGACCATCAACAAGCGCTTGCATGACCAGCTCGTTCCATTCTCGTCCACGAGGTAGAATACAATGTAACAATTGTCATCATTGATAATTAAGAAATTTCCAAATACCACACATATCCATCTACACGGTCGCTTACGAAACCAAATTCTACGAGTATATTTATTTTCTATCCATAGAGCGTACTGCGTACGTGATGGGTTTAATCAGTGCGGTTTTCCTGAAATATATTTGCATTGGAATTGCGAAAATAAGGGAAATGAATCATATGAATAATGTAGGTTTTTCATTTTGCGATTTGAGTCGGGTATCTAATTGTCAGCAATCGCTCACCAAGCTTTGTCTAGCCGTTGGCCTATGTTCAATACTTGTATGTTTTGAATTTTATTAACAAATCATGTCTGCCTATTTACTTTTGTGAATTTCACACGGGTGTGCTGGATAATGAAAGTAATGTAAATTTTGGCTTCTTACATGCATGGTGGCCTCGCAATTTTCATTCCACAAAAATATGTTCCAGACTATGTTTTCTGGTAATTTTGTTTTTTTTTTTCGCAAATAAAAACCAGAATTTTCAATTTTACATAGAAAACTATCGTGAGTCTCGGAATTAACAAATGTTATTTATTCATTAGCTGGCCAGAGAAACCAATCACATGTCGTGTTTTTTTTCGACGATCGGTCTTCCTTAAGAGGGCCAGAAAAGTCATAATGTCATACGGAGCTAAGCCGCGGACGGACAGACGGACAGACGGACATGGCGAAACTATAAGGGTTCCTAGTTGACTACGGAACCCTAAAAACGGGATCCTATTACTAAGACTCCGCTGTCCGTCCGTCCGTCAGGCTAAGGCTGTATCTCATGACTCATGAGATAGGTACAGCCTGACGGACGCGAGGCGGACAGACAGACAGACGGGCGGACAGCAGAGTCCTAGTAGGTAGTAGGATCCCGTCTTTAGGGTCATGAGCAGTGATAGTTAGACACTTGAAATTTTTACAGATGACGTATTTCTAATTTCTATTGCCGCTATAACAAAAAATACTAAAAAACTTTAAAAATCTGGAAAGGCAAAAATAACCCGTTCATGTACAGATTACGACGGTTGTCACACTGCCACCGCGTCTCGCGGAGCTACGGACTCGCATGCGGAGACAACGCACCAACGTCCGAGTTTTCTCAGCATCTCCGTCCGGAGCTGCGATGCACGACGTCCCGCGTTACTTCCGTCTCGCGTTCATTTATTTACAAACCAGACCGATAAATGGGTATTTTGCTAGAGATTACGAAGATTTAAGGCAACGCGAAGAAACATTTTTTAATTGCACCCGCATGTCAACCGCGTCATTTGATTATTTGCTAAGCAAAATTGTAGTGATTATTACTGGCGCGGACACAAATCGACGTTCTATTACAGTCCAAGAAAAGCTTTAGCTTACACTCAAGTACTTAAGTAATAATCTACTATGTACTTCAATCTTCAATTATACTTTTATAAGAATTCCCTATATTTTGATTATGATTAAAACCGATACTTACTATAAAACTAAATAAATTGGGAATTAAATAAAAACAATATTTCGAATAAGTAACTCAGCCTTTAATATTTTTAATAACTAGGTATTCACTAATTGAGCATAAATCACAGATCATATATTTACTCTAAATACTTAATAAAAATATTTGTTTACAAATTACTATAATCTTGTTTTATACTTTCTTAAATAGACCTACAATAGACCTGGTGACCAAAATAAAAGTAAATATTGACAAAAAGCAGTTAGTTCTAGGGGTTTTCATAGACCTGAAAAAAGCATTTGACACCGTTAGTCACGAAATACTTCTACGCAAATTACGGAACATAGGAGTTCAAGGAACAGCTTTTGATGTATTTACTTCATACTTAACGAATCGGTATCAAGTAGTTAAAGACGACGAATACTGCAGTAGTCCACAACATATCAAATGCGGCGTGCCCCAGGGATCAATTTTGGGACCATTGTTGTTTTTAATTTATATAAATGACATCAGTAAACTTGGCTTGAAAGGAGATATCACATTGTATGCGGATGACACTAGCTTATTCTACTTTGGCAATACTATGAACGATATTATAAAGGATGCGCAACATGATCTCGATTTACTCAATGTTTGGTTTCAGTGCAATCTACTAACAATTAATACTAATAAAACAAATTACATGATTTTTTCAGCGAAAAATAAAAAGTATTCGGATTATGAACCTCTAAAAATTAATAATCAAATTATTAAAAAAGTGGAAAAAGAAAAATATCTTGGACTAATATTAGATAATCATTTAAATTGGAAACCACATATTGAAAAAATCAAGGCCAAAATTACATCACTAACTGGAATCGTACGTAGAAACACTCGATGTTTTCCGAAACAAGTTAAGTATACGATATATAATACACTTATAAAACCACACATTGACTATCTGGTTGAAATCTGGGGGTCCGCTGCAAAAAGTCATCTTGACCTTGTACAAATTGCCCAAAATAGACTTATAAAAGCTTTGTTCAATTATGATCACTTAACAGCTACAAAAAAGATCTACTCTGAAACGTGTGTAATGAACGTTCACCAAACATATATGTACAATACATGCATTTTAATTAGAAAAATTATTAATAAAAGCATACTCGTTCAGATTAATTTTACGGAAAAACGTCACTATCAAAAAATAAAACTAAGAAATGCTAACGAATTAACTCTTAGAACGAACGCCTAGAACAAACTATGGAAAAAAATGCATCCTTTACGAAGGGGCGAAACTATTCAATAAACTACCGGCAAAAATTAAAGAAGCAAAATCTATGCAAATATTTAAAAATAGATTAAAAAAATATATAGAAATAAACGTGACTCGTTAGGCTTTATACGCCAATCCACGAATTACTCATATTGTCTACACACACAAAATACACACACAAACACACACACACACACAATTTATTTATATTTACAATCGCGATCTATTTATATACAAAAAACAAAACTACAATAAATATACATATATTGTAGTTATATATACAACAAAACTCAACAATTACTACCTAAATTAATTTAACTAACTAATGACTAAACTTAATTTTACATAATTTATATGAAATGACATTATACACAAATACTACTATCGCATGCGTTCCAGATTACCAGCTAAGCATCAAAAGGCCACATCTAGTTGTAAATACTCCGCGCTCAGCCTGTTTACGTTCGGACTGCAGTGACCGCCCGCGATTTTATCTCCTTACCCGCTAATTTCACATTTTGTCTGCAATACTAATGTATTTATTATTGAGTGTAATGCAATGTTTACTTAACTACTTAACTTGTTATTAATCTGTTTTGGCGCCGCTTTCCAAAATAAATGTAAGTAATATTTAAGTTTCTCATTAAGTGAATTGTATAAATTCTTATGAGAATAAATGATCTTTAAACCTAAATACGTCCTTCTTGCACTAAAATCCGTATGGCACTGCGAGTGCGGAGGTGCAGAGCTCGGTGTGACATACCCTGCGGCACGCATCGCATCTCCGTACGAGCGCGCGAGTCGTCGTGCGTCTCGCTAATCCGGGCGTCGAGGCGGAGCCAGTGTGTCGTACCATGCGATTTTTCTATACAAAATCAAGATTCTACATGGGTGAATCAACTTTTTTGTGTTGTTTACTCTGTCCCCGTTGTCCAAGTGACATCTTCATACTGTTTCATACAAAAATGCTTAGGTTGTCCGAGGGACAATTTTTGCGTAACTATAGCAACAAGGAGGACTTAAAAGTTGATTCACCCACATACAAAGTTAAAAAACGCATCAACGGACGACGCTGCGAGATGCGGAGCAGTGTGACAACCGCCTACATTTGAATCACTTTTTTAAGTCGGTGCCAAACCACTCATGAATGAGTTATTTTTGGCTTTAGAGTTTTTTTTAAGTTGGTTCTTTTTTTGTTATTAGATAGTGATTCAAGAGGAAGGTTTATATGTATAATACATATATGTAGTAGAGAAACACTGATAATTTGAGAGGTTCCGTGCTAAGCCGGGGCGGGTCGCTAGTAATTTTTAAATAGTAGAAGAGCCCCGGGAGGCCTACCAGGCTAAAAGCTTATCGAATAGTATTTACAACGCCATCTATTAGAAACAACCAATACATTTTTCGCATCGATCTACGCTCGGTGGCCACTCAGTTGTCGGTCGCACGCAGAACTAGAAGCGAGCGCAACAGTAGCGAACGCCTTACGATCCTCGTAATAATGTCAGCTGTTTGCGAGAGAGGGCGCTGTTTACAAAGTGGAGAAAATTGTCAGACGATGAAGATGCTACAATATTTTATTACGATATGATATCGCATGATAATATATTATATTATATCCCATACGGCTACGTTAATATACTCGTATTATAAGGTGCCTACAAATTAAGTACCAAATTACCAATACATTTGGAGGTGGTATTTGCCTCTGGGAGTGAGAACTTAAAGTACTGTAAAATTATCCAACTATGGTCCAGCTCCAGTCCGCATACTTAGCTATGTTTAAAAATTGACTAGAAAATTACTCGTTCAGTTATTATTATTACGGTTTGACCCTAATTCATTATTAGAATGTTTCCATGTCCAGTCCAGAAGCTTTCCGGCTGTTCTCGCCTAGAGGTCGCATTTCTCAACCGAATCTCGTCAAATTTTGTTAGTAAGTCTGGGGGGGCATTCGACCAATTTTAGAGATATAATGGAGATCTCTACTTTTCATCGCCATCCGTCACTTTTGACGTGTGCCTACTTGACAAGTGGCGATATCCCTAGAACATCGCAACTTCGTCAATTCGGACGCGCAAAATTTTCGCTTCCTTTGTAAGTGACGGCATAAATAACAGGCGCATACTTTAAATTGACCGCGTAGTACGTGAAATTAGTCCGTTACGTTTCGTTCAAAACAGAAATTTATATAAGTACATGAATAACATTTTTGACAATCATTATCGCCTTCGTATTTCCAAAATTGAGATGAGATATGTCACTTTTAAGCTCATCGCATTTAAATGACAGTTCAATGTCGATATAACTGTTATCTAATAGAGATTTGACGTTTGGCGATCACTCAAATGTCGATCTCGAATTAGGTCCCTGGTAAGTAGTCGATTTATAAAAAACTTAAAAAGAGATCGGCCTACTGAAATATTGTTACTGAGTTGTAGAAATAAAAAGATTAATTGGGAAAAAGTTTATTAAAAGATTAATTTATTTAATTTATTATTTATAAGTATATAGAATAAAGTGAAAAGTAACAAATTCCTGCCATTTTGAAGCAAGCTGGCGAGGTCTACAGCTCACAGATCGAGTAGGTTTGTGCGGTCTTAAAACGCTTCGTGTAGGGTCGTGACCATTTGAGGCCGTTATCCCTTTCACCAAAGCTCTCCACTCCACACGGTGTTCCGCCTTCCGGGTTGACGCCTGTAGTCTCCTGACAGGCTTCTTTCACGGCATCGGTCCATCGGATCGGTGATGTCCCACGGGCCCTTTTTCCTTCCACGTGACTTTTCTAAACTAGATAGTCTAAAAATATCTGACTGTAAATTTGGCCCCATTACCTAAACGAAGAGTAATACGACTGGCCTACATAACGTCCTATTTGATCGGACTAGTCAGAGGTCGCGGCGCCCAAATCGCCGAACCGTCTTATTGTCAAACACCATTATTTAATTAGAGCACACCTAACGAGCTTACACACTGTGCCCTGAAATAATGTGCGACCTTTTGTAGCCCGACAAGTTGGAGTTTGGCCCTGGTGGTGGCGCTACAAAGAGGAACTCTAAGATCAAAAATTAATTAGATTTGTCTAGCTGGCACAACTGAAAAACTACCTTAATTTTACTGACATGCGGTCCATGTAACTTGTACCAAATTGACATACTTTGTTCTTAGGGTTTCGGGGAGACTCATGTATGTACATACGTCATGTATGTACAATATAAGCATTATAAAATGTCAGTAGCGTAGCAATTTTAAATCTTCGTTCGTCTGCAATAAAAATTGAAATATTAATATTGAATTTTCCCAAATGCATGTATTGATTTGTTTAATTTCATTACAGTGGGTGAGCTGTCATAATGCGACTCACGTGTTATTACCTGTTTCGCTCTCTCTTAGGTGATCCAGATAAGAACCTCTCAGTTTTCATCCAAACACGAATTACAATATATAAGAGCTTCCGCACTGTACAGTACCTACTACTTAATATATCTGCGCCTGAAAGTTTCACTTCATTGCATATATTGCGCACATTGGGTTTCATTGCTATTACATATTGCAAGGCGCTTTGCAGTCCCAAGATAATTATATTGTTTACTGACTTTACTGTACAATTAGCTGCAGAATTGCATGGCCCATTTATGAATGAATTGATTCATTTGTGCAGTTCAGAAATCGTAGTTTTATTTTTAACCTAGTAGGTTGTGATATAATATTAAAATTGCAGTATTTTATCGCATGAGGAAATTCGAAGATCATTAGGTACTTACTTAGGCAATGGCCACGTCAAACAAAAACTCAGGGCAAGCCGGCGTAAATTTCACTAACTTTTTCTTTAGTTGCAATAATAAAACTTCCTTTTTACAAGCAAAACAAGTGCGCATTTGTTCCCCGAATGTTCTTTAATACAGCTAATGCCTTCGTCCGTTTGCCCTAAATGATGCAACATGCGTATAAAAATAAAATTCTTGTCTCTGCCCGGCGCCGCGCTCGATTGGGCATAGACAATCGGGTGATATATGGTGATTTTGTTTAACGATTTGCCTTGGCCTTGCTGATACTACAGGGATCGGTCAATGAAGTCTTTCTGGTACCAGTTGCGTGACGTTCAAAAAATCTCTGTGCCTCAAGTGTAAGATTAAAAATAGGAAATACTAATCACTAATCAGTTAGAATTAGAGTTATGAGCTACCTAGTAAATTTGTCATTTACTAGTGGAGTCTTTCCGGAGCCTTTAAAAATCTCTCTTATTAAGCCGCTTTACAAGAAAGGCAGCAAAGAATGCGTAGAAAACTACCGACCAATTTCGCTTGTACCTGTTATCTCTAAATTACTTGAGAAGGCGTTTCATCAACGTCTATTGTCATTTTTAAATAAGTTTAATGTACTAAAATCTGAACAGTTTGGGTTTCAAAAAGGCAAGTCAACGTCACTAGCTGCTTTTTCGTTGACAAATAAGATTTTAGGTTATATGAACAGAAGCTTACCAGTACGACTGTCTTCTTTGACATGAGTCGAGCATTCGATTTTGTGTGCCACAAGACACTGCTGGCTAAATGCGAACTCTACGGTATCAGAGGTGTAGTTAATGAATGGCTCCGAGATTATTTGCACTCTAGGACTCAATTTGTAGAAATATCTCAAATCGACTCGGCCAATACCATTGAAGCTTTTAGATCTTCCACAAGAATAAATAAGGTCGGCGTACCGCAGGGAAGTATCTTGGGCCCTCTGCTGTTTTTACTGTATATTAACGATTTACCGAATGCGATACCTTTTGATTGTATACTCTTTGCGGATGACTTATCGGTCGTCATACCATGTAAAGATATCAAAACGTATAATACTGACATAAGTAAGACAATCGCTGATGTAATAAACTGGCTGCATAGGAACAATCTTAAAGTAAATATAGATAAAACCACATTTATTCAGTTTGTAAATAGAAATGCTAAAAAGCAACAACTGTCTGTAACGTTTGCAGATCAGGTAATAACGGAATCAAGTCAGACAGTATTTCTAGGTATTTGCTTGGATGACAAATTTTCCTGGAGCGAGCATATTAATAAATTGTGTAATAAAATTAACTCGTTTGCTTATGCTCTATGGAAACTAGCTAAAATAAGTAACAAGCAAACAGCAGTACAAGCTTATCATGGTTATGTTTGCTCGCTGCTCAGATATGGCGTTCTCCTCTGGGGGAATTCAAGTCATGCAAAACGCGCACTTTTAGCACAAAACAGTGCATCAGGGCTATTTGTAACGTAGACGTTTTCACATCTTGTAGACCACTATTTAGAGACCTCAATTTGTTGACAGTACCATGTATCTATATCTATGAAGTTTGTTTATTTGTCAAGGCTCACCCAGAACTCTTCAAAACTTGTAAAGATACATGCCACTTTCATACAAGGTACCCAAATCGGCTCGTTGGTCCTGCCCGTAAGACACAATTGTACAACAAGAACGCATACTGTAAGTCCATTGACATTTTTAATCGTTTGAATGATGACATAAAAGATTTGCCTATTAGTTTGTTTAAGCGTAAACTTAGAAACTGGCTGGTACAAGAATGTTTTTACTCTATTGAAGAATATTTTGACTACTTTAAACGTTTAATTTGACATTTATCATGTAATTAGTTTTATGTAATTATTTGATTTATTTTTACTTTTACAATTTTTTGACATATTTTTATTAATAATGTACTTAATTGTAATTAATACATTTTATTAAACTTTCTTCTCCGTGGTGTGTATAATGTGAATTAGTTAGGTATTCAATTTTAAATTAATATAAGTGTAAGTAATTGCGACATTCTAGTAAACACGAATCTCATTTGTCAATGATAATTTTGCATGCCAGTTTCTGGTGGAATGTGTGTGTCTAAAATAACATTTGTATACCAGCTTTTGTACCACATTTTTAAGCAAAATAAAGATATTTGTATTTGTATTTGTATTTAGAACCGTAATAGCATTTCAAAAAGACACATTATCAGAAAAGCAATTTGTATACCTACTATTATAAAGTCTTTAACCCTTAACTTGGCAATGTGCATTCTTTGATTTTTTTTCTTTACCATCGGGTAAAAAACAAAGTTTTAAGCAATAAAAAAAAATCGGGCATCTAGTTTAAAATTAAAATAAAATATTCACATCAGAAAAGCAATTTTCGATATAATTCACCGAATCCCCAGTGCCCCAGCAGCGGCGCCCCGCCCCGTTGCCATGGCGACCGCGAGAGCTGAGACCTAGCCGGTGTTACCGCGAGGCTAACTGGTGCCTAAACTACGGTTAATGCCTAGGTTATGGCTCCTTAGCCGTTCAAAAATGCTGATTGTTTTTGTCATTTTTCTCTATGATCAAATATGTTTTTTTAAATATAATTAATTTTACTATTGCGGTTTATTGGTATTATTTTAAACCAACAATATGACTTTTTCATTTATAATATTTGATTCAAAAACTACTCGAAATTGTCAAATTCACGCAGAAAAACTTTTTCAACTTATTTCTGACTGCACGCAAAGAAAGCCATGAAATAGCTATGTTAATATCTAGAACTCGGGAAAAAGATTATTCACTGCAAAAAGTTGGTTGAATTTTTTTTTTTTTGAGGAATACGGCTTTTTATGTAACTGACGTTAAGACTGGCTCACTATGAGCTGGATTGCTAGTATAACCTATGTACTTACCAGCACATAACTGGGTATCGGGTCCACCTTCTGACTTCATTCTATCTAAGGTATACTATGAAAAGCGGAAAAATCTTAACAGCGCGATGCAGGATGCATGCAGCCGTACAGCGCCATCTTTCGGTAAAAATGTGTTTGTCAGCATCACGCCAAAACGGCTCGATGGATACTATTTTGGTACAGGGATAGCTGGACATCCAAAGATGGTTATTTAGGTTTGTTATAGATTTTTGCCCGACTATGGTAAGAAAATAATACGCGGACGAAGTTACACCTAGTTATTCTTACAACCGTTTAGTCAGTCGTAGCAATGCACACGTCGGTTGGTCTTGTCCTCGTGTCACCACTCCCCATGACCTACCGTGTTGCATTTTACACAAACGACCAATAAAATATAGTTTAATAGTTAGACTGGAGAGAACTTTCCGTAGTGTTTTATGGAGTACCTCAGTCAATTGTACTCGAAGCTTGACAAAGTTGCCTTCAAAGAATCTCTACGATATCTGTATTAAAGCCAACCGCGTCCCCAGAAAACCTTTTCATTTAATTTCAACATAATGACTCCATTTATTCTTATCCCAAAAGTCGCCCAAAATTGATAATTCTGCCACAATAACAGCGCTACCCACGTAAGCTTGAATAAATTGAAAAGGCCAGAGACCTTTAAATTGGAATGGACCTATCCGTAATTGGCCTTTCCTGAGATACCATCAATCAACATAAAGTTTGTGAGAGGTTTGTTGGTTTCTCTGTAGTTGTCTTAATTTCAGCATGGAAATAGCAGAATAACATTGGAAATATTATATGTCCGCTAGCTTGGGATACAGTGACTTATGCATTTAAAACTTCAAATTGATCTTTGAAGTTTTTACCAGCAAAACAACACTGTAGAAAGTACAGAGAAATTTGGGAAATGTCTAAAATAGGTCATGTAAGTATATTTGTAAATCTTAGTAAGTGCACGTAAACAAACACTGAAATAAGCATATAAAATATGTACACAAGCGAATTTATTCCCTTTGAAGGGTTTCTTCTATTAAGATTAGTGGTATTAACACGTTCGGGCCAGCAACGTTTTACCACGTCATCATCAGATTTTTTTTATAAACACAACGTCTATTGACTTCCATACAAAAAAATACATTTCTCGCACTACGTTGTACAACGTCGGCAGCCCATATTAATTCATATTAGAACCTTTCCTGTGCCGTAACACTGAGAAATTTGAAATAACTAGAGCCGCAACGCGTCAACTTTTGGGAGGATTTACCGAACATCCACTGCACACGCACACATGCCCACGGGCGCCAACACAACGTTCGTGTACGTCGCGCGGGTAAGCGGGGCGCCCCACAGTGGCCGGGGTGCGTCGCAACGGAGTGCGTGCGCGCTGTTGTTGACGGAGACGCGAAAGTTGTTGAAATAATCGTAAGTATTTTGTACTTTTTTATTAAAAACCTGTCGTTTTTTACGGATTACGTATAAGTATTTGTCTTCAATATGGTAGGGACCCTATATTTATAATTGCAAATAACCGTACGTACGCCACATACGATCTAGATAGTTAGATTATTTTATAATATGTTATGATTGAATTAAAGTCAAGTAAACATTATAGAAATGAATAAATGAAGAGGTAAGTGAATATTATAGGAAAAAAACATGTTATTTATATAACTTGTAAATTACTTTGTATGTTTGTAAAACGAATAAAAAAAGTAAAATAGATACCTTTTGTTTTAGATGGATAAAAAACGACGTAATAAAGCGACCATGAAACTTTTTGAAGACTCGTTGTCAGGAGAAGTTACACCTGATCCTTTCAGTGAAGATGGGGAATTCGGAAGTGATCAGGATTATGATCCAGGACCAGCCGAATCATCAGATCAGACAGCGACAACTCTGCAATTTACGTGCGACCTTCAAAAGCAACGACATCAAAGATCGAATCTTCAGCCTCAGGTGACCCCAGTTCTGATCATTCAGCCTGTTCCTCGAGTTCTGAAAGTATTTTTGGGACTCGGAATCAAAGAAAACACAAACCGACATCAGCTAACCGGCGTAGAATTGCATCCGACAGTAGTTCAAACACGGCAGAGGCTGATACTTACTATTTCAATTGAATCTCTTCCTGGGTTACCCTTTGCAGCTGATTTAGAAAATGAAGTACCCAATGCCTCACCTTCACCTGAACAAATGAAGAATATCCCTACACCTCCTATTTCACCACGAGCCATCGAGAGGGACGCTGAGCTTGTTAGGCATAAGACAATAAATAATTCCTATTTGTTTTTGCTTAGAACTTGATTTGTTGTGAAAGCTTACCTAATAATAAAAAAAATATGCTAAAAAGTGGTTTTATTATTAATTTAATAAGTGTATAAAAGTCGGCGTTTATCAACGTTGTTCATTTTAGCATGCTAACATCCAAATATTTTAGTGATACAACGTTTTATCATGTCGACGTCTTTAGATGTTTATGCATCACAGTCACAAAAATGATCAAGCATACGACGCAACTTCCATACCCGTCACCGTGTTATGATGTTGTTTCGTCGTCTATAAGAAAAGTAATGATTTGTTGAGACACAACGTGTATGCAAGTTGACGTGATAAGACTTTGAGACTTAAAATATGATATAAAGTTAATATATGTGACACAACGTTCATGGACGGTGACGTCCTTAGACGTTGTGTAGTTATTTGATATAAAACAACTTGACGCATATGACACAACGCTATATAACTACGACGTCTCAAAACGTTTGTGTCGCGCAAGAAATCTTTCGAGTATATATGGCGTGCAGAACGTCATCCGACGTACCCGCAATTTGTATGGGGAATTACTGTGTCACAACCTCAGTATCTGTTTAGGCCGGCGGTGGGCCGAACGTGTTAAGAAATATGAAGGAAACTACAAGATATTATCATAATGTATAGTTACAATTGACTTTATATACGACATATGAATTGAAGGTCAGTTAAACATTGATTAAACCCCAGTTAGCCTTTATTTAACCGGCCCAGGCTCAATCCAGGCTATTGATCGTTGTCCCGTCCGCAGCTTACAGAAGAGACAGAGATATAGTGTTGTCCTAGTACCTGCGCAGTTAGTCCAACGATAATCAATCCTCGCAGTTTAATCGGCCCAGACAAATTTTAGATTTCCTAATTATATAATTGCAACTGGTACTATGCACTAAAATAACTCTGCGTAGTTAGGAAAGTGACGATTAAATCTTTAAGATTTAACTAATTACCTGGTGAAGTAGTGAAGATCGGACGCAGGACCAAGAATGATACCTAACCTACCTAAGATACAAGGATAGTACCTACCTGCTTTTGGCTAATAATAATCATGGAAGGAGTCCCTTAGGAGGCCTATGTTCGGCAGTGGTAGTTTATTGGCAGATGATGAAGGATCGTTCATTGATTACGTAAGGATTATTAGGAGGAGAATGCGGGATGAGACCGCCTGTGGTCTAACGTTATAAAAAATGGATAAATCAAAAACGTTTATTCTGTAAGTTGGCCACAAGGGCGCTTTCACATGTCTGAATCTGAATCTACCGGCATTTCACGAAAGGATACCACTGTTTCGAAGAAAGCCGAAAGATACTCAACAGTAAGTTATTTATTTCGTAAGAACTTAAAACTATTACAATTATATTATAACTAGATAATTGATACATGTAGAGATGTACAAGATTCTCTAAATCAATGTTTACAGTAAACCACGCAACAGCAACGCGATTGCAAAAAGATTAGATTAGCCTTTACCATAAGTTTACAGTGACCGTAGAACGCTAGCGAATACGTAAACAGTTTGTATGGAGTATTATAGTTCTACAAAGTTACCGCTAGGGGCGCCGTATTATTCTCCGTACAAATTGATTACGCTGTCGCTAGCGAGTACCGTCACGTTAACTCATGGTACAGGTACTGGGGGGGTATTCGACCAATTTTAGAGATATAATCATCGCCATCCGTCACTTTTGACGTGTGCCTACTTGACAAGTGGCGATATCCCTAGAACATCGCAACTTCGTCAATTCGGACGCGCAAAATTTTCGCTTCCTTGGTATGTGACGGCATAAATAACAGGCGCATACTTTAAATTGACCACGTAGTACGTGAAATTAGTCCGTTACGTTTCGTTCAAAACAGAAATTTATATACATGAATAGCATTTTTGACAATTGTTATCGCCTTCGTATTACCAAAACTGAGATGAGATATGTCACATGTGTCATTAAAACGCGATGAGCTTCATCATCGCTTTTTAATGACAGTTCAAAGGCGAGATCACGGAGAGATGACTGTTATCTAACGGTGATCTGACGTTTGGCGATCGACACTCGAATTAGGCCCCAGGTCTAAGCGAACTGCGTAGTTAGTCAAGCGACAGTTAAACCCCAGTTAGCGGTGTGCCACCGGCCCAGGCTGAATCCAGACTATTGATCGGTCGCCCGGCCAAAGCCCTGCCTACGTCTAGGTTATACCTACGTTCTACGTACACTTTATTATTATATGAATTACTTAATGTTATACTAGCTCGGAGACCTGCCCGTCTAGATCGCGTTATTTATATATTGTATTAGTCTTGTTTCCTTTTGTAAACTTTTATTGGTGTGCAATAAAGTATTGTTGTATTGTATTGTATTGTCTAGCACAACTATGGTTCGCAACTCATGTCGCGCGACATAGCTTCACCCGTCACTCTCTGACAGTGCTGTACAGAAAGAGATAGGTAGTATATCTCGCGCGAGAACGTCGCGTGTCACAGTTGTGCTAGAGCATCTAGGATTAGAATCAGACCTAGGGTCCGTTCATTCATTACGTAAGGAATAGAGTAATCTTGGCCATTTTTGACCCAGCTAGCACCTCTAGCATAACTATGACAGACGACAAATACTACCTGTCTCTTTCCTTTCAATACCGTGCGAGCAGGACTGGTGATGCTAAGTCGCGGCAAGATATGGGCCTATGATAGTTGCTTTTATTACGCGATAAATAAGTGACAAAGCATCCGTCATGGTTTGACAAGATGCGAGTGTGAGTGACAGATGCTTTGTCGCTTATTTATCACGTGATAAACACAATTTAACCATCATAGGCCCCTGCTGTTCTTCAGCTAGTGCCTTTTAATGCATTCCAATTATTCCAATAATTGTGAAGGATAATAAGTCTCATACATTATAGCATAATGCAGAGGTTTCGTAAGTATGTGTGTCACCAGACGGCATCTGGACGCCGATTTCTTTTCCTTATAAAGAAGGCTCTGCCAAAACTCAAGCACTTGGAACCTTGCCACATTGCTCTGCGCAAACTGACGAGGAATTTATAAACGGAATTACCTTAGACGGCTCACGCTGACAAGGTTGTAAATGTATATTGGGTTTGGTTAATGTATTTAAAGATGGACGTTAAAAGCTTTTTTAAAAATGGTGATTGCATGAGATTGGTTTTGATACGTCACATATCGTAAGAATTCGACTAGGTAATAAAATGTATTTTCTCGAAATAAATTTTGGCGAAAATCTTACGTTAAAGTTCCAAAATAACAAAGTATTTGAGAAATTTGTTAAGTATGCCTAATCTCTGCATATAAAAGTACATAAAAACTTATCTAATCTAGATAACTAATATGTATGTACTTGAAAACATGAAATTTACAAAACCAAATTTAGATACACCTTATTTATTTATTTATTTATTTAATCTTTATTGCACAAAAGAAAACTTATCGTACAAAAGGCGGACTTAATGCCATGAGGCATTATGACCATAGCTCGGACTGATCACCGCAAAACAACAATTAATCAATATACTACATAATGTATATTTCTATTTTTAGGGTTCCGCGTAGTCAACTAGGAACCCTTATAGTTTCGCCATGTCCGTCTGTCCGTCTGTCCGTCCGCGGCTTAGCTCCGTGGTGATAAGTACTAGAAAGCTGAAATTTGGTATGAGTATGTGTATGTATCACGCCGACAAAACGGTAATATAAAAACTAAAAAAAAAAACTTTTTTTCGGGTACCTTTCGAACACCTAAAGCGGGGGTGTTTTTTTTTTTCGTTTCAATATTAGTGTGTGGGGTGTCGTTGAATAGGTCTTTCAAAAATAATAGGGGTTTCCAAACAATTTTTTTTAATAAAATCAGCAGTTTTGTTCATATTCGCTCCGAAAATAAAAAAAATAGTGTCCCCCCCCCCCTCTAACTTTTCAAGTACGGGTCAAAAAAATATATTAGAAGTTTAACCAGCGTACCTGTGTATTTATCTATCTGTCTGTGACATCGTAGCTCACTAGTAGTTTCCAAGATTTCTAGCTTTTATTGGAACAAGTGACAAGATCTCAGCCAATATTGAACCTAATAATCCCAAACTACATAGTTATGTTCAGTTTTAGTAGCCTTTTTATCACTCATTGATTGAGGGTCTTACCTTAAATTACAACAGGTCAGTATTACTTAATGCAAGGCTAATAATAACATTGTATATGTACGTATATCGCTCAAATGACGATTTATCAATGTCAATCGAATAAGGCCCCTGTCGTTCCTAAATCTAATTTCACACCCTCCTCTAATCCCCGGGATGATCTCATTCCGTGACTCACAAGGGTCCATGTACCTGTACGAGGTACCTTCGTTGTACGAAGCTGAAACACTATAGTCGGGCTAAAATATCTTTACCCCAGGAATTTTAGTTTTTTATCTGTAAATCGGTAGGTATATGACAACACTAAAGATAAGATAGGACACTAAATTAGTCTTGATACTTGTGTATTATTCTTAATCTTTGAACTTGTATTAGATTCTAGCAAACTTAAAATAAATAAAAAAACATCTTGGTAAGTTATGCTTAATATAAAAATATTTACAAAGATATTTCGGAGGAGTTTTGCCTTGTATTTACTGAGTTTACATACTGTAATTCAAAACAGTAACTTCAGCGTTTATTGACATTCTTCCTCTAAGGGAACTCTTACAGGATTAAAAGACTATAAGAGTTTGTATGGGTAAATTTGAAATAAAAATATGCAAGTACTAAGATTGTTGATTACTCTTTGGTTAACATTGCCATTCGTAGTTTTGATGTATTTGATAGTTCATTTGCTTGGAAGAGTTATTGTAGTCCAACTATAGCTATCTTTCTAACCCCCGACAGTTTAACATGTGTATCTGTGTATTTGCCAGTGGCATCGTAGCTCCTAAACTCGTGAACCGATATGAGTGCGGCTCCAGCCCCTCTAGCACACTATGCTTCGCGACTCTTGTCGCGTGTCTTAGCGTCACCCGTCACTCTCTCGCAGTACTGTACAGAAAGAGATAGGAAATATATCTCGCACAAGAAGGAGTCGCGTGTCATAGTTGTGCTAGATATGCTGGGCATCATTGACCGAGCGAGCCAAGCTTCTCCGCTCCATCTTGGCCAAAAATTCATTCGTATGTCGGAATTCCGTATGTCCGGATGGTCGAGACCATGGGTAGTAACTTGTACCTATATAATCTGTGCCGTGGGCCTTATTTTTATGGTACCGTACCCAAATGGTCAAAAACGGGACTCCGCTGTCCGTCTGTCCGTCAGTAGCATTTTCTATATCACTGCTACTCGTGTCGGGGGTGTTTTCAATGTTTAATTTAGGTTATTTTTGACAGTAATTCGGCGCGCCCTCGTTATCAAGTTACCCTCCCCGGTGACGTCACGATGACTCAGAGGGCTCGGCGGGGCGGCGAGCACGACACTATTTACTGCCCGAAAATATTATCTGTAGAGTCTGGCTACTGAAATGTTACTCAAATGTTTGGCGGGAAATTAAAAAATCTTGCGCAGGTTAGTATTAGTTTGACATGTTCAACTTATTTAGAAAAATCAAAATATTTTCTAGTATTAAAACTATAATTCCGACTACACAAAGCGTGACCGCCCAAGATTTTTTAAATCTCCCGCCAAAAATTCAGGTAATATTTCAGTAGCCTGCTATTCTAGGTTAGTACGTATAATTAGAAAAGAGTTTTTTTGGGACTATTAACAATGCTAAAGGAGCGTTTCATTACGTATGTACCCGAACCGTTTTGTTTCCTAACCTATCTCCTTTAGATATATTTGTACTCGCGCACATCGCTCGTTCGTCCAAATAATGTATTTTGTCACAATGGTCCCATGTCAAACAAGCTACTATTTTTCTCAAGGCTATGTTGCCTGGCAGGCAGCAACAGTCACCTGACTAGAAGTAATCCAGCGCGCCCCTGTTGTCATGTTACCCTCCCCGGTGACCTCACGATGACTCAGAGGGCTCGAAGGGGCGGCGAGCACGATATTCTGTTTACTGCCCCAAAATATTGTAATGTAGGTTATGTTATATCGAATTACGAGACGAGAGCTCTTTCCGAACAATACTAATGGATATATTATGCACGGAAAGAAATTATTATAACAATACTACCAGAACATATTGTAAATTTCATTCTAGTATAAAGAAACAGAATTAAGTTACATTTACCGTATTGACTTATAACAACAAATAGTCGTATTTTAATAAATGCCAGAATATTCTAGTAAAAATATTTTAGTAAACAATACTCAAAGCTATTTATAAGTACATATTATTTTTGTAGAGATAAAATTTCGATAATTGTAAAGTATACCTTCATAATTCGTTTGTTGTTGCTAGCTGTCAATTAAACAATACAATATTTATGGTTGTCTCTAAAATAACGCAAGTAACAAAAAATATTTTAGATATTTAAATAAGCTGGATTCATATAGTACTGTTTACCCCATAATTCGTTTGTTATTGCTAGCTGTCCATTAAACAATACAATATTTAGGTTGTCTCTAAAATAACGCAAGTAACAAAAAATATTTTAGATATTTAAATAAGCTAGATTCATATAGTACTGTTTACCCCATAATTAGTTTGTTATTGCTATAGCTGTCCATTAAAAAATACAATATTTAGGTTGTCTCTAAAATAACGCAAGTAACAAAAATTGTTTTCGTTATTTAAATAAGCTAGATTCGTATAGTACTGTTTACCCCATAATTAGTTTGTTATTGCTATAGCTGTCCATTAAAAAATACAATATTTAGGTTGTCTCTAAAATAACGCAAGTAACAAAAATTGTTTTAGTTATTTAAATAAGCTAGATTCATATAGTACTGTTTACCCCATTATTCGTTTGTTATTGCTAGCTGTCCATTAAACGATACAATAATAGGTTGTCTCTAAAATAACGCAAGTAACAAAAATTGTTTTAGATATTTAAATAAGCTAGATTCATATAGTACTGTCTACCCCATAATTCGTTTGTTATTGCTAGCTGTCCATTAAATAATACAATATTTATTGTATGGATTGCCTGAACTTTGGTTGGCAACACCGCCTGGCTGCCATTGTTTTGTTTATCATTTAACTTAGAGTCATTTCATCTTTCAGAGCGATCAGTGCGTGCGCGTGCAGAGACGTTGACTGTGACAAATAGTGTGATTCGTTTAAATAGATATTATAGAAGTGTTCCAAATCAGAAAATGGACAAAGACATTGAAAAATTATCGGAATCCTGGCACTCCTGGCAGTATATCGTTCAGATTCATAATGTTCCTTCCCAAATTGTTTCCTAATATGTCCCCAGCCTCGATTTCTTACAGATTACTTACAGACATGAGTAGAAGTCCGACCGCTCTTAAAAGGTGTCATGTTCATATTTATACTAAAAAAAACCTATTAAACAGGTAATGAAGCATCCCAATTTTAAGATCGGTCGAACTTTTACTAATTTTTCTGTCTGTTTGTTTGGAGCGCTTAAGGTATAAGAAATCTAGGCAGGGAACATATTCCCAATATGTACAAGGGACATTTTAACATGTAAGACCTCCATGTTGATTTTTAGATAACATGAATAATAAACTTACAAACGTTTAATGTTTTGTTTTACTTAAAACTGTTGTTGACCATGTCTTCATTATACTTTTTTTTATTTTCAGAAGGTTGCAGGTTTAGCAGGCCCGAAGAGTAAAGTCCCTTCTACGTCATGCTATCACTTTGTTTAGGTACTATTCCTGATACAAAAAGTTTGAGTAATAAGCATTTATTCTATAAATACAAAATAAAGATAGCTTGGCGCAGAAGGTCTTTACTTTAGTACGGCTTGTATTACAAGCTTGCTGCAAAGGAGTCTTTAAAAAAAGTTTACATAGTTACCGTATTGTTAATTAAGAATAAGTTAAAATCTGCAAGTTAAGTCGCGAAATTATACTTATATGAAAATTTCGTGACGAAACAGACAGATTTCAACTTTTTTAACAACACGGTAAGTATGTACATATTTTTTTAAAGACCCATTCGCCTTCTAAATATTGTGAAGCAAAAAATACAACATTGCTGTAATTACCAAAAAAATATAGTAAACTCAATCATTTGATGTGATAATGGCTAACCACAATGTTGGTAGTAAACACTAAATAAGTACCTAGTAAAGTGTAAAAAATATATAGTTTGGTAAAATCTCAACTTGGTAATATTTGCATTAAATTTGTTAATAGTCACTATAATAATCTAGTAGTCGTTACTATAAATCTGGTTATCTCCAAAATAAAGCATGGTGTTACGAACGATACCAATTCCGTTATACTTAACAAAACCTGTTGGTAATGGATACAGAAAGGTTTTTGTGCACTATACACACATTTTAATTATGTGTACCAGCATTATGTTTAACTGTGGTAGATATTCCTGTGAGCTATTACCAGATTTTTGTAGTAAACTCGACAAATTAGATAGGTGTCGTATATATTACACGACAATCTGGTTACATTAACTTTATTCTGGTTACCTAAACTAGAATTTTCTCTCCGTGTGTTCCCAAACTATTTAGTTCCGAACCTATTTATTATGAATCAAAAATAAATAAAATTGTTAGCAGACACCGAAATAAAAATGGGTGATACATATATGCTTCCAAAACCAACAAGAGAAATATCTAAAGAAACAATTAACAAAAAAATAAAGTCATAGGTAGGTACATATAATTATCGAACCGGCTCAAAAAATTTCACGAGAATCGGTTGATAAATGCGACCTGTAGGCGAGAACGACCGGTCATCCGAACATCCAGAATTCAGACACATTTTTTCTTAATCATGCAATGAAATGTACAACAGGCTTCGAAGTATCACGTTTCGGGCGG
Organism: Apotomis turbidana; assembly: GCA_905147355.2. Classification (NCBI taxonomy): domain Eukaryota; kingdom Metazoa; phylum Arthropoda; class Insecta; order Lepidoptera; family Tortricidae; genus Apotomis; species Apotomis turbidana. Next base: position 3,101,162 of record LR990300.1, on the reverse strand, counting down.
AACAAATGTAGAGAACTGTAAAAGAATTTCAAACAAAATTGAAGGCCTAGGCCGGGAAGTTTTTTTTAACATGGCGTCTGTGTTCAGGAATAGGCTAAACAACTGAATTATTATTTTTGAGTGGTGTATTTTTTTATTCCATTGCAATAATTGTTTGAGAAAAGCACATACACGTATACATGCCTTAGCCGTGAAAAGGACTTGCCGGCTTCGTAACACTATCCGGTAGGTACCTACCTACTATACGTACTATACCTACCTACTCACCCGGCAAGCCCTTCTTTCTCGGCATTTGCAGTAATGTACTATTGTGCCCAAGTAGAAATGGAATGGAGACGCCGCCTCTAATCTAACATTGCTATCATTGCCTCGCTGGATGGGTATATACTATACCTAGTATACCTATACAGGTGAGCAGAAAACGAGTAGGACCTTAGACTTTATAATGCTTTCAAAGTACTTATTTAGCAATCCGCTCGTTCCCAGCGACCTCTGGTGGGAGGACCGGTGAATCAGGCTGTGAAGTCACCGTGTGGGCGACCTGTTCGGGTGCCGTGTTGAGTCGGCATTGAGTTTTGATTGTGACTTGTTTTCAAATTTCAATAATGGCAAGGATATATAGAGCTGCATCTTTAATCTCTTATATAACGGGGAGTGCGAGTGAAAAAAATACGCGAACGAATTTGCAGACACCTAAGTAAATAGGTAATGAAATTATCATAGATTAGTTAGAGTGTATTATTTGTCAGGAGTAGGAGTGGAGGACAGAGGTGGAGAAAGTGCCGAATTAATGCACGTGTCGGTACTATTGATGGAATGCCAGATTACAATATAATACTTACAATACAAATACGCTTTAGTGCACACCAAAATACATTTACACAAGAAATCAAATAAGTACAAATTAAAAACGACCGGCACTCTTATCTAAAGAGCGATCACATCAAGACAACCTTTGGGTAGTGGAGTTGATTAAAAAGACTATCTTTCGCGCAACAAACGCGACCATTATTGACTAGGTAGAGTTTATACTGTGGCATTAACGAGTTGAAAACCTAATTGGACTATTCATGTAAGAATTATCCCATCAAAAACATAAATAAATTAATAAAATAAATAAATAATAAATAAATATTAAGGGACAATCATACACAAATGGACCTAGTCCCAAACTAAGCAAAGCTTGTACTATGGGTACTAGACGACGATATACATAATATATAAATACATATATAGATAACATCCATGACCCAAGAACAAATATTCTGCACAAATATTTGCCCCGGCCGGGATTCGAACCCGGGACCGTCGACTCAGTAGGCAGGTGTCTACCAACCGAGCCAAACGCGTCGCATAAATAAATGTTAAATGAGAGCCAAGTTCAATATCGCGTGCAACGTTGTCGACTTCGCCGTCAAAAGAATTGAGATCTAGGTATATGGGCGCCAAGTTCTTTGCACTAAATTTTTTAGATACAAGAACATGCGACATACTCAATGCATTTATTTTACTTGGGGTGTAATTCAATATCAAGACTTGATTTGGCTAGTTTTTACATATTACATTTTGTCTAATCATTAACCTATTTTCGTAAAGGTAAGTACGCAAGTTAGTACGTCCTGTTACTTATACTGTTAACTTGATAATAATACTATGATACTTTTATAAAATTTAGTTAGTTTGTGTCAGTCACTAAGTCAGTCAGTCAGTCAGTGGTAAAAATGCCGTTTTTTGGGCTTTAATATCTCAATAACTATTTCACCTATATTTATGAAATTTGGGGTTCTAGTTGTTCTAAAGGATCTAAATACAGAAGCCAAATTTCATGTTTTTATGTTAAATAGATTTGGAGTTATTAAGGGTCAAAAGTGGCTCTAAACGGTCCGTGTAATATAACACACGGCTGCTGCTCACCAGTTCCTGGGGTGAACTTGGCTAGACACGCTGCCACGTGTCTAGATACCAAAGATCAAACCATAAAGAAAAATTAAAATGCGTTTTCAAATAAGCAATGCAAAGATCGACACACAATAAGGAAAAACCAAAAAGTTATTTGGTGTAAGGGTGGTGGAAAGGTTAACACGTTGGACCGGTAATCCAGAGGTACCGGGTTCGATTCCCGGTCTCTTTCGCCATTTAATTTCATCCGCCGCCGCCGCGTTAATTTAATTTTTTCCTTGTGCTTTGATATTTATATCAATGTTACAATATAAGAAAATGTGGTGTATTAAAAATAATGAGACAATGTAATAATTAGTTACTTGAGGGTGACAGCAGCGCCCACGCACCGTTGCAGACGAGAAGGTCGTATGTCAGCAGCTAACAGTCATCGGTAAAGGCCTTACCGCTCGCGGGGCTCCTACAGCCGGTCCGCCAACACGGCAAGGAGCGGAGCTGGAGAACGGTTTATAACTTCTATATAGGCATACTTAGTTCCGTATAGTTCTCAAAATTCAGCAATATCACAATTGCTCAAATGTTAACTGAAAGAGATCCCTTAAAGGGATAAGTTCGCCTTTGTACCTATATGTTGTTTGTATTAGATGTATTTTTAACTGTTTTTGTGTACAATAAAGTGTTTACTTACTTACTTCCTTACTTATAGGTTATAATAAATCATTAAATAGCGGACAACCTCACACAAATCGATCTAGTACCACGATAAGCTCTAGTAGGCTTGTGTTATGGGTACTAGACGACGATAAACATACTTACCTATATAGATAAATACATACTTAAATACAAATAACATCCATGACATTCCTCAAATATTGGAGTTCACCACAAAAATATTTGCCCTTGCCGGGATTCGAACCCAGGACCGCCGGCTCAGGAGGCAGCTGCTTTACCACCACTAACCGCGCCGTCGTGTTATACGTAGTTGTCAACTGTATAATTCCGACAAGTGTGCCAGCCAAATGATAATGTCTGTCATATTAAATGTAAAGATTTTTTTCGAAGTTGAAGTGAAAGCTAAAGGGATAAGTTCGCCTTTGTACATGCTTATTCTTTTGAAATGTATTTCTTGCTTTTGTGTACAATAAAGTGTTTGTACATCATCATCATCATCATCATATCAGCCTATAGACGTCCACTGCTGGACAAAGGCCTCCCCCAAAGTTCTCCACAACGATCGATCTTGCGCCGCCCTCATCCAATTTCTACCCGCGATCTTAACCAGGTCGTCGGTCCACCTTGTTGGAGGCCTTCCAACGCTGCGTCTTCCGGTCGCGGTCGCCACTCAAGAACCTTTCTGCCCAAACGGCCATCGATTCTACGAGCAATGTGCCCCGCCCACTGCCACTTAAGTTTGGCGACTGTCTGAGCTATATCTACAACCTCGGTTCTCTTGCGTATCTCATCATTTCGAATTCGATCCCGCAAGGAAATTCCGAGCATAGCTCGCTCCATTGCCCTTTGAGTAACTGTGAGCCTTCTTATGAGGCCCATTGTAAGCGACCACGTTTCAGTGTGCCGTATGTCATCACTGGCAACACACATTGGATAAAAACCTTCGTCTTAAGACACTGCGGTATTTGGGAAGAGAAGACATCCCTAATATTACACATTCGCTATTATCCTGCAGCTTTATGTAATATCCCCCGTTACTCGGATGGCCGTGTTTGATTGAAATTATAATTAAACCTATCTCTGATATAAAAGATTTCTTAGAACTTTCAGTGATTTTTATGCAATGCCTAAGATAGAAAGTACGGCAAATTCATTTTTGCGGCAGATAAGTCATTAACCTTCTGTTTCTGTAATCGGTCAGAATTGGAGTACTAGCTTGTGTATGTGTACCAAAATAATAACCTACCTAAATTATTTCTATGATTATTTCCTTAAATAGTTAGTGGGTCTTAATTCTTGTTTTGCGATGATTAGTCCAAAGTCTGGTTATGAGTTATGATTACAGATTAGAGTGTTAAATCATCCGTGCACTGGAAACCCCGGGGTATGCTTATAACGAGCTCCGAGGTATGGTTCGGATTGATGTCAGCTGCTTCTATCCGCCATCGCTCTACGCGCCAACATTTCCGTCCTCACCATTAAAATGGTTGACAGTCCTCAACTGTACCTATAATTCTCCAGACTTCCTACCTCACACAGCTAAAATGTGAAATGAACTGTCGTTCGCAGTATTTCCGAACCGAAACTACCTTCAAACCTTCAAGCAAAGAGCGTGCTCTTATCTGAATGGCCGGCAACCCACTTGTGATAATGACAATCGCTTACCACCAGGCGACACGTTTGCTCGTTTGCCTCCTTTATCATAAAAAGTGGCTATGAAAATAGCTTGATGACAAATGACCTATATCCAATTACCTACTGGCAAATAGACATGACATGGCCCTACACCCGTCCCATCCTGAACATCCACGCACACATATCGCAACCGCGTAAATTAAGATAGACGTGCATTAAATGTCACTTACGCTATCTATAGCAGTTATCAATCTACTGAGCTGATTCAACCTTAGGCACTTGTCTCACCGCAGACGATGAGCGAGAAGCGTAATCGCTAGAAAAGCTAGATATTAGGTGGTTAGCTATGAGGAGCGAGTATTTAGTCGGATAGTTTTGTCGCTGAGCTATCTTTAAGCCAGTGTTCGAGTGCGACGGGCCATTACTCGTGCCACTCGCTTCGGGTGGGGTCGACCATAAGAGAAGAACATATATCACATTTACCTTTTTCTCATCGTGATTTCTTACCGCAAACTGTTTCGGCTGGAAGAAATAACAAACATATACTCACACAAACTTTCGCTTTGATAGTACTAGTGCTAGCGATCAACTACTCAAATATGCGTATTGTGTAATTGTGTCCCTTTTAAGAATACGGGATACCTTTTGTTGGTTTCCTGAGCGAGAAAATACTCGATACCTACTCGCTTCCTCGCTGGCGGTGAGAAAAGTGCCTTAATCTTGAAGTGGTAAAGTGTTCATTGACGATGTAGGAAGCTTGGAACTAAAATTTCCTCCCACTGCCTACGGCCCACGTAGTATAGTACGACGCCCTTGGATGTGGGACAATTGAGGTGATTTAACTGTTTAGCTAGTGTAGTTTGTTATTAAACTTGGTCTATTGTTTTGCTGGATACGGCGAAAGCGTTTGACAATATTTGACACAGTAGGCAATGTGGATTTACAAGCTTTACTGTCCTAAAAGCCAGATTAGCTTGCGCTTGTAAAAGGCTTATTCCATCATGAAACTTTTAGTAGCAGCTAAGGATTTTCGATCCAGCAAATTCATATTAGAGTTGATGTCCCACAGGGATCGGTGTTGACCCCGATAGTCTGTTTGACGGCGCAGTTCGTGCAGTGGTTGTGCTGCCTTCTGAACCAACGGTTCCGGGTTCGAATCCCGGCTAGGGTACATTTATTGTGGCACAAAATAAAAATAAAATAAATAAATATCAAGGGACAATCCAACACAAATCGGCCGAATCCCAAACTATAAGCAATGCTTGCACTATGGGTATACTAGACGACGGAATACATAATATGTATAAAAATACAAAATACTATAATAGAATCGGTTGAGAAAGGTGACCTCTAGGCGAGAACAGCCAGAAAGCACTTGGAAATCCAAATTTAGGGCCAAGCTGAAACGGAGAGGCTACGCTCGCTCGTTCAATAATATTTATATGCTGGTGACAAAAGCGAGCGAACTAATTAAAAAAATAACAGCATAAATACTGTTTTATTTCCCCGTACTAGTGAAACTTTTGTTTTCTGTTTGATTAGAGCAAACAATATAATTAACTGTGGCAGAATGACATCACGCCTTCGACCCGTCTGAATCATCCAAACAAACAGAGAAACATATTATTGTATACCAATACCGTCAGAAATGTGTTAGCTGGATTATTCATAAAATTGGATAAACTCTGAAGTCAATATGCCTATACCTACGTGGGTGAATATTCAGCGTTTCTAAGGCCTTTTTTCGTCATTCCCACTTTTGCAAATATTGTTGAAATAGATGATTGCTGGAAGTAGATTTTTCATGTATCCCGAAGCCACTCCCGAGTGCGGTCACAGTTAGATCATAATTAAACCGACTGGCTCTTCCATTGTAGTAATAATCCTGAAAGGGGAATGACGCTATAACCGCGCGGTTAGAACGCTAGGAGTATCACAAACATCACTATTAAATACAAATGAAAATAACTGAGTTTTCAACCCTCACATTCCGCCATATTGAAACATTTTAAACGGACATAAAAATCTACCTTAAGTTTCTTTCATAATTATATAACCTGCTCACAAAAAAACGTGAGTCCGTTTGTCCAGATGACCAGATTTCCGGCTGCTTTCGCCTACACGTCGCATTACTGCCTAAGCAAAAAGTTTTTTTGTCTAAGAAATAGATGCATACTCGTATTTGCTATAGCTTGGCAATATGTTGTGATAGTGATAGATACTTATATGTACCTATGTGTAGCTAGTGACAGAATGTAGCTAAAACCTTCTATATTCAGTATACCTCCATCATCATCATCAGCCTTTCCCAAATGTCTCCACGACGAACGGTCTTGCGCCGCACTCATACAATTTCTGCCCGCGACCCTAACCAGGTCGTCGGTCCACCTTGTTGGGGGCGTACCAACGCTGCCTCTTCCGGTCCGCGGTCGCCACTCAAGAACTTTTCTGCCCCAACGGCCATCGGTTCTACGAGCAATGTGCCCGGCCCACTGTCACTTAAGTTTAACTCTGACTATATCTACAACCTGCGTTCTTTTGCGTATCTCATCATTTCCCGCAAGGAAACTCCGAGCATAGCTCGCTCCATTTTCCTTTGAGTAACTGAGCTCCATATAAGGCCCAATTGTAAATGACCACGTTCCAGTACTGGCAACACACATTGGTTAAAAACTTTCGTCCGCCTGTTTGCCTTGCTACGCATAAAATATAATTAACTTATTCAATATCTGAACTGATGTTGAAGGTCGTGGAATATCGATAATTCATAAATCATTGACGCGTGCCAACTGTTACCGGGTTACTAACGCAAAATAAAAGGGAGGCATTATAAAACGATTTGTTATGTAACTTATGTTATGCAAGCTCTACACTACTCGCGGTGTTGAACGAGGACGAATATTATGATAGTGTGGAGCATTTTCCGTGCGGCACTGTACTTCGGTGGACGAAGTAATACTTAGGTCAATGGGACTCGGCCAACTTCGCGGGTAGTGTAAAGCCGGCATTACATCAATTTATTTTAAAATACCTAAGTACATTTACATCCGATTCCAATTCTGGTCAAACCGTTGTCTTCTCATTGTAACCGCTGAACGGATTTTAATCAATCTTAGTACCTAAGACTAAACTGTGTAGGTATAACTGGAAATCCAAATATGGTTAAACTCAGAAAAAACTATTGACCGACCATAATAATACTCGTATAGTAAACAATATATTAAGGGGCAAATCTTACACAAATCAACCTAGTCCCAAACTAAGCAAAGCTTGCATTACCTATGGGTACTAGACGACGATATACATAATATATTAATACATAATATAGATGACATCCAAGACCCAGGAACAGATATTCGAGTTTATGAAAGTTCACCACACAAACATTTGCCCTGGCCGGGATTCGAACCCAGGCTCAGTAGCCAAGGACATCAGAGCCAACCGCGTCGTCGAACTATGTTAAAGAAAAAAATACACGGACGTAATTAGGGGTAGGTAGGTACTTATTATCCTTTAGTTGTTTATATGAAAAGTAGAGCAAATCTTATAAAGAGTTCCTCCGAACCAGCGTAAGAGGTATATGTTGTATATGGACAAACCACAAGTTTCTGCGAATTGAGCCTTGACATAGTTGACATTATAATTATTTTCCTTAATACGGTTTAGTCACTATTAATGAAACTGTATTTCCATTTGTCTTCTCAATCGGTCCCTCATTGCTGAGGATCGTGACTCTTAATCTTGTCAACCAGCACCTTTAGCATAACTGTCATACGCGACTGTTTCTCGCGCAAGATAATCACCCATCTCTTTCTGTGCAGTAATATAAGAGAGTGACGGGTAGTGCTGTCGCGCGACAACAGTCGCGAAGCATAGTTGTCCTAGACGGGCAGTTGTGGCCATCGGCTACGTTCAGTCGCTTGATGAAGTGCGGCGCTGGCAGTTAGGTCAACTGTTCAGATTTCTGGTCTGACTGTCGTTTGGGACTTCGGTCTCGAGGTCTTTTACCTTCTATCTTCCCTGTAACCATTAACCTCTCCAAGTTATCGGACTACGCGCTACATGACCGAAGTATCGGACAATGCGTTGTAAGCAAATAAACGATAAGAGCTGTGCTTTCTCGAGTTTGAGTTCTTTTATTACAAAGACGTTTGTAGGGTTGGCGGTCCATGGTATCCTCAACAGGCGACGCCAGCACCACAATTCAAAAGAATCAACTCTTTGTCTATCAGCGCCTTTCAGTGTACATGTCTCTGCACCATAAAGCGATGGAAAAAAATTGTGTGCGCACGCGCACCAAGTGGATTTTGGGTTTGTGGGTGACGTTCCTTCTTTCCCATGATTTACTCAACTGAGTCCTTGAAGTTTTAGCCAATCCGTCAAAAGAGGTGGCGAGGTTGATTGAAGCACGAGCGATCGTTGTGGAAGACGTTGGGGAAGGCCTTTGTTTGCCCAGTTGTAAACGTTTTCTGGCTGTATGCGAATAACATTGAACGTTAAATATATTTACTCGCGGCGAAAACAATATGTTTATGAGTCAACCTATTTCACGGCCTTCGATGTTTTCTGAAGTCGGATATTGAAGTGGGTGTTAAGGAAACTGACATAGGGTTTAAATAAATTATGATAAACTAGTTTTTTCTCCGCGTCTGTGCCATATGATATGACACGTGAAAACTTTAATTACCACTTTTGAAGTAGGTTAAAAAGATTATATGGCACCTTCTAATGAATTAACTTCGTTCGCGTAGAATGCTTTTTTCTTTGTCGCAGTCGGGTAGAGAAAAGCATTTTACGCGAACGGGTTTGTTTCGAGTGTTCTTAATGCTCACTGTTAAATACGAATATTATAAATAGGTACTTAATAACTATAATTTCTCAATAAGCGAAATGTTAAAGTGCATTTGAGAATAAAGGTATCCTATAGCCATCAGTAGATGTCCTGCTATCCCTGTACCATCATTGTTAAAATCTGTCCAACCTTTTTGGCGTGATGAGAAGACAAACAAAATTGTGCCGATAACTGGACGGCTGGCGCGTGGCGCCACGCTCCTGCATCGCGCTCTCCGATCATAGAAGGTAGATTTTCTTTTACAAGTTTCCAGTTTTCTATAACGTGGGAAATTTATGTTAGGTAAAACTAAGTACCTAATTATAATAATACATTTGCATATAATTCCCATTTGACATACCTTAAGGGAAATGTAAATTCACACAAAATTGAAAATGTACCTACCTAGTTAACTTAATTTTCAAATTTCCTGATATTTTGTAAGTTACTCAGTATTTCTGCCTTAGGAAAGTACTCCCTCGTGATTCAGAAGGGGATGCTTGACACGTCTAAAATTAGGATAAATGGTTTCAATCCCGCTAAATATACGCACGCACACGCCAAATGAAAAGAAACCAAGAAAAACTAAGTACTTGAACATTCAATGTCACAATAAGCTACTTTAGTAACTGTCTCAATAAATAAAAACCGGCCAAGTGCGAGTCGGACTCGCGCACCGAGGGTTCCGTACAAACACTTTCCATCCCTAAGTGGTTAAGTTAAGTTTGGTATGTATAGCGCCCCATATAAATTAGGTGCAAAGTTAAAAAAAACGGGCCAAGTGCGAGTCGGACTCGCGCACCGAGGGTTCCATACACACACTTTCCATCCCTAAGTGGTTAAGTTAAGTTTGCACCTGGTATGTATAGCGCCCCATATAAATTAGGTGCAAAGTTAAGTATTAAAATATAAAAAAAAAACTACTTACTAGATCTCGTTCAAAATAATTTTCGTTAGTAGTTTTTATAGTAATGTACATCATATGTTTTTTTTAGATTTTTCATTTTCTTATTTTAGAAGTTAGAGGGCGGGGACCAACTTTTTTCCACTTTGGAAGCGTCTGTCACGCAAACTATTCGGTTTAGAAAAAAAATATTTTAGAAACCTCGATATCATTTTTGAATACCTATCCATAGATACCCCACACGTATGTGTTTGATGAAAAAAAAAAATTGTGTTTCAGTTCTAAGTATGGGGAGCCCCCAATATTTATTATTATTTTTTTATTTTTGCATCAAAACCTTAATGCGGTTCACAGAATACATCTACCTACCAAGTTTCAACAGTATAGCTCTTATAGTTTCGGAAAAAAATGGCTGTGACATACGGACGGACAGACGGACAGACGGACAGACATGACGAATCTATAAGGGTTCCGTTTTTTGCCATTTGGCTACGGAACCCTAAAAAACTACTTACTAGATCTCGTTCAAAACAATTTTCGTTGGTAGTTTTTATAGTAATGTACATCATATGTTTTTTTTTAGATTTTTCATTTTCTTATTTTAGAAGTTAGAGGGGGGGGGGGGCAACTTTTTTCCACTTTGGAAGCGTCTGTCACGCAAACTATTCGGTTTAGAAAAAAATATTTTAGAAACCTCGATATCATTTTTGAAGACCTATCCATAGATACCCCACACGTGTTTGATGAAAAAAAAAATTTGAGTTTCAGTTCTAAGTATGGGGAGCCCCCAATATTTATTATTATTTTTTTATTTTTGCATCAAAATCTTAATGCGGTTCACAGAATACATCTACCTACCAAGTTTCAACAGTATAGCTCTTATAGTTTCGGAAAAAAATTGCTGTGACATACGGACGGACAGACGGACAGACAGACGGACAGACAGACATGACGAATCTATAAGGGTTCCGTTTTTTGCCATTTGGCTACGGAACCCTAAAAACGGAACAATAAAACATCATATCCATATATAGAAAAGCAGAATCTCTTCTTTTCGGACCTACAACTGAGAATCAGCGTGAAGTTAGCCGCGAAACAAGATGGCTGCCGCATCAACCAATCACAGCGCGCGGCCGAGACGCAGCGCGGAGGCGAAACGGGCCTCAAAAATCCCCACTGAGCCGGCAAGCTGATCAAATCTACGAGCAGTGTGCCGCGAGAGTCGCGTATAGTGGTTTAGTTTATTTATTCCATTTTAAAACATTAAATATGAGGGAAATCGTTCACCTACAGGCCGGCCAATGCGGTAACCAGATTGGCGCTAAGGTAATTCACACTTTACGTTTCGTAGTTTTTTTGCGTTAGTTTATAACGGTTTAACGGGGCCTATCCGCATTTACACACAATTAGAATATGCTTAAGACTCAAGTAGTCTTTACAATTAGTTCTCGTGCGAAAGCGAAAAGAGGTTGGTTTTTGTGAGAAGAGTGTGGGAACTCTTGCATAGTTTCATTCATGTCAAATTTGACTGTTCGAAATTCGAATGTTCGCGCATGTGCGGTTAGGGTTGTCGCGCCCGTTATCCGCGGATGCTATTTATTTTATCGTTTTTGTTAATCTTTCTTTTTTTAAACTTGACTGAAATCTGAAATTAATCATACTTTGAATTTCAGATTAGTATTTTCGTGCATTATTGTTCATGCTATTTCATGGAAAAGCGTTTTAAAACAATTAAACGATAAGTTTTGATGATTGAGTGATTTAAATGAGTCATAGTTATTAATATTTCCCTCTGATTAACTTAGGATAGGTTAACGAAGAAACGGGTGCTTAATTGTCCTTTATAACAGTTCTATCTAAAAAGTAAAGTTAGTGAAAGTAATAAAATCAATAATCTAAATTACAACAACTCAAAACAGCTGTTACAATAATAAATTATTTGTATTAAAATTTCATACCACAAATCCATTAAATGACTAATGTAGTTAAGGGCAAACTTCGATTATAGGTATTCTAAAACGGGCAATGACTCAACGGTTGACGACTGACGTGTTCTTTATCGTTCGTGAGAGAATTAAAAAAAACAACTCTAGGTATACGCGGCAGATAACAAATTTAATGACATAACGTAGTCATTAAGGTAAACCAGTTTCAGGTGAAGTTTCTCGTATGTCCCCAAATAATAAATGCATGCACATATGTTATGAACAAATCGAACGTTTATTGATTTTGTAAGTATTCCAATCGCGTTATTTTATTATTATTATTTTTTATTGTACATTTTAAGGGAATTTCAGTCAAGTTATATGGAACGTAAATGCCAGTGCTTAAGAAAACGACAATGTAAATGAGTCCGTGGCCATTAGGCTGAGAAATGTTATAATTTAACAAACGACTCTGTTTACTCTGTTTTACCGTAACTTTTTTCTTTATTTCGTGTAAATAAGACAAAAATATTTGTTCTTGTTCTTTTGATTTATCTCTTAATTAAGTTCTTTACTTAATACCCAGATAGAATTAGGCTTCATTTGGAAGTACTTTGAGAACTCGACAATGTTATTGACATAACCTGGAGTCCCCCTGTTACTGAGTCAGACTGCCAAATTACTGCTGATTTCAGTCATATATTCCAAGAGCAAGTTGGACCATGTCAGTAAACCCAGATCAACTGTTAAACGCGACGAAACCTCTAATAACTTTGGCTGTTACATATGTGTAAAAGGATGATACCAACATAATTGTTTGCATTTGCACAATGTATCTTTAATATAGGTCACTCGACGGCGGCAAAGTGTTAATTGTCTCAATTGCACACAATTATCGACTTTCGAGTAGAAACGGTGCAAGAACCATGCGATTTGCTTACGGCCATTGCATTGGCTTGATATCGATCTACTAATTTAGAAATTTCTTTTCTCTCACACCAAGCAGCTAGAATGGGTAGAAACAAGCATTTTTTCAAGAGATCAAATTATCTTATATCCAAAGTTACCAGGGGTGAGGGATGATTGAGCGTTATTTCATCTACTTTAGATCTCGCAGATCAGATTGATTAACTTTGTTGATGCCAGTTTTCATGAATATATTCATTTTGACTTAACTTGTGGAGGACTGTTTTGAATCTGAGAAAATCATGTCTTATTAGTATCATAAAATATCGTCTGTATTATAGCTAGTAGTAGTAGTAGTAGTATTCCTCTTTATGCGTTGGCAATATGGCCGCGTTCATGTAATAAATCATCCTTAAGAGAATTGACCTCAAAACTTCAACTCCAAAAGCCGTAAAGGGGTAATGAATTGACTTGATTTATTATATGATATAACTGGAATCATGACTGTCCATATAATCAATTTCAATGAATAACATTACTGTATTGACTGCATTTTTCCCGGCATATACCTTTTGCAAGTTTTAGTCCAGTTCTTGAATATTACTTAGAGTAAATTGTCCGTAGAGGGCTGTTTAATTAAGGTTTACTAGGTCAGTAGGTACTCGATAATCTTACTGATGACAAATATTCGAGCTCGGAATACCAAAACCGCTACAAAAACAGTAAAGAACGCGTGCATATTCAATGTATAAAGCTATTCTACACAAGTAGTAATATAATATAATAAAAGAGAAACCGTCCGATTCTATTGAATAGCTACATAACGGGTCAATCAATAAGCTAGTACGGATTGAATGTCTTATAGTTCGCATTAATGTTTCGATCGAAGTTACGGTACAATGATGGACTTCGATTAGTTGGCCTGTTTCAACTTTAATTTGATTTGAATGAGACTGCCGTAGTATTTTACTTTGAGTTTTGAATTAATGGTATTTGAATGATTTGTCCCCAAAAGTAAAGAGATGTAGCTTTACAGTAATTGGAAGGAAAAGTCACTTTTGCCTTATGTATAGGACAGAATAAATAACCATTTTACTGAACATACTAACTTTTAGCGCAATGCATGTTTAGTAAAGTAAAGTCTTACATAGGCTCCACACATCGCTCATTGTTGTGAAATGAATAATGAATAAAATCAAATAGACAGTCACTTTCGCATATAGGTATATATTCTTAGCATAGACTATGCGTTCACTTTACTGGGAACGTGAATCAGTAATCACGAGACGCCTTGGAATCTCTTCGCAGAAAGAGATGGCCGTTGCATTCATTTAGCACCTATGTACAAGCTGTGTCAATACTTTTCATTCCCTCGATTTACGTAATAGCAACATGAGTAAGGCTAAATCTTAGCTTTGTTAGTTACGTTGGATTATATATCGTAACAGCTAACATTTGCGAGTACATATGGAACGTTATGGTTTATTTATTTTTTAATACCTACAAGTTACTGGAGAATTGCCAGACATTTGTTCCCATTCCACTTCTATAAAATTAAATTGAATAAAAGGGAATAATTAAATTGACAACTCGCATTTTTATCTTTACTTCCATAGCAACGAAGTTCGGTCGTGTTTTAGGTTTCGATAAAATATAAAATCTAAATAAAAAGCGATTAACTTAGGTATGTCGGCTATTATATAGTCACAGTAGGTTGAAATTTTAGCGATTTTAATACAGCGAACAAAGCGTCTGCGTATGGGGTCACGGGCAATTTGATGACATGATTGCCGACGAAAACAATGGTGAAACACCATGATGATTCAGCCTACTTTTATACTTCGGTGCTCGCGCTATATATGATGAATTAAAGTCCGTTTCAAGACCAGATCTGAAAGCGGCTCAATAGTTTAGACCCTAGTTAGACTAGAACAGCCCAATTTCGCACCGATGCGTTAGGATGCACGCGATAGTATACCTATTATGTATTGCACATCTCAACAAGAAAGAAACACAAGCACAAATAACTCGTAGCATTAAAATCGAGGTAAAGAGCGATCTCTTCCAACCTTTGGTCAAATAATGACAGTTTTAAAAAAGAGTCTGAAGATGGTTAGGTAGAATTAGTTTTCCCTTGTCACCAAAATCTTGATTCAAGTTCAGGATAGATAGACATATAACCACCGACTCTAAGACTACAAATAATAACAGTTTTTAGATGTGGTTCAAAAGAATGTCTGTTTGGAAACAAGTTAAGAAGATGCACGTTATTGGACTGTGGTGAATTTGGACGCGAAATATTGTCAGTTTTAAGAACAAATTTGAAGACTTCTCATTAGAATGGGCGTGTTCTTATCAGTTTACCATATGAAACGCAAGTTAAGGCTAGATAGCGAGGGGCGTTGAACTCGCGGCCGATGACCAGAGCGTATAAATAGCCATCGACCGCCATAACGCCGGGTACACTCCAAATGCACTTACATACTTTCGAAGCAGTATTTTTGTCGAGAGCCGTTAAGAGAACCCCGACCCGTATTCAATTAGGACATGAATTATTCAGCTTTATTCATATTTAGCGGTTGCGGAGAAACTGTGGACCATTGTAAGACACAGGTGGCACAAAACACCTATTGTACGGACTAGTAAGAACCGCGGTTTCCCTGGCAAGTGGCGCGCCGTTCACATGCCCGCTTTCATCATACCTTCTCTTATCTAGTTACGACTAAGAAAGTAGCCTTTCGCGCTATCTACCAGCCAGAGATCGCCTTTCACTTTTTGTTGTTATTAAAAATCATCAGTCATCTTTTGAAAGTCAAAATTTTTACATGACATTTTGTAATGACGGCTATCTCAAAATTCGCCTAATTTATTCTTAAAAAACCCATTTTAACAGTCTAAGAACGACTTTTGGTGACGTCTCATTTGTGTGTTGAATGGTGATTAAATTTGTTTATTCATCGAATTATAGCCCTGAACCAAAAAGTCAGCCTCCGTGTTAGTCATTCCGCCTTATAAGGCGTTGTCAGCGCGGAGTCGCTCGCCTTAGCACACACCTACTGCAGGATGACATCATAGCGATGCCGAGCCGATTAATGTTAATGTTCTTCGAACAGTTCGTATGTTCCAACAGTTCCAACTTAAAACCGGGGCTTTTGTCTCTGTCAAGGATTTCTACAATATTTAGTCTGAAATTACGTAACGAGAGCGAGACAAACAAAACCTTAGTGTTCAATGACTTTGCGTCACTCTTTTCACTTGTTTTGTCATTTACTTTTCATGAAAATTTTCGCAACTGTTGTATCCTCAAATTGGAGCGACCATATGGCCAACTGTAATCAGGCCACGGTCTTAAAGGAATCGAAAACTAGTAACATTCGAATGCTAATGAGTGTCGAACGAGGCAAGACATTCTCTGCTTATATGGAGAGATAAGCCCAATACGGAGGAGCCGTGGGCGTCGCCCGCCGGCGAGGCGCGCGCCTAGCTATAACTCAAGACCATTGTCTTGCGTAATCCTCTGTACTAAAGTCATTAAAGATGTATCCTGTCGGCCATTTACGCGATGGTTCATTGAGCTTTATTGCAGTTGACAGCCACTGACGTTAGCCATTGTCTCATTTCCACTCTCAAACTGAATGAAACTCGAACAATAACGGAGGTTGCCAGTACCTAGCTCTTCCGAGATATCGCTTACTCGACACGCAACCGGTTCGAAAGTAGCAATGAGCCGAGACGCACTTACGTCGCCCCGCGCCGACGCGGAGCTTTCGTGAAGGCATTTTAATTGACTGCATTCTGTGCTGGCCCTATTGCAAAACTAACGGACGATTTCTCTCTTTCACAGTTCTGGGAGATCATCTCTGACGAGCACGGCATCGACCCCACCGGCGCCTACCATGGCGACTCGGACCTGCAGCTGGAGCGCATCAACGTGTACTACAATGAGGCCTCCGGTGGCAAATACGTGCCCCGCGCCATCCTCGTGGACCTGGAGCCCGGCACCATGGACTCTGTCCGCTCTGGACCTTTCGGACAGATCTTCCGCCCCGACAACTTCGTGTTCGGACAGTCTGGCGCCGGCAACAACTGGGCTAAGGGTCACTACACCGAGGGTGCTGAACTCGTTGACTCCGTTCTTGACGTAGTACGCAAAGAATCGGAATCATGTGACTGCCTACAGGGCTTCCAGCTCACACATTCCCTCGGTGGTGGTACCGGTTCCGGTATGGGTACCCTCCTCATCTCCAAAATTCGTGAGGAATACCCTGACAGAATCATGAATACATACTCCGTCGTCCCCTCGCCCAAAGTATCAGACACCGTTGTGGAACCCTACAACGCGACTCTCTCAGTTCACCAGCTCGTTGAAAACACAGACGAAACCTACTGCATCGACAACGAGGCTCTCTACGACATCTGCTTCCGCACGCTCAAACTGTCCACTCCCACGTACGGTGATCTCAACCACTTGGTGTCCCTCACGATGTCCGGTGTCACGACCTGCCTCAGATTCCCTGGTCAACTAAACGCTGATCTCAGAAAGTTGGCCGTCAACATGGTTCCTTTCCCGCGTCTGCACTTCTTCATGCCCGGATTTGCTCCCCTCACCTCCCGTGGAAGCAGACAATACCGAGCTCTGACCGTACCTGAGCTTACTCAGCAGATGTTCGACGCCAAGAACATGATGGCTGCGTGCGACCCGCGCCACGGCCGCTACCTCACCGTGGCCGCCATCTTCCGTGGTCGCATGTCCATGAAGGAAGTCGACGAGCAGATGCTCAACATCCAGAACAAAAACTCGTCGTACTTCGTCGAATGGATCCCCAACAACGTGAAGACCGCCGTGTGTGATATTCCACCCCGTGGTCTCAAGATGGCCGCCACCTTCATCGGCAACTCGACCGCCATCCAGGAGCTGTTCAAGCGCATCTCGGAACAGTTCACGGCTATGTTCAGGCGCAAGGCTTTCTTGCATTGGTACACCGGCGAGGGCATGGACGAGATGGAGTTCACCGAGGCCGAGAGCAACATGAACGACTTGGTGTCCGAGTACCAGCAGTACCAGGAGGCCACC
Organism: Apotomis turbidana; assembly: GCA_905147355.2. Classification (NCBI taxonomy): domain Eukaryota; kingdom Metazoa; phylum Arthropoda; class Insecta; order Lepidoptera; family Tortricidae; genus Apotomis; species Apotomis turbidana. Next base: position 3,083,316 of record LR990300.1, on the reverse strand, counting down.
GCCGACGAGGACGCAGAGTTCGACGAAGAACAGGAGCAGGAGATCGACGACCACCACTAGACGTCAGCGACAGACTCGTTGCCTTGCGATAAAGTACATGCCATTATAGCTCGCGTTACTTTTTGTGTAACATTAATGATTCCTATACTGTCTATTGATACCTGCTTTCTAACTTTTAACAGAATGCACGTGTTAACAAATCCCGATCATGACATGCGTGAATGTTTGAGATATCTGTATTGGTACAATACATTCCTGACTCTTCACAGATAAGAGTAAGATCTGAAACTAGCAAAGGCTGATCTATTCCTTCTATTAGACATCTTTATGTATTAGTTTGAGCGTCGTCCGCGGACGCTCTCCAAACGTAATGAATGACGGCTTCAGTAACCGAAGTTTTATGATTAAAATTAGTTTGATCAATAATTTAATGTATATAATAAAGATTTTTATTTATTACTCCTTGTTTGTTTGACCTTACCCTTTAGGATTCTTGATTATATAATTAATAAAGATTCACAGTCACAAAATCAGTCGACTAGACAGGTTCTACGAGTTCTACACGTAAGCAATCCTTGAGAAAACGAGATACTATCTGCTATTCTGCATGGAAATAAACATACGCACCTTTATTATACCCAGTTACTTCTTGAAAGTATGTCACGGCTATATTAGGAAGTAAATTCAAGTGTTTACTACGAGACCCCACATGCTGAACGCATACCGAAGGGACATAAAACGACAACGAAATTCGTACACCAATAACAGAGTACTTATTTCTCGTTCTTTATCCGATATGACATCACTTACCTTGACTCTATATTTAGAAATGCACTTATATGAAACGACCAGCGTAGATGGATCTCCGGTCGCGATGCGTGACCTCTAAATTCCGAGTAATTTAGCCATCATCGTAAAACTAGGAGGGTCTCTATAGGCCGGTGATACAGTTTTCCTATGATAAAGTGATGTCAGTACTGTCAGTTCGTAAACAGGCCTTATGTCATCTCCGTTGAAGTACAAACATATTGATGACAGCATGCTTAGCGTGACTTCTGTGTAGGCAACATTATTTTATAATTAGGTCACCTTTTGATAGGTAAACAAATGACAGCTGTCTGGACTGCAGTTTCGTATTGCAGAAAATAGATATAAATAAATAATAAACGTAACAGCATTAAAGTGAATCAGCATTTGTCCTCGTTTGCTTGCTACCAATTAAATTGTGACCTGGCTGACTATAAATAGCAAATTATGGAAAACAGTAGGTACATTGTGTGTGTGTGTGTGTGTTTCTTTATACTGCTTGTTAAATGTTTATTGACATAAAATAATATCTGTATAGATCTTACAAATATCAACATTTATCTTTGTCAATAGATATGGTGACCGAACGACATTAGGGTTATTTTTTTTATATATTTAATCATCAACACTCTTATACTAGACGACGATATACATGATATAATAATATCCACGACCCAAGAACAAATATTTGAGTTCATCACACAAATATATGCGCCCTGGCCGGGATTCGAATCCAAGACCGTTGGCTCAGTAGGCAGGTGAACTACAAACTACGCCAACCGCGTCGTCAAAACGTTTATGAATACAACATTAAAAAAATTACTAGTTACCTGTGAATAGAGTATACGAAGGTAATAAATACAGTAATGTAATAAATACAGTAATGTAATAAATACAGTAATGTTATAAATAATGTATCGGAAAACTTATCAATAGATGGCATTACTGTCGTCTGCCTCTACTGATGTGGTATTCTCTTAGAAATTGTATATTTCTTGAACTGCGTACGTCTGTTATTACTTTAGTAAAATATTATTTATGATAACACGAGCGCCGCCAACAACGGAGTTGAAGCAGTCGCCTATATATTTATGATAACCAAGAAAAAATGTGCAAATAAACGTAAGTAAATACAAAAAAACATCCATGTGACAACCCTACGTAAACGTCACTTCTTTACTGCTGCAATAACAACGTACCTAATAAATCCTCCCACAAAAATTACCATTATCCTCATGTGGGATAGGTCTTAACGTTGACATTGGCGAAATACCTCTGGCCAAAGCAGCTAGAAGTGAAAGCCATAAAAATTATTAGATATTTTTTTATGTATTCTGTTATGAATTGAATTTTACGTCACCCTAGTATGATTTGATGTAGGGAAGCCCGGCCGGAGACAGGCGGGCTGTCGATCGCTTGGATGCGTTCATTCAGCCCAATTCCCAGTTGGAGTCAACGGTTACTGTCCCGGCAGCGCTCCCATACAGCCTTCTTCCTCGAATCTTCTTGTTCTCCTGCAGAAGGAAAGGACATCTTTAAGGTTAATGTCCCTCAGCTCCTCCTCTTCTAGTTTATCTTTCCCGAAGATGCTATAGCGTACTATCGCATACATGCCACACTCTGCTATAACATGCTTACTTGTCTCCTCATGGCCACAATATGAGCAGCTTGGGTCACTTACCACACCCATGACGTTAAGGTGCCTGTTAAGGCTATTGTGACCCGAGATTATGCCTGGTTAGTAATCTGAGATTTTTCTTACCTAGTTCCAGGAGATACCTTTTACGTCCTTTTCCTGTTTATGCCTCCTAGGATCATCTTCGATTGTCGACAGTCCGTTGTCTCACGCCATTGTTTGTTGGCCTCTGACTTCTGCCGATATCGGCAGTGCAGATTCAGGTCCCATGAGTTCCCTTTCTGCCCCTAGTCTTGCCATCTCGTCTGCCCTATCATTCCCTATCACACCCTGATGTCCAGGTACCCATGCTACCGTAATCCTTGTGTGTTACGTCACCCTAGGCCGTAAGTGGGATTTTCTGTCCGCTACGCGGGGAAAAAATGTAATTTCCGGGCCGAGGAAAAACGTAAAACCTTATACAAACCACGGGCGGTGATTCGTACAGCCCGAGATTACATATTTATATTATCGTACAAACATTTTAGCGCCCCAGGTATGTAAGGTATAAATTATAAGTGTTGTCTAAATACGCATCGTTTTCATAGTGCATCCCATCCCTTAAAAAAAACCGGCCAAGTGCGAGTCTTCGAGGTTTCCGTACAAATTTTCACTTATTCCATCTATTCTTAATTGGCCTGATTGAGTTCAGTTTGCACCTGGAATGTATGGCGCCACATACAAACGAGGTGCAAACTGAACGCAACCGAGTTTTCCAAATATGATGTTTGAAAAGGGGTTTATCATCATTTGCTAAACAACTTTTTACAAATAATCACTTAACAAACAACGACTTACAAACTACTCATTTCACAAACCTATCATCCCTTAAAATGCTCATTTTACAAATAATTACTCGACAAATATACATTTAGTAACTTATAAAAACATTGAATGACAAAGTTTCATTTAAAAAATGTTCACTTCACAAATAAATCGTTTTAAAAATCAGTTATTTTGCAAAACATTAATTGATAAACTATTGTTTCATAAAAATATTAAATATAACTCTCCATGTAACGAAACGCAGGACGGTATGAAGTTTTTCTCAAAAATTGTATGTAATGTTGCCTTACCATCGCTAGATAGACTACAGTAAGTGGAACATACCGAAGACTTTTTAGAAGTGTCCAGTAAACAGCGAGATTTTAAATTTGGAATCAATATTTGTCCAGTAAGTAAGTATGAATTCCTATTACGTATCAAGATATTTGAATATCGAAACACGATTTACATCGTCACCGACCTATCAAAAAACTAAGGATGTGAAGGCGATGAGGTCGTATATAAATGTAAAAAGGATGCATTCCACAAATAGTTTTAATTATAAGTACAGTGCGACAGCAAATTGTAGAAATTAAAAAGTGGCGTCCCTTTTTCATAGATTAAATAGAAAGAGACGAAATTGCAGTATACACTTGCAATTTACACTAAGAGCAAATGTAAAATAAAAAGAGGTTAGCACTATTTGGCAGTATAAACGTAACACAAGATGCATTTAAAAAAAAAAAAGTAGCGACTAGGTTTAGTGCGGCAGTTTGTATGCAGCGTTTAGTTCATAATTGTGCTGTGTAAAATGATAATGATATTTCGGAATTCCTTCCTTTTTTGTGTCGTTTAGAAAAAACCTCGGAGTTAAAATTGAAGGTATGATATGAAAATTAGTTAGAAAATACAACAATGTTTTAATTTTATCTTTAAGACTTAGATTTGTAAGACAGTGCAAATAATAAAACGCAGTATTTATAAAAAAAGAAATTAAGGCGGGATTTTAATTAAAAGACAAAAATTTCAAATTTGTTTGTGTGACCTATTACAATAATTCAGCAAAAATGAGTTCAGACGAGTCTGATTCCGAATAGACGGCACTCCTCCATACTTAAAAGCGGAGGCAAAGTTAGCTAAAATAATTTACTTCCGACTAAATCCAAGGAGATATAAAAAAATACAAGAGATTCATTAAATGGAAGGAAGAAAATCAAGTTAATAATTGGTCAGATAATGTGTGATAAGGTCAAAATATTTCAACAATCTTTCTGAGACAATCGGATGGCTACAAAGGAAAGAAATCATAAATATTCAGCAGCAAAATATAGAAAAGTTCTTAATTCAAGCTCTAGATGATAACCATTTTGGCGATGAAGGTAAATAAATGCTGCCACTATTTGATAACGATATAACTATATCTTTTATCCAAATATAAACTCATAATTATTTTTGTTAGGTATAGGTTGTTATCATGGGAGTTAATGGTGCCTGCGACGACGAATATCACAATGTGTAATAATAAAAATGGGATATAAGTAACAAAAATATTCATTGGAAAATGGCCGAATATGAACGTCAACTACAAAATATAATTTTAATCTAATTTTCTTGTTTAATTTTTGAGAAAAGCACTATACTTGCTTCGACCGTAAGAGCCATCCTGGCCTCGTATTATATCCGGACCTCGCCTACGGCTCGGTCCGTCTAATTCCTACTAGGCCAGTATGGCTTACTTACTGGTCTCTGCCGTAATGTACTATAATACTCGAAACACTTGGGCCAAATATTAAACAGGAAAGTGCTTATTTCGGTCAGATTGTACCAAAGAGGGGCGGTTTCTGGGACTTAAATTTTTTTTACCCTTTCTTTTGCAGTTTTTGGACTTGAATTAGATTGAATCTTGTAGATTACACTAAAATAAGCATGCTTTGTTCTTTAAACTTTTTCTCTCAGAGCGATATTTAGCGAGATATTGGGGTTCAAAAAAAAATTATTTATCAATTTTTGCCATTTTTAGGCTAAATTAGATTGAGTGATGTTCCATTTTTCAAGCAAGCATTTTGACGCTTCGCCCGCTTCGCTATACATGGCCATAAAACAAACCTAACCTAACCTACAGTTTTCGGTTTTTGAGCCATGTTACCTAAAAAACCGGCCAAGTGCGAGTCGGACTCGCGCACCGAGGGTTCCGTACACACACTTTCCGTCCCTAAGTGGTTAAGTTAAGTTTGCACCTGGTATGTATAGCGCCTCATATAAATTAGGTGCAAAGTTAGGTATTAAAATATTTAAAAAAAACTACTTACTAGATCTCGTTCAAAACAATTTTCGTTGGTAGTTTTTATAGTAATGTACATCATATGTTTTTTTTAGATTTTTCATTTTCTTATTTTAGAAGTTAGAGGGGGGGGGGGACCAACTTTTTTCCACTTTGGAAGCGTCTGTCACGCAAACTATTCGGTTTAGAAAAAAAATATTTTAGAAACCTCGATATCATTTTTGAAGACCTATCCATAGATAACCCACACGTATGTGTTTGATGAAAAAAAAAATTTGAGTTTCAGTTCTAAGTATGGGGAGCCCCCAATATTTATTATTATTTTTTTTATTTTTGCATCAAAACCTTAATGCGGTTCACAGAATACATCTACCTACCAAGTTTCAACAGTATAGCTCTTATAGTTTCGGAAAAAAATGGCTATGACATACGGACGGACAGACGGACAGACATGACGAATCTATAAGGGTTCCGTTTTTTGCCATTTGGCTACGGAGCCCTAAAAACTTCAATAACCTGAACACTAAGACGTCTGTATGCTCATTAGAACAATTACACTTGGTTAAAAATTAAGTATGTTAATATTTGTACTCGTAGAAAACTACACATATGAATGGCGTTGACACCACGATGATTTATTAAACGAAATGTTTACCAAACAATGCATTTTATTAACGTTGTTTTATCATTCGTTATTTTGTTAATTGACTAGAATAATAAATGAATAATTTGCGAAATAATGTTTTGTGATTATGATGTTTTGTCCAATAAATAATTTGTATCATTATCTATTTGTAAAACTATATTTAATGCAACGTCTAATTTGGGAATCGTTCATTTGTTTAACGTTGTTTGTAAAATGAATATTTATGAAACGTTGTTTAGCAAGTGATTGGCAACTTTGAAAAGGACTACTTATATTTTTTATGATTTTATTTCAAATGTATTGTTTTCAGATTTTTATAAGTATTTGTAGTAAGTAGTGACGATATTACTTGCCAAATTTCATAGTTCTAGGTCATCGGGAAGTACCCTATCATTTTGATTCCCTTGAGAGTGTCGAAATACCTATAGGTACATTTTTTGCAACAAAAGCCGTATCTTTTTTTTCACTTTAACTTAGAAGTTTGACTTTTTCACAGCTTCAAGGGACGGTAGACTTAGACTTAAGTATTATATGGTTTAAATTTCAACTCGATAGGGTCATTGCGCTGGTTTGCGACCAGTTAACGGAGTTGCCAACTTCAGATGAGAAAAAAAAAATATTATCAACACACAGCATAGTATGCGTTAATGTAAACTAGTCCCAAATATAGTCTAGTTTGAATATGAAATCAAAAATATTATACTCCAATCCATAAATTATTATAAAATGCTGATAAAGTAATAATATAGCCAAAACGTCAGTTTGCGACCACTTTCATCAGTTTACGACCGCCAGTAAGCCAGTTTGCGACCAATATGTTAATATTTAAATTATGAAAATAAAACAAGTACAATTGATTTAAAAATATGTTTAATATTGCCTTTTAACAATGGAGGATAATCATATTTAATTCTTATTCGGTAAATAATTAAAAAACCGGCCAAGTGCGAGTGGGACTCCGTACCAATATCTGTAAGTTTGTTGTATGGGAGCCCCCCTTAAATGTTTATTTCGTTTTATTTTTAGTATTTGTTGTTATAGCGGCAATAGAAATACATCATCTGTGAAAATTTCAATTGTCTAGCTATCACCGTTCTTGAGATATAGCCTGGTGAGGTGACAGACGGACGGACGGACGGACAGCGAAGTCTCAGTAATAGGGTCCCGTTTTTACCCTTTGGGTACGGAACCCTAAAAATAATCAACTTTGACAGTATTTTTCATCATCTGATGTAATACTGTTTTCTGATACAATCTGTAAGTCTCCCTTGCCTTCCTTCCGAATGTCATTGAGAGCTTTTTCAGGGTCTCTTCGGTGTACTGGACCCCTTCGGCCACCGACGAAACCAGTTACATGTGAAGGATTGTTTTTCTTGCTACGAAACTAGTTACGTACAAAGAGGTTTTTCTTCCTACGAAACTAGTTACGTACGACCGCTTACAAAACCAATGCTACGTAACCAGTTACGTGGGAAGAATTATTTTTCTTGCTACGAAACCAGTTTCTGACACATCTTTGCATTAGTGGGAAAGGGACAAAACATATTTTTGTATTTTGTTAACACAGGCATTGCTATTGGCTAGGGGTCTGATAATAAGAAAGTGAGCGTTTTTTTTTTTCAAAAAAAGTGTACATGGCCATATTTGAATGTCCCACACGTTGAACATATATATTTTTTTCCACCTTACCTTTATATGAGTGCTATCGTTTGATTCTATAGATGTTAGGTATTCATGTTATATTTACAAAACTATTATTCCGGCGTTCATTCTGAAAGGGTGCAAAGAATGGTTAGCAGTGCCGCTTCTTTACGTTTTTAACTTGGCCCTGGATACCGGAGAGTACCCTAATGAATGGAAGATTACACGGGTGAGGCCGATTCCTAAATCTAGTTGTACGGGCAACGTTGAGGGTTATAGACCAATAGCTATTCTATCTTCGATAGCTAAGTTGATTGAAGCCGTTACTCTGTGATGCCCAGCATGGCTTTAGGTCTCGTCCTTCAGTAGAGACTAACCTTTTAACCCTGGTTGATACCATTTCGGATCATATGGATAATGGAATAAAGGTTGATGTGCTGTACTTTGACTTTAAGAAAGCGTTTGACCGCGTTGATAACGATGTTCTCTTAAACAAGTTGTGCGCTATTGGTCTCTCACCGAAACGGCTGAAATTCTTTGCTTGTTATCTTCGCGACAGGCAGCAGTACGTGCAGCACGGATGCTTTATTTCAGAGCCATATCATACTCGTTCTGGGGTCAGCCAGGGCCCGTTGCTTTTTGGAGTTATGGTCAATGATCTGGCTCTGGTTTCCAAGTGCGCCAGAAATTTACTGTATGCCGATGACCTGAAGCTCGTTTATGGTGTACAGGGTTTATCAGATTGTGAGTCCCTGCAAGATGATATTGATCGCGTATGCCAGTGGAATATTGAAAATAGACTTCTCTTCAATGCTGAGAAATGTGCGGTTATAACATTCAGTAGGGCCCGTAATCCGTTACTTTACAATTATACCCTAATATCAGAGAAAATAACTCGGGTTGAGACTATTAGGGATTTAGGAGTTACTCTGGACTCTTCTCTTAACTTTCATGAGCACATGATCACCTTGGCTCTTAACTCTTATAGAAGGCTCGGGTTTGTTATTCGGAACTCTAGGGACTTCGATGATGCTGGGACCATAAAGCTCCTTTACACTGCTCTGGTTAGAAGCAAGCTCGAAGCGGCTAGCGTTATTTGGAACCACCATGAAGTAACCTACATCTAGCTTTTGGAAAGAGTGCAAAAGGCGTTCCTTCGTTTTTTATATAAAAAGTTATATGGTTATTACCCATTCTTATATCCAACAAAGTTTTTGCTGGGTTTCTTGGGCTTTAACTCCTTGGTGGTAAGACGGAATTGCAGGCTGCTTACTGTAGCAAGTAGCATTGTACATACGTGGTAATACAGACTGCCCCGAATTAGTTGCTCAGTTGGTGCGCCTGTATGTTCCCACTCCAAGTAGAATCCTTTTCCGACCCCGTTGTCGCCATCTATTAGCGGCGCCGTCCGCGCGAATTGCGTCCCATGGAAAATCTCCACTGGTTCGGGCCCTACACCTCTTAAACTCGCTCCTAGAATCAGCTCCACGCTTTGATATATTTGCAAGCAGATAGATGTGTGCGATGAATGTTTGATGTTTTGTGAGATGATGGATGTTCGACCTTCTTCTGTGTAATTTACAATTGTCCTTTGTTCTTTTATGTAAACGTTATGTATTCTTAGTTTCACAGTGCCTTGGTTGTAACTGTTATGCTGTGAAATGTAATAAATAAATAAACTATATTATATTTATTACTAGATTTATTACAAAATAAGGATACGGAAAGTGCTAAAATGTGTTTGTCAACTCAGTCATATTCTGAGGCTTGCAGAAACTCGAAATAAATGTGTATGAATGTTGAACGTGGCTATACAGATATAGTAACGAGTTTACATTTTAGTCGTGTGCTTTATTTATAAAAGAATACGGTCTATAATGCCAAAAAAATACTTTTTCCAATGTCAAAAGAAATCGACAGACCGGAACCTCCGGAGATAGTCACTAGCGATTCTAACAGACTTGTGCAATTGATATTCCCCTAAAAGCGTTAATTTCTAAATTCTGGCAACATTAGAATGTTATAAGCATCGGCTGCTATTGCAAATATAGCGTCAATTCCAATAAAACGAAGTAGTGTTCAGTTCAGTTTATTTATTCAGTCACAATGTACATTGTATGTGAATATGATATCAAACATAAAAATAATAATAAGAAAGCCTAATACATAACTTAATACTAAAATACTGCACAATTGGTTTATACATAAATTAAAATATTTAAATACATGTCAGTCTCAATTTAAATAATCATAATACTGTCGATACATGCATAATAAATATTCAATTAACTATTACAATCATTAATGAAGTCCAACACAGAATAATAACACTTTGCCAACAAAAGGTCTTTGAGTCTTGCATTGAAAATACGACTGTTAATTATTGTTTTTGGTTGTATTGGTAGTTTGTTGAAAAGCTCGATAGCCTGGTAGCAAGCGGCGAAAGGTGCACGTTGTGTCAGTGGGCAAAAAATAGGGTTCCGGGATAGTCACAGTTTTTTTGGGAAAGTAGATTATAATTAACTTTTTCAAACACAATTAGACATTTCACAAACTATCGTAGTATCCGGAAGTCAACAAAAAACACATAGATTGGTTCAGACAAAGTAGAATTCCTCACCTCCGATTACTGACGTGATATACTACCGGAACGATTTTGTTACTAATTGGAGCCACAAAGCTTAGGGATTCTAAAAAATATACATGGATGTTTGTTCGCATTTATCTCGCATTTGGCAGAACCGATTTGGATGCGGTTTTTAGGAGAGCATTTGTTTAATTTTGGAAAAGGTTTTGGTAAACATCAATTATACAATTTAATTCCCAAAGCAAAATAATAAATAAAAATTTATAAAAAAGAACCGCCTTTAATAATAGACATAGGCTACTTTCATTTTGCTATTCTGTCGGGAACCACGATAAACGCAGCCAGTAGAAGCCTTTTGAGTATTCTTCTCAATATTCTTCTTTCTACGAAACCAGTTTCGTAGGAAGAAAAAAACCTCTTTGTACGTAACTAGTTTCGTAGCAAGAAAAACAATCCTTCACACGTAACTGGTTACGTAGCATAGTTTCGTCGGCGGCCGAAGGGTACTGGACAGTCCGCTTCTTTTTCTTTATTGCGTCCAATTTTTTTGGGAGCGCCATCTAAAAAATTTGTTTAATTAATAATATATTTCTGTCTGCTATGACCCGGGATCAGATATAAAGACCGATATTTGCCTCGAGTTAGCAAAACCGTACTGTTAACTCACTCATATATAATAAATTTATATATAGTAGTGTATATAATATACTATATAGTATGAATTCTAATGGATAAATAGAACTTTTCAATACCCAGCCAAATTAAAAAAATCACACGTGGTCGCCCTCAATAAGCCAATACTTATTTGATTTACGGCCGTCCTTTCCCTCATACTAAATTATGGTGGCCGCAAACCAATATCTTTATTCACACTGATTTGGTTTACGACCATCCTTTCCCTCATACTAAATAATGGTGGCCGCGAACTAACGTATTTATTTCAATTATGTCAGTTAACGACCACCTACTTACTATCTAATATTTGTAGTCGATTTAAATAAAGTTCCTTCAAAGAAACTGGCGGCCGCAAACCAAAGAATCACTTCTTCACAGTTTTACAACACTACACCTTAAATTATAACAGTTTTGAATGAAGCATAAGGACCATACTAGGAGAAACAAAATATTGCTGTATACGTTGGATTGCGACCATATGGCCGCAATCCGAAGTTTTTGATAAATATGCATTCCGGTTGACGACCATTGGATTTTATGTTAAAATTAAGTACAAAAATAGCAAACATTAACTAAAAGATTAATAAAAGTTAACGATTGCACTAATGAAACATGGAACTTATGTGTACAGCATGAAATAAGTTATAAAACTTACTGTCGAACGCCGCGCGCCGTGCTATTTTTTCTCTAACTCGCTGCAGGACCAATCACCACTGCGTCATCACGCACACTGAACATTTTTTCTACAACGCTGGACTAAACCATTTATTTCAGACGGTATCAATTCTTATTTAGAAATCATTTAAAAACCAGTAAGATTTTTTTTGTATTTGTGGCGTCTATAGAAATGTTATTATCTTGATATAAAGAAATGAAGTCCGTCAAGTGGTCGCAAACCAAAGGTGGTCGCCAAACCGGCGCACCTACCCTACGCGTTCTCGAGATAAAGGGTCTTGACAGACAGACAGACGGACGGACAACAAAGTGATTCTATAAGGGTTCCGTTTCTTCCGATTGAGATACGGAACCCTAAAAATTAAATAGCGATCTGAGAATAACAGATATGATTTTTTGAAAAAATACGATACATATCTACTTAAGAAAGTTTAAGAAAGTTAAGTCGATTAATATTATATCGTTCGTGTACCGAATTGAATCGACCAAATGACGTTAACGTTCGTTGACAATTTTATATCCTTCCTTATAAAAATACCGTTATGTATGCTCCTATACGAGCGACCATAAAAACTTCATTTCAATTTAATTCAGCTTATTTTCGCTTGGTTACTCATTTGCTCTCAAGATTGATTAGGTAGCAAATGTTTTTGCTGATGAATCATTTTCCAATTCTGGTCTTACTTCAGACTTGAATATACCACTTAATAATAAAGAGTTGACAACATTTTTGATGTTTTAAGACTACAATTCAATTTTATTACTTTCCGTATTCCGCTTAGAAACAGGATGTCATCGCTGTTTGTAAATGTTTGCTGCGATTACTAATTATTTTATATTAATTTTTAATGTTGATATTAATAGCTGGCTGTATGTATTTGAATGGCTAGTTTTCTCTTATTCTGTGTCATAAAACTCACAACAAAATGACACTTCACCTTTCTTTATACTTTTCTATAAACAGTACTAATAAAATTTGCTAATATGTTACATAATATTTTCTTCGGTTTCCGCGACTGTCACACATTTAAATAAAACAATTTAAACGGATTATATCGCGTATATTAATTATTTGAGCCTCCCTGACGTTTCAGTACCTTTACAGATACCGTTGTCAAAGGTTGACTGAGAAAAACACAATTTTTCTCTGTCAAAGTTACATTTGTGCAAACTACCCATTTTGTAAATATTAATTTAAAAATAAAGGTGTTCATACATGCCAGATGGGCCTAATGTGTAAAGACAGTTACACATGTGCCAGAAGGGCATTTATTATTTATTTAAAATATCTACCAGCGGTTCACTAAAGGCTTACTGAGGAGAAAGAACCGCCAAAGAAAACTCCCAGATTGCCTTATTTATTACTATAAAATACTTTTAAACAAAAACTCTACATATACTACTTTTGACACTAATTTGTTTTACACCGTTCGAGGCCCAAGGTTTCCAGTCTTGTGTCTTGCTTGATCCTTGATAAGATGTACAACAGGATCCCAAGCCGGTGGTAATGACAAACCATCTTCTCTATTGAAATTGGGATATTTTTTGATTTCAATAGCCTCGCGCAACATTCTGGGAAAATATCGTTTCTCTCTGGCAAGGATTGAAGTGTTATCAAACTTAATTGAATGGTTTGGTTTGTCCATGACATGCTCACAGACTGCAGACCTGTTGCAACGGTATCTGTAAAGGTACTGAAACGTCAGGGAGGCTCAAATAATTAATATACGCGATATAATCCGTTTAAATTGTTTTATTTAAATATGTTACATTTTATCAATTATACTTATCGTATTGTTTTTATCCGCCATCTTTTTATGCATACCTCCGTCTTTTCTTATATACCGTGTCACACTATGTACACGCAGAAATACACAACATACACACACAACACATATACACACTAGGTACCTATAGGATTAAAACGTGGAATGGCTAATACCTCATTTAATGGTATTGTGCACCTGTAATTTATCAGTTTTTACTATTTTTTGCTACAAACATTCAAAAGACGCATGTAGACATTACCGTCCCGACTTGTTGTCGCTGTTCTCGCCTACCTACCTCAGGCCCCACGGAAGACCAGCGCTGGGACATTTGCCCGGATGTCGCAGCATTATGCTGAGTGGTGTCCTTTTGCGATGGACATGGCAGCACCATTAAGTATATAATACCTCTACCTAGGGTAAATCGCCAATAATTGGCCACCGTCCAATAACTGGCCACCTCAAACTAAAAATGAACTCTGTTCACCTATAAATATAATTCATTTTAGTATAAGGTGTTAATTACTGGCCACCCTTCAATAACTGGCCACGTTATACTAAAATCAATTCTGTTTGTAGGCGAACAAAGTTAATTTTTAGTATGAGGTGGCCAGTTATTAAACGGTGGCCAATTATTGGCGATTTACCCTATATTTATATAATTTTCTGTTTTATGATATCGTATGTTAAGTGATTTAGTTTTTAAGTTCTTTGTAATGGTGGTGCGTCTTCTTCGCTGCAATAAATGTGTTCTCTTTCTTTCTTTCTTTCAATCTTTTAATCGTTTAGGTACTTGCGCTCTACTGCATTTGTATGCGCTCTGCGGGAGCATCCCGTCATATTTTATTATTAATTTTTAAAAATGTACTAATTTTGAAATGTAGTAACTCCAAAACTGTGACATAATGGAAGGGTACTTTAGTCTGGTGTCTATTAAAACACCGGCCAAGTGCGAGTCTCACTCACGCACCGAGGGTTCCGTACAAATTTTCACTTATCCCATCTAAATTGGCCTGGTTGATTTAAGTTTTCACCTGAAATGTATGGCGCCGCATACAAAAAAGGTGCAAACTTAACGCAACCGAGTATTCCAAATATGAATAATATGATGTTTGAAAAGGACTAAGTACTTAGGTATATTTTTTATGATTTTATTTGATTTTAAATGTATAGTTTTCAGAATTTTTATAAGTATGTGTAGGTAGTATGTGAAAATATTACTTGCCAAATTTCATAGTTCTAGGTCATCGGGAAGTACCCTATGATATGAGTTTGATTCCCTTGAGAGTGTCGAAATGTACGTTTATTGCGACATAGGTAAACGGCCGTTTTTTTTTCACGTTAACGTAGAAGTTTGATTTTTTTACAGGTTCAAGGGACCGTAGACTTACTTACTTACTTAAGTATATGGTGTTAATTTCAACTCGATACCTCCACGCGTTCTCGAGATAAAGGGTCTTGACAGACAGACAGACGGACGAACAACAATGTGAACCTCTAAGGGTTCCGTTTTTTAAAAACGAATGAAGTTTTGGTTGACATTGTTGACAACTTATTTTTTGTCGCGGATATGTCGAAGACTACAACTCTATCCAGCATAGTTGTAGTCGTAAATTTCAGTTATTTTATGTAAGTTCTTACATTTTTATGGTTTTGGAGAGCTACATGCGAGTAGGTACCTACATTAGCTTTGAGGCGGCGCCCCGGTATCGACTGGCTGCGGCAGGAGTGTGGTGACCGGCGGGCGCGCCCGGAAAATGCGGGCTTTTCACTTTACTGCGACTTGATGCGGATACTCATTAGTCATTACACAACTAGAGCAGTAAAATCCCTACCTTTTCTACTTACTATCAAACTAAATAGAATATGAAACTAAAACTTTCTACATAGAAATTTAGAAAAAAACCTAAAATTACACATGCCTAGTGTTGTTATCCTTTTGGTATAGAGTCAATATCAATAATAGACCATAAAACAAAATTAGATGAATTGGTAAAAAGTTAATTAGTAGGTAACAAAGCCATCTTAGTGCACGCCAAGGCACTCGGGTCCAATTATTGGAGCCAAGATTACCTCTAAGCGGAATACAGTAGTGAAATAGTAGTAGGTATTATAAATATGAAATTTTGTCAATTACCTAGTTTATCTATCCAAATATCATAAACCCTCCATGATGCGTTCAAGAACCGCACATTATGACCACCATAAAAATAGTCTGGTTTGTTAGAAGTAGAACAAATAGCTTAGGTATCTGTAAAACCGGTCAAGAGCATGTCGGGCCACGCTCAGTGTAGGGTTCCGTAGTTGCCCATCGTTCACAATACGGGCTTCAAGGTTTAAATTACGAGAAAGATTTCAAGCTCTATAAAAAAGGTCATAAACGCCGAAGTAACTAATTACTTATTACCTTCTGGAACTTATCGATTATACGCGCCAGATTGTGCGAAATATTTTAATACAGTATGGCACTTAACTAATATGTGTAACGTTCGAAGTATAAGGAAGGTCACCGCGCGGCACTTACGTCATTTTAAGGAAAATTATGAAATTTTGCGATAACTCAGAAACGGCTCGACCGATTTTATTCAATATA
The DNA here is from genome assembly GCA_905147355.2 of Apotomis turbidana. Lineage (NCBI taxonomy): Eukaryota > Metazoa > Arthropoda > Insecta > Lepidoptera > Tortricidae > Apotomis > Apotomis turbidana. Next base: position 3,067,205 of record LR990300.1, on the reverse strand, counting down.
GTTTTCATTGAAAGTACTTATAAGGCCTCATTAACATTAATTTTTTCATAATTTTTTGACCCGTGGTTGAAAAGTTAGAGTGGGGGGGACGCAATTTTTTTAATTTTCGGAGCGAATATTTACAAAGCTGCTGCCTTGATCAAAAAATAATGTGCCAGTGTAACGGTTCGACCCGTGTCTACTATTTGAAGGTAGAAATGAGACACAGATCACCATGCATAATAAATAATTTATTTAAAAAACTAAACCCGGTGAAATAAAAATTTTAAGGGGCGGGGTTGAGCCCTAATCCACACAAGCTCTCGGATTTCGTCGGTTAGGTACTCTCCTGTGATCGCCGTAGATGGTGAGCCCGGGAGTCGAATGCTGGGTTTCGCCGACGACCGCAGGCGGCAGGATCGGGTAGCCAAAACCCCGTAGAAGGTACTTGTGGTGTCAAGGTTGAGCCGTGAGGAGATACCGGCCAAAATGGTAGCCCGACCGTTGTTTAACGAGACCCCTACTATTTTTAAAATACCTATCCAACGACATCCCACACACTAGTGTTGAAACGAAAAAAAAAATTTACCCCCAGTTTAGGTGTTCGAGAGGTACCCGAAAAAAAGTTTTTTTTTTAGTTTTTATTTTATTGTTCTGTCGGCGTGATACATCATTTCAGCCATAGGACGTCCACTGCTGGACACAGGCCTCCTCAATTGACTTCCACATGGGCCGGGTAGAAGCGACCCGCATCCAGCGAGTCCCCGCAACCCTGACCAGGTCGTCCGACCACCTTGCGGGAGGCCGTCCTACGCTGCGCTTGCCGGTACGTGGTCTCCACTCGAGAACCTTTCTGCCCCAACGGCCATCGGTTCTTCGAGCTATGTGCCCTGCCCATTGCCACTTCAGTTTGCTAACCCTGTTTGCTATGTCGGTGACGTTAGTTCGTCTACGAATCTCATCATTTCTGATTCTATCACGTAGAGAGATTCCGAGCATAGCCCTTTCCATAGCTCGCTGAGTGACTCTGAGCTTCCTTAAGAGGCCCATAGTTAGAGACCACGTCTCGGCTCCGTAGGTCATCACCGGTAATACGCACTGGTTGAAGACTTTTGTCTTCAAGCACTGAGGTATCTTGGACGAGAAGACACTTCGCAGTTTCCCGAACGCTGCCCATCCGAGTTGAATCCGTCGATTGATCTCTTTCTCGAAGTTGGACCTGCCTAATTGGATCTTCTGACCCAGATAGACGTATTCGTCGACAACTTCGAGGACCGAGTTCCCAACCAATACTGGGGTGGGTGCTACATGGACATTCAACATGATCTTCGTCTTGTCCATGTTCATCTTAAGGCCTACCTGTTGGGATACTCGGTTGAGATCATCCAGCATTATACCGAGATCCTCCAGCGTCTCCGCCATGACCACGATATCGTCAGCAAACCGAAGGTGCGTGATGTACTCGCCATTTATGTTGATGCCAAGTCCTTGCCATTCCAAGAGCTTGAAGGCGTCTTCCATTGTGTTGGTGAAGAGCTTCGGAGATATTACATCTCCTTGTCTCACACCTCTCTGCAATGGAATCGCCTCCGTACACTGGTCTTGTACTCGGACTGACATAGTGGCGTTGTTGTACACACTCCTGAGCACCTCGACATACCGATGGTCAATTCGGCATCGCTGGAGGAACTGTAGTACTGCCCATGTCTCGACGGAATCAAAGGCCTTCTCATAGTCCACAAACGCTAAGCAGAGTGGCAGATTATACTCTTCGGTTTTCTGTATAACTTGCCGCAGCGTGTGTATGTGGTCTATGGTACTGAAGCCTTTTCGAAACCCGGCATGTTCGGGGGGCTGGAATTCATCGAAACGGCTTGAGAGACGATTCGTGATGACCCTACAAAAGAGCTTGTAAACATGGCTCAGAAGCGAGATGGGTCTATAATTCTTGAGCAGTGTTTTATCACCTTTCTTAAAGAAAAGCACCACCACACTCCTGTTCCATGCCTCTGGCGTGATGCCCTCGAGCAATACGGAATTGAAGAGCTTCTGAAGGACCTTAAGTACCGGTGTTCCACCCGCTTTCAGAAGCTCTGAAGTGATTCCGTCATCACCCGGCGCCTTGTTATTCTTGAGCTGTTTTAGGGCCATTCTAATCTCGTACAGGCTGATGTCCGGGATATCTTCGGTATAGTGTCGGATCAGCTTAGCTCTCGGGTCTTTGGCCAAGTTATCAATAGGTTTGGCAACTGAGGTATATAACTGCCCATAGAACCTTTCAATCTCCCTCAACACCTCTGGCTTCGTCGACGCTACACTGCCGTCTTCTGTCTTCAGCTTCGTTAACTGGCTTTGGCCCATAGACAGGTCCCTGGCAAACACTTTGGAGCCCGAGTTCCGCTCTATCGTTTCTTTAATATGATGGTTGGTATTAAAGGAACGAATATCGTGTCGCATGGACCTACGGATCCGTCTATTGAGCTGCCTGTATGCTTCAGCGTCGTCAGAAGTCTGCAGCGTCATTAAGCGTCGTTCAGCCATGAGGTTGAGGGTATGATCGGATAGTTTTTGGGGTCTATCTTTGCGGCGGGGTCTGAAAAATTTCTTCCCCACCTCGTGGACAGTTTCTACCAACCTATTATTTATATCGTCCACGGGAACGCAATCATCCAGGCAAGCGAAGCGATTTGTTAACTCCAGCTGAAAGTCTTCGGGGTTTTGTATGTGGGCTGTAGTTGGTCGGAGCGTAGACTTCATTAGGCGAGACCTTTCTAGGCGGACATTAATATTCAATGTGCCTCTTACCATTCGGTGATCGCTACCGGTTTTCACCCTATTGATCACTGAGACATCATTGAATATTTGCCTCTTTGTGGCCAGAATGAAGTCTATCTCATTTCTCGTGGAACCGTCGGGACTCATCCAGGTCCATTTTCTCTGAGGCGGCTTCTTGAAGAAGGAGTTCATCATGAAGAGTCCCTCCTTCTCCAGAAATTCGGCCAGCCTCTGGCCCCTTCGGTTCCGTTGCCCATATCCAAATTGCCCCACTCTCAGCTCGTTATCGCCTCTCATACCCAGCTTTGCGTTGAAGTCTCCCATAACAACAGTGAAGTGCGATTTGGAAGCATGTATGGCCCTACTGACGTCCTCATACATGGCCTCCACCTCCTCATCCGGGTGCGTCGAGGTCGGCGCGTATACTTGTATAACCTTCAACGAATATCTTTTAGATACTCTGAGTATCAGGTACGCAACCCTGCTCGACACACTCGAAATTGTCACTATGTTGTTAACGAGAGACTTGTGGACGATAAACCCGACACCACCCTGGGACTGCTGGTCGCCCTCCCGGTAGTACAGCAGGTTACCGGATTTCAGGGCTATCGTGTCCTCTCCCTCTCTTCGGACTTCAGATAACCCCATAGTATCCCAGCGCGTCCCGCTGACCTCCTTTTCCAGCGCTGCCACCTTTTCGTCCGTCCTCAGCGTGCGCGTGTTGTAGGTTACCAGTGATAGCCTACGTCGGTTGTCCGTACTATCGTTAGCCGAGGTCGTCGTTTGACGGTGGAGCCCCACCCGGGGATTCTTAGCACCCCTAGCTCCAGTGCTCGGCCGACGCCCGTCTCCGCCAGCCTTGCAACTGCAGCCGCCGGGTACTTGGGGCCGTGGTAAAGTTGTCATCTCATTTGAGGGGTTCGGACCGTAAGCCGCCACGCTGGTCCGGTGTGCGGGTTGTCGGGTCGCCAGAGCCTCGTCCGTTGGTCAGCAGCGTGCACCACGAGGAGGTGAGGTTGGCTTGGGCCCCTGAGAGGTGTAGGTTTGGGGCCCCTTACACACCGGCGTGATACATAAATAAATAATAAATTTCAGCTTTCTAGTACTAATGATCACGGAGCTAAGCCGCGGACGGACGGACGGACGGACAGACGGACAGACGGACAGACGGACATGGCGAAACTATAAGGGTTCCTAGTTGACTACGGAACCCTAAAAATGTTATAATTGCTAAATAATAACATCAATTTCGATAATATTATTTATTCAAATTTAGAACATATCTGAAAAACAAAGAAATTTGATTTGACTTCTATTCTAATATCAGTCGAGATGACGTTTAGTTCGAAATTAATTGTCAATTAAAACACTCGTGTGATGTTATTATGAAACTTGCCTTCGGTTCACAAACCCCCACGCTCGTGTTTAATACCCTTCATTATGTACAGTCACATCTACTATATCGTTGATAATTATTCTTTCGAACCCTGCTGGCCTGCATACAAAATAGAAGATGAACATACAGGCAGTAGCGCCAGCAGGTGACGTAACCAGTAACTAGGTACTCATTGTATGACCTGCAGCCACCTACACTAGAACAGTCCGTAGGCTGACTAGTTGGACTGGTACACATTCTCCACAGACCTTGACGACTTGCAAACTTATGTTCCGTGCTCCTACACGCCAAAAACAATGGCGAATTTGATTGACGAAAATATTGCGCCAATTATAGAATTTTCACCTATCTACACCTATATTCACCTATGAAGAGTTCTGTGACACCGTACATTTTGACAGTCTCAGTACATTTTTCCGATTATACTTAGGTTATAAAATGCACTGAGATGACAAAGTGTCACAGAACTCTTCATAGGTGAAAAGTTCTGTAAGGTGTACTCGGGTAATTCCGAATGGCGGGTAATTCCGAAAATTACTGATATCTAATAAACGGGGTAACATTTTTTGCGCTAGCAACACTTCTTACTGTAGAAGTGTATAGTATCTGAGGAAGTGTTGCTAGCGCAAAAAATGTCACCCCGTTTATTAGATATCAGTAATTTTCGGAATTATCCGCTATTCGGAATTACCCGAGTAAACACTAGTGTTTTGAAAAAAAAAAACAATCCGTGATATCGAAAGAGTTTTAATTTGTATTGCTGCTACACACTACTCGTAATCGCGCAGCTGACCGAGGTTGGGCGAATATGATAGTGTGGAACGGCACTTCGCTGTGGAAACCCATACTTCGGCCAACTTCGCGCGTAGAGTAGTGTAGAGCTAGGGATCAGTTTTTACAGAGTATGAGAAGCCCCTGTTCTTGTACCTACCTAACACAGATGTCAGTGACCTGGCGTTTCTAAAAGTATTAATAATATATCCCCACCAACGTGCTTAATTACAAGGCTGAATAAGTATTCAGCCTTGTAATTAAGCACGTTGGTGGGGATATAAAGCCGTGTCGTATGAAGCCCTTGATAGAAAAAAAATTGGGCAAGTGCGAGTCCGACTCGCGCATGAAGGGTTCTGTACCATAATCTATAACAAGTTTGTTGTATGGGAGCTCCCCCTTAAATATTTAGTTTTTTTTTTTTGTATTTGTTGTTATAGCGGCAATAGAAATATGTACATCATCTGTGAAAATTTCAACTGTCTAGCTATATAGCTGTATAGCTATCACCGTTCTTGAGATACAGCCTGGTGACAGACGGACGGACGGACAGCGAAGTCTCAGTAATAGGGTCCCGTTTTTACCCTTTGGGTACGGAACCCTAAAAAAACCGGCCAAGAGCATATCGGGCCACGCTCAGTGTAGGGTTCCGTAGTTGACCATCCTTCACAATATACGAAAATTACGAGAAAGATTTCAAGCTCTATAAAAAGGTCGTAAACGCCAAGGTAATAGTAATTACTTATTACCTTCTGGAAGTTATCGATTATACGCACCAGATTGAGCGAAATGTTTTAATACAGTATGGCACTTAACCAATATGTATAACGTTCGAAGTGTAAGGACATCGCGCGGCATTTACGTCATTTTAAAGAAAATTACCTATGAATTTTTGCGATAACTCAAAAACGGCTCGACCAATTTTATTCAATATAGTTTTCATTGAAAGTACTTATAAGGCCTCATTTTCATGAATTTTTCCATAATTTTTTGACCCGTGGTTGAAAAGTTAGAGGGGGGGGACACTATTTTTTTTATTTTCGGAGCGAATATTTACAAAAGTGCTGACTATCAAAAAATAATGTTCGGAGACCCCTATTATTTTTCAAAGACCTTTGACCGACACCCCACACACTAGTGTTGGAACGAAAAAAAAAATCACCCCCACTTCAGGTGTACGGAGGTACCCGAAAAAAAACAGACGGACAGAGACAGACGGACGGACGGACGGACATGGCGAAACTAAAAGGGTTCCTAGTTGACTACGGAACTCTAAAAAGGATAGAATAGAATAGAACTTTATATTGATTTCATGAAGTCTTACATGCAGGTCTTATGCTTACCTCTTACCTATTTACAATCGTGACACCCTGTAAGGCCTAGAACTAGTAGGAGGTCCTGGGTTCAACCTCGGTTAATACATTTATTTTTCTTTTTTTAGGGTTCTGTACCCAAAGGGTAAAAACGGGACTATTATTGAGACTTCGCTGTCCGTCCCTCGGTCTGTCACCAGGCTGTATCTCAAGAACGGTGATAGCTGGACAGTTGAAATTTTATTAGGATTAGATAGATTTTTCATTTTATTGTAATTTCTAACACACGCTAGAAAGATTGAGCTGGTTATTTAAATCGTAATCTTTCCGTTTTAGTAGATATTGATATCATAGGTAGCTTAGCTTGCAAAATAACAGTTTTCCCGCTTGCACTGCACCAGCGCGCTTACTTGTGCCAATGCCAACTGGTTTGCACGATGCACGGTAAAACACGCGCATGTAAACGGGGCTTTATACTACATATATGTAAGTAAGCTACATCGATATACATTAAATGTCTATACGTAGCTGTACGTTGTATAGTAGGCCGGCCGGCAGCCGGTTGCTTTGTACCAACATGACAGATGAAACACCTGTGACGAAAATTTGTGAACAATAACGATAATGTCGAAAAAATCAGCCTAATTTTCACTTATTTTGATATTGAATTACGTAGTTTACATTATTTAAACAATCAAATAGATAATATTGAATTTTAAAAAGATACAGGACTGAAACGAGATATTTATTTGGCGCGTTATGTTGCCTAGCTTGGGCGCAAAATGGCCGATGGCGTTACCCGGTCGACCAATAGGGAGAGAGCTCGTCAGCCTAGAGTTGTGCGAGATGCGTTTGGTAAACCAGTATCGATATCGATATATATGCAATATATTGGTTGAGTAAAATTATTACAAAAATATGAAAAATAATTGAAGTTATAATTCTAAAGTAATTATTATCCTTTATTTTGGTAGGTGTCAAATGACGAAAGAAGTGATAATGCGAGTTTCTAATATATTTTTGTAAATAAATGTATGACAAATTAAAGATAGTAACTGGAAACGTATACTATTCCCTGCTCTCGCAGTACTATATTTTTAAACTTACTGTTGGGACACAACGAAGTAAACTGGATCTGGGCCTTTGACGTAACTTAATTTAAAGAAAAATATTTGATATGCTTGGCACTTGTCAATGTCAAACCGTTAAAAGTTTGGCACACGTTTGTGTCCAATCATTTGAATTCTGATACATGTCAGTGTCAAACCGTTTAAATTTTGACATTGATAAATGTCACCTATCGATTGGTTTTTTATTAGCACTTCAACCACTATTATCGAGATCTGTCAAATTTACAATTAAAAACGATTATCAAATTTCGGAAACCATAAAGAAAACGAATGACTTGCAGCTTGTAGATATTTAAAGCAAGTACTATAAAAAAAGGTCCTCCAAATATTGTACCAAGCCTATTGAATTGAAATCATTTATTCTGTGCGAACTGTGGTGACTGTGGCCCATAGATATATAATAAATTGTAAACAGTTAATCAGACGACTCGGTGCAAACATGTCAGAATCAATATCAAAAACATAGGTACCTATACAAAAAATAACAGGGGTGACCACTGCCAGTAAGTCACGTGCCGCTCTCGAGAACGGTACATACATCAATAACTGCCAGGGATGAGTTTTTTCGGCATTGCTACGTAATTTTTATTTTCTTTTTATCAGTGACAGTCAGAACCCCGAAATATTTTAAATTGTGTATTACAACAAAAAAGAAAAGAAAACTACAGTTTGGTTGTTCAGTTAGGGGTACGGATTTTTTCGTGCAAGTCTGTCTTGCATTTTCTGTGCGTATGTATTTTCATCATATTTTATTCTCAAATTAAATCAATATTTTTAGGTTAAAACTTTTATATGGACGTGTTATGATTAGTTCAGGTCCTCCAGGCGTGAGCATTTAGCTTAGAGCTTAGAACTTTAATTATTTTCTCTCTTTATACTTTCCTCTGTAGTTGTTTTAACTTTGTTGTAATACATTATAACAAATAAATAAAAATAATCACAGGCATCGGATAATCGAATGTTTTTTTACCTAAACTTTGGCGGCGGCTTTGTTGTTCAGTTATAGGTATAGGCTTTTGTTTGAGGTTGGTGGTGGTGGTGAGGTGGTATAGGATTTTGTCAACTTTAGGTAAATATCCACCTGAATTTCCGATCCCTGATAATAATACATATATACAAATAATACATACTTTAAAAACACAAATGGAAATCGTTATTGTTTCAATTACCATACCTACATCCTTTTAATAACAGATGTTGGTTGAATAGACGGGTAGAATATGATAGATTCAAACCATATTCTTTATTATATCGTCGGCCGTAGGTTCAATTGGGGTAAGGGACAAAATACGCAAAATGAGTTGAATATACAGTTTTGTTCAGAATTTTCCGCTCTATTGAATGGTGTATGTAAAAAAAATCTAGCTTGAAAAAAGTGTTCCTTACACTACTGATTTTTATGGGTTCATAATGAAATCTGACCCACAAAAACCATGTATCTGATTTTTATTTTAATAAAGCAATATCAAATAGGGTAACTACTGCCACCAATCCACTTTGAATAAGGTAAAGGTCTTTCCAATTAAGGAATTACCTTTACATGACTTATTTTTGAAGACAATCTTATGAACCTGGCTTTTACACTAATGCTTTTTTTTGGTTCATGAATAAATAACACCCATACCTTAAAATTATTGCACGAGCTTTGAAAAAAAATGCTCCTTACCCCAATTTGCCATCTTATATTTTTACCAGTGTGAACCTTACACCAATTTGGTTAAGACGATATTTAGGTTTGATCCGATTTATATTTAGATTCCGTGACCGTTACGCTAATTTTCTCGTGAGAATCAATGAATTACTTATCACGTTACCCCTGTTACCTTTATATACAAACACATCTAACTTCATATTATTTTAATCATAAGATAGTGTTATGTTGCAATAAAAACACCTTCATCAGTTTTATAACCTTTGTTTATACGGGTATCATTGTAAATCATTGAAATTACTAGCGTAGTTTCACTCATTTACATGCAAACTTTTACGATAAATGAAGGTATTCAAATAAATTTGGTAAGAAAATTTCAAATTTTATAATCAGTCCACCGAGAAATATAAGTGTCTATTTATGTTATAGGTATAATTCGTCAGTTTGACGTCTCTGAACTAAGTACTGAACTCTTTGCCGACAGCTCGTGATTGTTAATCTACCCGTGAAGTGTTTTGTTAGGCGGATACTTCAAAAAAGTGGGCTAAGATTGTCGAAAAAAGCAATAATCAATGGAATACTGGAGGAGGTATTAACACGTTCTTTATTGAAAGTTTTTAATTAACTTTACACATTGTATGTTTAAAAATATCTCAAGGAAGATTAGATTGACTTTCCGATGACTAGCCGAGTTGAAATTAGGTATATGGGGCCGGATAGTCGACATGGGTAAAACTTTATAGATAACGATAAGGTAATAATCCTACTGAGTTTGGGCTTCTTAAAATCGTCTCGATACTTGATGAATTGCAAAGGAAAATGTTCACTGTCAATTAAAAGGCATTCCTAAGTACGAACACGATACGACACACTTTAATAGTCAGTATCTGAAATTCCGCTACCGATAAGTAGTGTTGAGAAATCAAAGGATCTAACTAGAGCTCTTGCTATTCATTGACTGACATTGATGTTGATATTGATTATATTTCATAGCTATAAACAAGAACTTTTCATTTCATTGATGTTTTTCAAGTACATTATTCTTATGGTCATTTTATTCTTATTCTTCCTCGCTTACTCATGACTGAGGGTCGTGACCATTTGAGGCCGTTATGTGTTGCACCAAAGCTCTCCACTCCACACGGTTTTCCGCCTTCTGGATTGACGCCTGTAGATTTTCCTGACAGGCTTCTTTCACGGCATCGGTCCATTGGGTCGGTGATCTCCGACGTGCCCTTTTTCCTTCCACGTGGCCAACTACAATAAGCTTTTCCAAACTATCTGGCTCGCGTCTAGCCACGTGACCGAAATACTGCAGGATCCGCTGGAGGCAAATGGTGGATCAGCGGCTCTTGATCTTCAGTTCGGCCAGGATCGACGCATTTGTGCGTCGTGTCGTCCATGAGATTCCTTGCATTTTTCGCCAGCACCACATTTCGAATCCTGTTCCGAATGCGTGCCTTAAGGGTCCAGGTTTCTGAAGCGTATAAAAATATAGAGAAGATCAGGGTTCTCATCAGCGTTGTTTTCGTTTTCCTGCTGATACCTCTGTTCATCCAGATTTTCTCTAGCCGCTTCATCGGTCATTTTATTATACAGCTTTATTTAATTCCTTAGGTAAAAAGTTTCAAGTTTGACAAGTAGTATAATTTATAAAATACCATAATAAATAATAGAATAAGTCATTTCGTTTCGTTTATGCATGTCGTTCACACAGGTACAAGTCGTATTCTTTCGTTTATGCACGTTCATAAGGATAAAATTTATGCAAATAAATTGAGTTAGTATGTCTTTAAATACTCGCGAACAAAAGCTATAACTACGAAAAACATATTTATAGGGTCAACGCATTAGTTCTTTATTTATTAAATGAAAGCCTAACACTATAGCTTGTATAAAAATTCTTAAAAAGTTCAACTTCTAAATATCTACTATTGAAAAATAGTTTTTTGTCTCTTCTGAAAAGTGCCGTTTTTGAGTTATCCCTTATTAACTGGAGGCACTGAATTGTGAGCAACTACTATGTTATCTAACAGGACTCCTAAAAAAGTACAAATGTAAAATTATTATTTCTGAACTGCATTTAATTTTGTAACTTTTATCGTTCAACACAAGCCCTAAACTTTTAATAATTTTACTGTATAAATTACATTGAGTGTTTATTTCAGTATTCGATCATAGAGGCTGAGAAATAATTAATGTGATTATAATAAAAAAAATAATCATAAATTAAAATGCGGGTTATTCCACTCGATAGAAACGTTACGTGTAACGATAAAAATATTGCATGTAACGGACACACAAAAAATACTCACACGGTTTCAATACATTTATATACCTCTTACATTAATTATTTAAAGGTTTCTGGTGTTAAGATACGCCTTACGTCAAATGTATGTGCTTATTTATTTTTACAACGAACCCTTTACGTTATTTTTTCTTTCATACATAATCTAAACTAGTCCCTTACGCCATTTCTTCATCAATATAGTGGATACAATGAATAGGTAAATTCAAGGTAAGGGACGAGACTACAGAATGCTTTGTCTGTATGGGACATCAGCAGCGAAATAAGTTGGTGTAAGGGACATGTCATTTTCTATAATATATACATTATTAAAACGAGTACTACATAGATAGACAGAAAACTAAAATACAAGATTATGTATGAAATCAGGCCCAAAAAAGGTTCACTACAAAAAAAGTTATGAACGATTTAGTTAAAAAAAAAACTTTGTCAGCCTCTCCTGAAAAATCGTATTTTGTCCCTTACCCCAATTGAACACGGTCGACGATATAGATTACATTATATAGATTTTATATAGTTAACGACGCGGTTGGCGCAGTTTGCAGACACTTGCCTAGTGAACCGGCGGTCCCGGGTTCGAATCCCGGCCGGGGCAAATATTTATGTGATAAACTCGAATATTTGTTCTTGAGGCATGGATGTTATCTATATATGTATTTATATATTATATATATCGTCGTCTAGTATTCATGGTACAAGCTTTGCTTGGTTTGGGACTAGGTCGATTTGTGTATGATTGTCCCATAATATTATTTATTTAATTTAAGGGCTTATTCGAAGACACTGCGTGGGTGTGTCGCAATGCGACAATTTCTATCGACACCCGGCCGCGCGGTCGCATCACTAGCGTCCACCGCTCCGCTACATTGCTTGCGCGAAACGAAATTCGGCGTATTCTTCAACTAGCTACCACGAAAGTACGTGGTGCGTGCGGAACAAACAAATTTTATAGTGTTAAGTAATTTAAAAAGTTCACATTCAACAAAATGAGGGAAATCGTGCACATTCAAGCTGGACAGTGCGGCAACCAGATCGGCGCTAAGGTAATAGTTATTCTTTTGTTACAATTAACATATAAAAAGTTGTTCGAAATTCGAATCTCTGGCCGGCATTTTGTAACCGGTACGTGAAATTTGCTTCTGAGACAGAAATGACATCATTCATCATTCCTTTCCTGTGAAGGCGTTAATTATGTAGTAATCGTTGTAATACAACTTTAATTTCTGTAATATGGGTGGGTGTGGTCTTTTGAAATGGATGATTTGCAACTGTACTTTCTTTGTTATCGGAACCTCGTATCTTTAGTGAAAATGCCACGTTACTTGCTCTTGGGTGTTTTAAATTGTACGTTTTTGATGATAGCTTTTCAAAACCACACCTCTATCGATCGGTGGTCGCTAGACTCTGTAGCGGTTATTTCCTTCCACGTGTCGCCTTCGCCATTTAGATTGAGAGATCTCGATTCTTAGAACATTTTCGCTACGTGACCGACCGGCCACCGGCTTTTTACGGTATCTTATCTAGTGCATGTCGCGAACATCATAGGATATGACGATATCTTGATAATGGATTGTAAATAGGTGTGTGAATTGTAAAACAATAAGTGTCAAAGATAACTTGAAGCACTTGCTTTTATTGCACCGATATTTAAATTTGGACCTCGATCGTAATATCTTAATCCCCATTTCCCGCCACGAAAAATCCGTTACAAAGGGCCAGCAGCGTATGTTATGAACCCCACTCAAGGTTATTTACGCGTCTCGTAGATAAGGGCCGGCCAATCACAGGCCGCCGTTCCCTAACGTTCGAATTTTAATTGTACAAAAAAACCGTTACGACAGATGCGGCAGGCATGGTGTTTGATTTCCTTTAGTTATTACTTTACTTTATATATGTAAGAGTTTTTAAGTCTCACTAAAACTTTCTTTTGAATTTAGTATAAAAATAAATAGGTATTCGGGTGCAATTACGGTTTAATACCTATCAGGCTAGACTAATCCTATTTGATACTTTTTGTATCTGCAATGTATGATGCCAGACGCTGCTGCAAAAAATAAAGTAAAAAGCGTTTCAAATTCCACTTCTTTATCATAATAAAACGTCTGGCTATTCAATCTTTCGGGCATTCAATAGCAGGTAGACATTTTGAAGCCTTTCTTGTACTATAAAAACGGCGAGCGGATAGGACCAATTTAAACCGCAAAAACGTAACCAATTAATAGAATTTGCATAATTCCGTAGTTAAAACTGAGGAAGAGCTAGTAACGAACTAAATTCTCGTGCATCAGGTCGTTGAACCTTCTTCCGCGTTTAAAATAAGCCAACAGCGCGGAAACGCCATTTTATGACAGAAACAAAGGTTTATTACGGTGCATTGGCCAAAATAGCAATAGTTTACGTTTCTAGGCGCTAGTTTATTAAACTGTTCAAGATAATTTCTCATAAACTGAGGAATAACTACATTATCTAAAGAGTACTATGCTTTTTAGCAACAAATGGCATTACTATCCGTTTAAATGATTGATAAATTAACCTTACCTAATTTCAAAAACTGTCATTAGCGGTAACGCTATCTCTGGTTCAAAACGCGACCAACGTTTATTTACCATTCAACGATAAATCTATGCAACTAGGTAAATTATCTTAATAATACATTAAGATTCAAGATACAAGTAGGTAAAACTAGACTTGTTTTCACGAGAATCAAGATAAAAGTTCCTATTACCGTCAGATAATGATAACGTCACTGCAATTGCTAAATTAGATGCGCTAAATCCCACCTGTAAGACAAAATGCGTTGGCAATAGTATCATATCACAGACTTCTTCATTCGTCGTAGCTTTAGTTGATTATTTAATAATTTACCTTACCAGGACAAGTTAAAAACTATGATTCTGCTTCTGGCAAATCGATAATAAGTAACAAATAAGCTAGCTAACAGAACAAAGTTGTTATTAATACATTGTTTAGAATTATTAGTTATTTTACCTTCCTTGTTTGCCCAGGTTAAGTCCAGTTTCAGCTACAATATGGTGTTAAATAAACTCTTACAAATTGTATTACCTACCCACTTACCCAGCCACATCGGTATATATTGTAGTAGCGGTAGGTACCTATAGGTACCAAGAGAATAGTTAGGACTCAGTTTACAATTTAGGGCCTTATCCATACCATAGTCTATATGAACTTTTTTTTTCTGAAAATAGATTTTTGAGGGTCATACTTTGAATCGCTTGTTTCATTGGAACCTCATACCTATGAGGAGTGTCCCAAAACATCCGTTTCACCTTTTTTGTATAAATTTAATAGACATGTTGACTAATTTTTTTTGAGCATGTCAATCGATTCTATTTTTTATTGTGATCAAATGTCTATATGGGACTGACTACACTTAAATTGCTCTAAAAGTCAGAAATGACCGTCAAAGTTCAACATTTCTACGTAGCGCTAAAAACGCTCCATACAAAACGCGTCAGGCTAGTGACGTCACAGGCCGGTATAGGTACCAATAATTGTATGGAAAAATTTAGAAATTTGGCATTTTCACCGTGAAAAAGTGCGTTTAAGTTCATAGTTGTCATACAATTATTGTTTCGTAAAATTATGAGGATTCTGAAAACATTTTGGATAAAAAAAAAAACATAAAATTTGCGTACCTTTGAAGTCACATATTTCCAAAAAAGATATATGTTTCTGGATTTTTTTTCTTTGTTTCGTGATATATTTAGCTAATTTTATTCATATAACTACAGTACGCTGTAGGATTCAACTTCAGTCAAATAGCCTATTTATATAAACGTGACATGTTTTTTTTTTTCATACATCATTATGGCAAACTTTGTTGTAGATATCGGGTTCGAATATATAAACGATTACCAGTAGATGAGCCGAAAATACCTATATTCTGAAAAAAACTTGATGTTCACTTATTTTGGAAAACGCACCTTAACCGAGAAGTACTTGATACTGAACAGTGGGGGCAGACACTAGCATTACTTACGTCTAGCGACTTGAAGATTACTTAGCTGACTGTACATTCTACCCGGCACGTTGCTCTAGACGTAGACGGCCTAAATGTACAGTTTAATCTCGTTAATTGGATAAAGAATCTGCCAATTAGTCTGTTCATGTGGAAACTCCAAAACGTGCTCTAAAGTCAATGCAACTCGTTACTTGGAACATGAACAAGTAACAAGAGAAAGCGGCGCTTTCGTGCCAGGACGTTTCTTAGTAAGTAGGTTAGGTACTTAGTTCAAACTCGTGGGAATTACAGAAGGGCTACTTCGGTGTTCGAAATTCGACCGTCGTATAGTGCCGCCCCACTCACCCAAATATAGTTTAGTTTGACATGAGATCGAGAGGGACGGCACTAGATCGAATTTCGTCTCTATCTGACTGATCTGTCCATAAATCCGCTTATTTTATAATAAGCACTTACACATCTGCAGTCCCATCCCGTAACAAATAATGCAGACATCATTTCTATTCCACGCGGAAGTATTAACTTTAATTTTATTACTTTAAAATACTATAATAGGATGAACCATCGTTTAATGATGTTAAAATGGGTGTAGGTAAAAGGCATAAAAACTTGACTATCGGCCAAGACGTCTGACAAACTCCAATATCCCGGAAAAAAGTATTTTTCCAGCACATTGGCGCGTTGCCAGCTCAATATCAGACGTTTGCCTTAAAAATCCGTGTATTTTTAGTAAATCTTAAGAACCACGGCAAATGCAAGATTAAATCAACAGGAAATAGTTAAGTACAATAACCCATTAATCATGGGAAGTAGACTAGTAGAAACTGGATGTCTAGATTTATGAACTGGTTAAAGGGACGCTTCAAAAGTGCTTAATTTGGAAAAGGGTATGTTGGTAAAGGACTCTGTTCAGAAAGTTAATAAAGTAAACCAAACTAGTTAGACAAAATCTAGAATTGAAAATTGAGCTGTATAGTAGTTTGTCAATCGACTGGCACCCATAACGAACCTCAATGTCAATGAGGTACGTGGCGTCGGAAACGGTACCAGTTTTATTCAATGAACAATCAATTTGTTAGCATTCCATTCGCCAAACAAATCATTCTTCACTATCTGATCATTCTTAATAATACTGATACTATCAAATAAGCACTCACTGTCGAGTAGAAAGGCTCGCTGTCAAGATAACATCTGTGCGATCCATGTTAATGTGCAGTATGGAGGATTATGCTTATTCTGTCCCACTGGCGCCGACCTGCGCCCCTTGATTTACGACTGACAGATTGACAAGGCGAAGTTCCGAAATAAGAAACTTGTCCCGCGCTCTCCGCTTATATGGTGCCGTTACATAAAGTCACGAAAGTGGGCGGTCATCTTATGGCGCGTTTTTTGCGGCAATTTGCGCAACTGATTCATACCGTTTACATTCAGCCTTATACGGCTAATGTAATGCATCTGTACGATCGATAATGTTACGAAAAAGTATTACGCCCTCGGAAATATGCTAATGGGGACGGCCTATCGGTTTGTTTCGAGCGTCGTCGCCTAGGCGACCAATGAGTCATCCGAGCCCACACGCACCGTACCACCCTGCACTACCTTTAGGGACCGTAAAACTATTACCGTTACACGAACGTTTGCTAATCTTTTATTTCTTTTGTTACAGTTCTGGGAGATCATCTCTGACGAGCACGGCATCGACCCCACCGGCGCCTACCATGGCGACTCGGACCTGCAGCTGGAGCGCATCAACGTGTACTACAATGAGGCCTCCGGTGGCAAATACGTGCCCCGCGCCATCCTCGTGGACCTGGAGCCCGGCACCATGGACTCTGTCCGCTCTGGACCTTTCGGACAGATCTTCCGCCCCGACAACTTCGTGTTCGGACAGTCTGGCGCCGGCAACAACTGGGCTAAGGGTCACTACACCGAGGGCGCCGAGCTTGTAGATTCAGTCCTAGACGTCGTACGAAAAGAATCAGAATCCTGCGACTGCCTCCAAGGTTTCCAGCTCACACACTCGCTCGGCGGCGGCACCGGTTCCGGTATGGGCACACTCCTCATTTCAAAAATCAGAGAAGAGTACCCCGACAGAATTATGAACACATATTCAGTTGTACCATCGCCTAAGGTGTCAGATACAGTAGTAGAACCTTACAACGCCACACTATCAGTCCACCAGCTAGTCGAAAACACAGATGAAACCTACTGTATCGATAACGAGGCTCTCTACGACATCTGCTTCCGCACGCTCAAACTTTCCACACCCACGTACGGCGACCTCAACCACCTCGTGTCGCTCACCATGTCAGGCGTCACCACGTGTCTGCGATTCCCTGGTCAACTGAACGCTGACCTGCGCAAACTGGCCGTCAACATGGTACCTTTCCCACGTCTGCACTTCTTCATGCCCGGGTTCGCGCCGCTCACGTCTCGCGGCAGCCAACAGTACCGCGCGCTCACCGTGCCCGAGCTGACCCAGCAGATGTTCGACGCCAAGAACATGATGGCTGCGTGCGACCCGCGCCACGGCCGCTACCTCACCGTGGCCGCCATCTTCCGTGGTCGCATGTCCATGAAGGAAGTCGACGAGCAGATGCTCAACATCCAGAACAAGAACTCGTCTTACTTCGTCGAATGGATCCCCAACAACGTCAAGACCGCCGTGTGCGACATCCCGCCCCGTGGTCTCAAGATGGCCGCCACCTTCATCGGAAACTCGACCGCTATCCAAGAGCTATTCAAGCGCATCTCGGAACAGTTCACGGCTATGTTCAGGCGCAAGGCTTTCTTGCATTGGTACACCGGCGAGGGCATGGACGAGATGGAGTTCACCGAGGCCGAGAGCAACATGAACGACTTGGTGTCCGAGTACCAGCAGTACCAGGAGGCCACCGCCGACGAGGACGCAGAGTTCGACGAAGAGCAAGAGCAGGAGATCGAGGACAACTAAGCCTCCTCCCGCCACTCCCCATCTCAGTCACACTACCCCAGTCCCGTCTCCCGCGAACCGCGTCGCGCGATGACTGCATTTTTTTGCTTCGATAGTATTTTTACGAGTACTTTTTACAATATATTTTGACATTTAGTTCCCCACCTCTAGGGAGTACACATTGATGTTGCGATGCATGAATAGCGGTTACATTCCCGGTTGTTTTCCTTGACGAAGGGCGGCTCTCTCTAATGTTTATTGCCGAATAAACAGTTCCCGACATGACGTGGCCCCTTCACTGACCATCGTATGGTGCTGACTACGCGACACGAAAGGAAAAGATCTTTTTGATAAGGCTGAACTTGAGTTTTTAATACCTAAGTTAATTATTAATTCTTTGTTTGTAACCAGTGTGATTTTTATTGGCTTTTTTTACTAAAAAGCTAATTATCGTACAATTTTTTCGAAGTCGATCAAAGTTTTTAATTATATTCCGGCTGGTGAATAATAAATACATTGAATTTATGTGAATTGTTTTATTCCTTCTTGATACATAAGTACTAGTAACAATACTTGAACACAGTAATTGTATTACAAACGTCCTTGCGTTGGCCATGATCTTGGCTCTCCGCCCTCCGGCTAGCAATCATAGAAATCTAGTTCATGAAATAGAATTTGCCCCACGCACACGTGTTATGTAGCTTACTACAACTAGTGTTAACTAAATTGATGCAAATTGCATTTCGTCGTCAACATCATCGTGGCTGCAAAGAAAGCTGACCTTTCTGTACCAAATGTCGAGGATTATTACCTTTTCTTTTCAATAACATTTGAATTCAATAATAACAAGTGTCAGCATTTAGTTTCTTCCGAAATCATTGTAAGATCTTATGGCTTACCGTCACGTATAGGCACAATAAATAACATTCAAAAGGAAACTACTAGCAGATACGGTTGGTATGCATATCGAATGCATTATGCACCGGATCCAGCCCACATTTCCTAGTCTAGCCGGCTAACGGGGATCCGACAGGCCATATGTATCACGTAACCAGTACAATAGCTGTAAAGCCTGATATTTTTTACTCGCTTGGAAATGCTAAGCAACATACGCTGAATATAAATTCATAAATATTTTTTTGAATAACTATAAAATATATTTGCTCTTATTTAGGTAGAATCTTGTCGACTTAATTTGCCTTAAATAAGGCGACATGTGATGTAAAACTCGCTAGTTCCGATTCTATCTTCTACTTAAAAACCTTTTTTCCTTTATTTTCAACATTCGTGTCTCACCTCTTGCATCTAAGGCTTAATTTTTAGATGTTTTTAGAAAAATACATTTTATTACAGTCAAACTGTGAATTTTGTAGGAACTTTCTTATGTCTTTATCTACAATAACAGTTTAAATCGACTCAGATTCCAAAAGCAATCTTACAAATTGATCTGCAAATCAACAAAATCATCAAGATGTTTTGTAAGCTTAGTAACTAGTAAGTATACGTCTTGTATACGTAGAAATAGGCACGTTTATTCACCAGTGTGACTCACCGGGTGTTAACTCCCACCCATTATGGTAAAGATGTCCGCCTAACTCAGACTGGATGTTGATTCACAAATATTGGATATGCTATCACGTAGACAGCATATCCAATATTTGTGACTACGTGCATATAAGGCGACGAAATCAATGCGGACAAGCCATATTTCCCACCACGTAGGTACGTCAAAGAACAATATAAGATAAGTACTAGTGGCTCAAAATGCGTTCAGCTATTTCTAAATTATCGCCAATGCCGAATTGACACACTTTAATGTGATCGGACACCATTTCTACCGTTTCATCTGTTATTCGTCCGGCATCTGCGAGCATTTTCACTAATTCGCTCATTGTGAAAAGCGAGTGAGCGACGACGCCATTGTTTTTGAGTACACTAACGCCACCTTGTTCCCGGTCTAGAACTACGACGGCGTCTGTGACGGTTAGGCCTTCGTCACGTAGCGTGCCAACTGTTTCAAGCAAGCTACCGCCAGATGTCACTACGTCCTCCACGACAAGACATTTTTGTTTCGGCTGAAAAATTCCTTCAAGTATTTTCTTGGTGGCGTAAAGTTTAGTTTCCTTTCTTTTCATGATCATAGGTGTTCCAGAATTGACTGCCATGACTGCTGAGATCGGGAGAGCGGCGTAGGGCACGCCGCAAAGGAGGTCGTGTTTTATTTCTTCTGCCATTTTCTGTAGATGCACTGCTACCGCCATCTGTAAAATAAAGGCAAATCTATTTACTACTGTAGATAAAAGTTGATTTATTCTTAAACAGATGTCGCTAAGCGTCTTTTAAATGTCTAAAATTATAAATTCTTATTTTAGAATTATAGCCAGAGATCCGACCGATACTGTACCAGAAACAAACGTGTTTTTGTAAAATAAAACTTATAGAAACTGTGCACGTCTTTATTTCATTAATAAAACTAATCGCAGTCAAGTAGGTACAAAGTTGAGATTTTAGCCGACATAATGTTATATTTTATTAGCTTGGCCTTTGACATAGAACTAGATAATTCCAGAAATAGTTATCCATCACTCATGTAGGTACCTCGTACGATAAGATAAATGGATAATTAAGTAGGTATTATGATATGATATCTTACACGATTTAGATTTTCATACACCCGCACAGTAAGAAAATGTATCTTATGCAAAACTTACACAGTTGTATATACCATTCCATATCTATATACCATTATAAAATTTTAATCATTTCTATGTCCAGAGGTAATAATTTCAAAAAACATCTTAGCGACGCAGGCGCCATCTGTCGTTTAAAATCTCTGTTGTGGTGTTCTAGTCAAGTATGTAGAGGTATTGTGAAGAATTTGAAGATGCTCGCCGCAACCCGTGTTGCTGGCAACATGGCTGAATAGCACTGCTAATCCTTTGTCTGAGGAATGATGTGCGGTTCCAGAGGAATTTTCTACCGCGAACGCTCCGCATGTAGAATGAGCTCCCTGCCGAGGTTTTCCCCGGGGGCTACAGTATGCGGTTCTTTAAGATTCAAGATGGGAGTAGGTAGGTAAGGTTCTTAAAGGCTCGGCAACGGCCGTGTGATGCTCTTGGCGTCGTCGCAAGCCTCCATAGGCGGCGGGAACTTTACTGTTTAACATCAGGCGGGGCGCGTGCTTCTTTGTCACAGTTATATATATTACTTATTGAACCTACTCACAAAATTTCATGAGAATCGGTTGAGAGATTCGACCTCTAGGCGGGAATAGCTGGTAATCGTCTGGACATCCGGACAATCCGGACATACGAAAAAAAATTAAGCCAACCTCAAACGGAGACGTTTTGTTCGCTCGGTCAAATAGTATTATATTCAATGACTAGTGTAAAGTTGTTGATATAAAAGGTGTAGGTACATTGATCGATGGTAATTTCAAGGTAACTTGGAACTAGGTCAATCTGGACCTTCCGTGACTTCCGTCAAGTTAAATTATATACCCACAAGCTTAAATGACCTAATTATTATAATATTGATTTGGCCTTGATTTGATGATTTATAAGTTAAAATTGTCTCAAAATGTAACCTCTGACTGCCCTACCAAGGTGATTTAAGTTTAGTAATTAGTTCCGTAAATTAAAAAATCACGTGCGTCAGTTAAATGTTATATTTAATTACCCATGCTTTAAAAGTATCTCTTAAACAATGAAGATATTCGGTGTTTCCCTTGGGTACAAAATACCGTTTTTGCTGTCGTCTATACTTTGTACCGTATATCATATGTATTCTGCCATGCTATGGCAAAAGACGTATCTTACTATGACATCCGTATAAAGATAAGACCTTTTACTGTAACACGGCAGTGTTTCTTTTTGGTCTGCTGACGTGTTTGTTAATTTTGATACGGAACCCTCTGTGTGCGACTCTGACTCGCACTCTGTAGGATTTTCAACCCTAATGATAAAACCGGCCAAGAGCAGGTCGGGCCACGCTCAGTGTAGGGTTCCGTAGTTGCCCATCCTTCACAATAGACGGGCTTAAAACAGCGGTTTTATTTGATACTAATAATGAACATAAAATATGGCTTTATTGCTTTAAAAATATTCGGCTTATAAATTAGAAACGGGCTCAATATAGGACGATGATAACTGAAGGATGAGTTATAAAATCCCACAGTACAAGCGAAGTTTGAAAAATATTGTCTATTTGAGTTCCACCGTGTGTAGAGGGAAGCGGTTGTAACAGGGTGCAGGGAGTTATAACCAACGTCATTGAGAGAAAGATTTCAAGCTCTTTATAAAGGTCGTAAATGCCAAAGTAAATGTAATAAACTTAACTTAACCACTTAAGGATGGAAAGTGTTCGTACGGAACCCTCGGTGCGCGAGTCCGACTCGCACTTGATCGGCTTTTTTTAAAATGATGTGTATTCAAAATTCAAAATTGTTCATTTGTGACTAAAATTATTACAGGTTACATCTCTAGGTGTGTTGGTTTTTAGGGTTCCGTACCCAAAAGGTAAAAACGGGACCCTATTACTGAGACTTCGCTGTCCGTCCGTCCGTCCGTCCGTCACCAGGCTGTATCTCGAGAACGGTGATAGCTAGACCGTTGAAATTTTCACAGATGATGTATTTTTATTGCCGCTATAACAAAAAATACTAAAAATAAAATATAAGAATTATTTAAGGGGGGCTCCCATACAACAAACGGGATTGGTTGCGTTAACTTTGCACCTCAGTTGTATGGGGCGCTATACATACCTGGTGCAAACTTAACTTAACCACTTAAGGATGGAAAGTGTTTGTACGGAACCCTCAGT
This sequence comes from Apotomis turbidana, assembly GCA_905147355.2. Lineage (NCBI taxonomy): Eukaryota > Metazoa > Arthropoda > Insecta > Lepidoptera > Tortricidae > Apotomis > Apotomis turbidana. Next base: position 3,044,147 of record LR990300.1, on the reverse strand, counting down.
GCGCGACTCCGACTCGCACTTGAACGGTTTTTTTATCATTTCAATGATCTAGTGACGATCATTTATCATCACCTTAACCTTGACTTAAAGCATGAGTAGGTAATTTAATTATGCCACGTTAGACAATTTTACATTTAACTCTATTTCATTTTGAATACTGCTCAGGGCTAACATATCTTGCTGCGACATAGCTTGTCGCACGACTTAGCGCCATCTGTCTTGCTCGCACGTTATTAAAAGGAAAGTGACAGGTAGCATTTGTCGCGCGACAAAGAGTCGCAGTCGCGTGTCATTGTTATGTTAGACGTGCAGGATTAAACATAGATTTAGGTGGACCTAAAGGAAAGGTCGCTTGCTTGGACCGCCTGCACAGGTTTTGGATAAGTTTTTCAATATGCATTATTTATGGCATCTGACATTTAAATTCCAGTATTTTTAAGCTAATGAACTTTTATACGTTACTAATTAATGTGGTTTCTTGGATAATTTTAGCATACCTACTAATTAAATATTAAGATTATTCTATAGAATCGTTAAATAAATCTATTTCGGTACCTGATAACTTAGGTATTATGAATGGCGATTTTCTGGGGTTCGAGACTTGGCATTTTTGGGCGATTTTACTCCTTAAGTACTCGTATTCTAAGGTCCTTACATACTCGTATATTCCAATTTACTTATAGTAGGTATAATACCTACCGCCTATTGTCTACCATTGTTTAATTTAAAGTGCAATAAATGTGTGCGATAAAGTATTGTTGTATTGTATTGTACAATATCCAAAAATAATTCTACTTTAACAGGAATCTGTAAAACTTTTAACAAAACATTTGTTCAGAAGTTATCAATTTGCTGACTGTCTTGAGATAGGAATAGATGTCGGGAAATGCACAAATTCCTTCACAGACCGACTAAACATAACACTTCAAACCGAAAACCGAACAACATTGAAACTTAATCCATTAAAATAACGCTCCGAAGGGAACAGACAGTTATTTTGAGTGTAAGGTTGAGTTTGTTTTAGTTTAACTTATTTTATTTCGAACGTATCTTAGAGTCGCTATTTGTGAACGCAGTGTAGGTACTTTTTTTTTATGACAAAGCAGTGGCTGAAATATCGTAAAATTCTAGTGGCTAGTGCTATGGCGTATCCCAGTGAGACTAAAAATTGTGTTGGATTAGGTTGGATTTTTTAGGGTTCCGTAGTCAACTAGGAACCCTTATAGTTTCGCCATGTCCGTCTGTCTGTCTGTCCGTCCGAGCTTAGCTCCGTGATCATTAGTACTAGAAAGCTGAAATTTGGTATGAGTATAGGTATGTATCACGCCGACAAAACGGTAAAATAAAAACTAAAGTGGGGTGAATTTTTTTTTCGTTTCAACACTAATGTGTGGGGTGTCGTTAAATAGATCTTTTAAAAATAATAGGGTCTCCAAACATTATTTATTGATATAAAGTCAGCAGTTTTGTAAATATTAGCTCCGAAAATAAAAAAAATAGCGTCCCCCTCTCTAACTTTTCAACCACGGGTCAAAAAATTATGGAAAAATTCATGAAAATGAGGCCTTATAAGTACTTTCAATGAAAACTATATAGAACAAAATCGGTCGAGCCGTTTTTGAGTTATCGCAAAATTTCATAATTTTCTTAAAAGGACGTAAGTTGGCTTCCAGAAGGTAATAAGTAATTAGTTACTTTGGCGTTTACGACCTTTTTATAGAGCTTGAAATCTTTCTCGTAACTTAAGTCTATTGTGAAGGATAAGCAACTAACTACGGAACCCTACACTGAGCGTGGCCCGACATGCTCTTGGCCGGTTTTTATTTTACTTACCTATTGAGATTAATTGGGTACCAATGAATTTGATATTTTACAACTAATGATTGACTATTTTAAGAAGTGATTGTATTGTACAGTCGCCATCAGATATAATCGCAGCATATAAGGCGTTCATAAATATGTGAACACGACTCTTATTGACTGGGCGTTACAGTACATGTTCATATATTTATGAACGCCTTATATGCTGCGATATATCTGATGGCGACTGTACAGTTCAATAATATTTTGTTCAGATAAGTGATTCTATTTTAATTTTGGAAAAAAGAATACAACTTGTTTTTAAGCAACCTGTCATCGTTTTTTGTATAGTTTGCATAAATCATTGTGACTAGCTTTGTCTTTTAATTAAGATGAGGTAAGAGTGTTTTAAATAGACTAATGTCAATCCAAAGTTAAACTTTAGAAGCTTTGTATGAATATTAAGTAGTAATGATAATAAATGACCCAAGCTTTTTAATAAAAAAAATAACTTTTATTAATTTAAATCCTAATCTCAGTCATTGGAACGAGTGAACGCTCAAATTAGTATACATGTTACATAGGTATGAAGGGAAAAGAAACATTTTTGTATAGAATTTTTAGTCTATGACCACAAAACATCAGTTCTTCATAATGAGTTAATGACTATCTAAAACTGGGGTAAAATGACTCGCTGGGTCCCTATTTCTTTTGGTGTATTTTTACTTACCTAAGCCATAAAAGGATTTGGCAACTTCAAACTTCCGTCCTATAAAAATGTGGAAAAGTGACCTAGCCAGTTCTTTCCCTTAGTCTTCAGTCCTGTCTGTCAACTTTGAAAATGGGACTTAGCCAGTTTCTTCCCTCAGCCCTTCATATGTGTATCCTCAACGACTAATAAGTTCCATCCACACCATTCCTTCTGGATGGCACCCAGTTACAGTCCTCATGGATCCAGCCGTTAGGTCATAGGGGAAAAATCTAATAAAAATCCAAATCTGTGAAGCCGATTGCGTAGTATTCGCGTAGGTACTTGGCAACGAATCGCCCATTAAATACCGTTTACTTTATAGGATTTTACTCCGGGATGTAAATGGAATCGGGAAATGAGGTTGAAAAATAGAAGGTTGCAAACTTTGTGCCAGGGATCCGTGTTAGTAAATAAACAGACTGTACAGGGCGTATATGTATTCGAATTTCCCTATTATCATAAGTTTTACAACAAGGAGCTAATGTTTAAGATGTTAAATCACTATACCTAGGCATAAGCAACAAATTTAATGGGTGTTCAAACCAGCAGTAAATAAAACGCTTTTTGACCACCTAGAGTGAAAAATTGGTAGTTTTTAACTTTTAACCCCATTCGAGTTTTAGGACGTGAAGTCTGAATTATTTTAGTACAGTGAGGAAGCTTTCTCCCCACGCACGAAACATTTCTCATAATAGGAAAGCATTGTTATTTTTAGCCTTGTTCTAATTGGCCTTATATTTGGCAGGTAGAGAATGCCTCATGGCATTAAGTCGGCCATTTGTACAGGTTTTTGAAAACACGTTTTGGCTATGGAGCTAAAAAAACCCGTGCGCAGACGTTTGAATTAATGAATTTAAATAAATTTTTCAGATTAAAAAAATTCAATCCATGCATATTGTTTATGTAATTTACACTTTTTTTTTCAATAGTTTTGACATTTTTAGTACTAGTAAAATCTTAATATTTTAATCTTAGGTAGTTGTAGTAGTTTCGTACAGCGTCAATGTGTAGGTACAAATCAAATAAATTGTGCATAAGATTTAGTGTTTTTTAAATGGGAAACAAACCCATACGAAACATTTAGGACCAGATACCTCGCTCAGGTGGCGGACTACAAAAAAACAGCGAAAGTGAAACATAACTTTAAAAGGAAAATATCACCTGCACCTGCAGTTAGCACCTGGTATACGGCGTCGCATACATTTGTATTTCGAGGTCTAAAATAAAAATTAACCACCTTTGCCTTGATATCGCCGAGTAGCACCGCGCCAATGAGGGCATGTTGTCTATTGCAGCCATCAACAAGAGTTCACCATGACATTATAATTTCATGGTGAGCATTTTTGTGTGTTATCACACATGACCCACAGATACCTACGTATATGGGTTATGGGTGTCCTTATAAGGGTGTTGTCTGCTAAACCTAATAATAACAAGATGTCACCATTACCAGACATCACGTACCTCAGATTGAAGTAGATCGGCTACCTTATAAGGGCGTTGTCTGCTGTAACCTCAGACCATTGTAACCTACACCAAGAGCTCACCATGACAGTGACACCACGTACCTGAGGGGGCCTATGATGGTTGCGTTTATCACGTGATAAATAACCGATAAAGCATCTGTCACTCACACTCGCATTTTGTCAAAACGTGACGGATGCGTTGTCACTTATTTATCGTGTGATAAAGCAATAATTATAGGCCCGCAGATCGAAGTATATGGGCTCCCTTATAAGGGTGTTGTTTGCTGGAACCTACAACATGCTCACCATGAGAGAGGGGTGTGACACCACGACCCTCAGATCGAAGTAGATGGGCGTGCGTCGACCCTCCTTCGCCTCGATGTCGCCGAGCCGCACCGCGCCTGCGTCGTACAGCTGCACCGCTAGTTGCTCCCTGGACATCATCTGTAAATAATGTCAGGGATTTAAACACGATACACGAAGTAAATACGCGCGGGTCTTTAAAAATAAGATATAGGCTACGTCAGCGACATTGAGAGCACACGAACGCCAGCAATGGAGATGAAGCAGTCGCCGTGACCGAATACTGTCTTGAGATGAGAGATAATCTACATAACGTAAATTAAAATGTTAATACACCACTGACACAAGCGGTCACCATGAGACCCTCATTCAATGAGTGATATAGAAAATGCTACTAAAGCTGAACATGACTACAAAATATGGAATTCTTAGCTTCAATATTGGCTGAGATCTTGTCACAATACAATACAATACAACAATACTTTACCTATTGCACACCAACAAGAAAAATATTACACTAGAAATCTTAAATGAAATAATGGTAGATAGACAATCGGCGGTCCTATCGCTAAAGAGAGATCTCTTCCAGACAACCTTTGTCACTTGTTCCTATTTAAGCTGAATATCTTTGAAATAGTCATGTTTTCCTCAAACATAGCTAAGAACCATCTCGACGGACAAGTATTTCGATTAAAAAAACTGCACTCAAATAGGTCCTTCCGTTTGGGAGCTATGATGCACAAACAGACACAGATGTACACAAATATACAGCTACACAAGTTAAACTTATAACATCCCCCTTTTTTGTCGGGGGTTAAAAATTGCAGAAAGTCAACAAAAACTTTCCAGAAACTTTCCCAATGTCTGTTTTAGGAAAATTCTGAAAAAAATATGAGTATTTGAAGAAAATTTCTTTGGGGGAATTAGGCGCGGGCGGATCCAGCAGTAAAATAGGTTGTGGGCGCATTCGAAAATAATATGTTATGCTAGACGTTCCCTCTAAAATTCCGGAAACCCTCTGAAATTCTAGTTGCATTTTCTATCTTTATCACTTTTTCACAAAAAATAACCGACTTCAATGCGAACGAGAACAACTACTTCCGATATACAATAAAAAAAAACTGATGTGCCTAAAATATTTGAAGAGTTTCCCCGATTCCTCATGGAATTCGTTATCAGTTCTACACCAAATTTGTATGGGACCAAATTATGTTTGACTAGGCTTCGCACAGGTGCAATGCTGATAAATGATGCTTGTATTATATTATATAAACCTTCCTCTTGAATCACTCTATCTATTAAAACAAAACCGCATCAAAATCCGTTGCGTAGTTTTAAAGATCTAAGCATTACATAGGGACAGTCAGACAGCTGGAAGCGAATTTGTTTTATACTATGTAGTGATGATATCGGTTCATAAATGATGGAGTACCTACTGAGGTAACAAACATAAAAAAAAAAACCGGAATTGAGCAGTCTTTTCTGTAGTCTCTTGAAAAGGTGAATGATCTATGAGACAAAAACTGTCTTATTTGAATTTGTCCCAGAAACTACGAGCTCAGGAATGCAGCCGTAAATTAATCAATGGAAAACTTTTGAACGATTGATGAAAGATGTTGTTGTCGATGACTTTTGACTCATCTCAATTGCCTTGGTCATGATTCCACTTCGTGCAAAAAATTCCATGGTTGCGTAATAAATACACGAAATTTCGTTTGCCACATATGACTGTCGGATACATAAGTACGAGCATGTTTATATACCGGGTGTAGTCTGTAATAGGAGCAAACAATTGAATCAAATTCTTAATTGAACAACATTTATTTAACAAAATTTGTAAATATCTTGTAAAAAAGGTTTGTTTAAAGAAGCAATGTATTGCGAAATATTTGCTATTTATTTAATTAAAGGGAATGTTAATGTTAGGCGGCGGCATCGCAGCATACATTGAAAATACGATCTTATTTTCGTTAATTTTGAAAAGTAGGTAGAATCTATATTTTAATTCATTGCTGGAAATACATTCTTAATAACAAGTCAACAAGTTATGAAGTAGGCTTAATTTAAGCTTTCTAATTCTAAATTTATATACTTTTAGTTTAGCTTAGACAACCCTAAGACATACTTTTATTTATCATTCATCATTCATTATCACTGTTATCATATCCATTAGATATTCAATGTGACATAATTAACCCATTATAATATGCAATAATTATGAAATAATAGTAACAATCAGCGATACTGCTCAATGCCGATTTGGAGCAGATATTTTATTTTTAATATATTTTAATGTCTTATAGTATTAGCTTGAATATATCTCTCAAAGTTATGATAATGGTAAGCGTAAAAAAACCGGCCAAGTGCGAGTCGGACTCGCGCACCGAGGGTTCCGTACAAACACGGTTCGGTTTAAAAAAAAAAAAATTTAGAAACCTCGATATCATTTTTGAAGACCTATCCATAGATACACGTATGTGTTTGATGAAAAAAAAAAATTTGCGTTTCAGTTCTAAGTATGGGGAGCCCCCAATATTTATTGTTATTTTTTTATTTTTGCATCAAAATCTTAATGCGGTTCACAGAATACATCTACCTACCAAATTTCAACAGTATAGCTCTTATAGTTTCGGAAAAAAATGGCTGTGACATACGGACGGACAGACGGACAGACAGACGGACAGACAGACAGACATGACGAATCTATAAGGGTTCCGTTTTTTGCCATTTGGCTACGGAACCCTAAAAAAGAGTGTTTCTGTTCAATAAGCAATTACTGAAGATGGAACTGCAATCAGCTACACCACTGCCACTATATTTAACTACTAAAGCCTGTCAGCCATTAAATGATTCCTAAATCTTACGATTACCATAAAAAAAAACACTTCCCAGAACATCACCTGTTTTATTAAAGTCATACTTGAGTTTGAATGCGGGTGTAAATGCATCTTGAGCTCTACAATTTTCAACAGTGTAAGTCAAAACAATTTTTGGCGACATTTTCGATTATTCAAGTATTATTTAACCTTATAAATAGAAAACTCTTCGGATTTTTAATAATTGAATGAAAACAGCAAAGTTATGTCAGGCCATAACCATAACACAATTATTTCAATTAAGTAAGTGGCATAAATGGTTATTACCTTTGCTCAATCCTTCAGAAAAAAACGCAACACAAAAAACGCGCAAACTTTTCAAAATGGCCGCAAGCTTTTTACTTTTTATAGACTACGGAGCGACACATTCAGTCCACTAGCCTGGAGGTCTCATACTGAATCATCAAAGTAAATAAACAAATTGCTATCGACTGGTACCGGTTATATTATACGATAACAGATACATATATTAATGGAAGTGCCCTCTATATATTTATAAACATTTACATGCAATTAATAAAAGGTCAGAAAGGATTGGTCGCCGAGGAATGCCCGATATCATTGTTGAACTTGAACCAACTTACTATTTCATTTCATCACGGGTTTTTTTTTAAATTTTAACTAGATTTTACTTACAGTAAAATTCCATATTTCACGCCACACTCTATACTTATGCATGTATGCATTTTCGGTGTAGGTCAAGTCACTTAATCCTATCCACATCCTATCACTTAAATTTTATTTATTAAAAACAAATCTCATGCATGCATCCAAATATTATATCCACAGCGCAGGTTTCGTCATATTATTTATTATATAGCGTGATTATCACGCCGACAAAACGGTGAAATAAAATTGATACATACACATACTCATACCAAATTTCAGCTTTCTAGTACTAATGATCACGGAGCTAAGCCGTGGACGAACGGACAGACGGACAGACGGACATGGTGAAACTATAAAGGTTCCTAGTTGACTACGGAACCCTTATTACATTATATTAATTAATAAATAATTAATCAGAATAATCAGAACCATTTATTAACTAATATAAAAAAAATACTCAGTCAGACTGCCACATTGAATTCAATGTGAATGTTATTTTGCGTTAAATATCAATCATAAGCATCATTGCTATATCTAGTATCCTAAAACACGGAACAAGTTAAATAAAACATTGCAATTGAATTAGGAGCTCATAAAAAGCAGTTTCGCTTTTTGCTTTAATTTTAGTCCAATTGGGTAAAACAACAAAAAACTTGCTTTAATATAATAAGGTGATGTAACGAACCTTTTTTATGACTAGTAATATAAGATTATTCAATTCTGTACAAAATCTGCTCGATAGTTCAAAAACAAACCTGTTGGAGTCTACTGTTGGACATAGGTCTCCCCAAGGATACACCATTGAGCGCGATACTCAGCCACTCTCTTCCAGCTGCCACCGTCATCCTATCCTGCCAATATCATCCAGATTCTTTTGCCGAGACACGGTTTCCAACAACCTTTACTTTAGAAAACTACTGTGAGTCTAAGACATATTAAAATACCTACGAAACTGTGCTCGGTTGGCCGCCGCGACTGATCGGCTCTTCTGATGATGAACTGCGAACCGATTCGAAACATGTCGAGCGATATTCGACATCTACTACGTGAGGAGTAAACCCGTTTCGAATTTTAACACGTACCCATATACTTCCTCATTGTCTATCATAGTTGCCACGTGCCAGTTTTCTAGAAAATATGACCAGCCCACTGCCATTTCAGTTTGCTAATTCTTTGTTTCTGTGGCGGATCATCTTACGGCTGGAGCACCCTTTGGTCATCGCATATGACTAGCGGCTATGTGAGGATTCTTTGCGAATCTGTTGTTTTATACGTTTTCAACTCCCAATACCTGCACTTTTCGAAAATTCCTAAATCGCCAAAATGTTTTTACGATGCGAAAAATGGAGAAAGTTAATTGTTGAGGCAGGGCTCGAACCTGCGCCGCGTCTCCAACGGCTTTCCGGGCCAACACGAGCGTCCTACCTATTGGACCACTGAACCTGATGCGAGAGCCATTGTTATTTTTTTATAATTTTTGTTTATTGAACCTGCTCATAAATTTTCATAACAATCTGTTGAGAAATGCGACCTCTATAGAGGAAATCTTTTTTCCTAAGCTGAAACCTACACTTCGATCGCTTTGTCTTAAGTATATTCTTTTATTTCAATCTTAGGTTGCTTAAATATTAATACCCCACTCCACACTAAATCTCTCAGCCAAATCCACTTTCACATATCAATATTATATTTAGACTGGCTGTTTGGAATGCGCCATTCCGTCCGTCTGTCCGTTCCGCTGAGTGTTTCTCGTAAACAAAGATAAAGATAACTTATCATTGGATCCGTGAGTGATCTGTTGTGACTGTATTTCTTTGTTTATTTTTTGTAACTGTTTTGAGGATTATGGGTCTTTCAGCTATGTATGAGCCGTTGATGGAAAGATTCGAAGCCAATAATAACATTTCTGAACCGTTTAAAAAGAACGGTTAAGTACGAATCTGACTCGCGTACCGAGGGTTCCGCACAAATACTTAGGTATCCCATCTTAACTGGCTGGGTTTAGTTAAGTTTGCACCTGGTATGTATGGCGCTGGATACAAATGAGGTGCAAAACGCATGGATCACGTTTGTTTTATGGTATTATAAATAAGATAAGATAAGATAAGATATTTATTGAATAATAACTTATTTTACAGTAATAATAACTATAGCCTAAGACATTCTACTTGGCAAAAAATTACATGCGCCTCAACTAGGATTCCCTGTGTTTCAGGCATAAAGAGGACTAACTTATTAACAATTTCTTAAATAAATAATCATAAACACATGAAACAATAATTTAGTTCTTATTAAATAGTTTGACAAATTATCGATCGGATACAAAAATATTAAATTAGAATGAATACATGAAAATCAACTTAGAACAATCAGTAAACTTCTCTGTATCTTCGTATGACATATTTTGTAGCGCTTCTTGGAGTGTTTTCTAACATTTCGCGTAGCTGAGCGGATATATCCAGCTTCGTATTAGTACAGAAGGGGACCCAGCGAAACAAAAAATCTAAAACAGAAGTGACTTCTTCGAATAGTTTTAGAGCAAACAATATATCCTTTCGCCGTTTATTAGTATACTCAGTGCTATAAGGGATTGCGGCGTGCTGTTTAAGTTAAGGACCGTGCTTAGTATAAATAGTTGCCGAACGGTTAGTACTTCACAGGACTTATAAAGAAGATTAGTAGAGTAGAGGAAAGGACGGGAAGTGGATACCTTTAGAATTGCTCTTTGAGCTCTTTCTAAGTTTATTAATGTAGTTTTGGCCAGCCCGCCCCATGAGGAAATGCAGTACGTTAATATCGATTGACATAGGGCAAAATAGACTTGTTTGATTAAATGTGAGTCCGCAAATGAACGCAGGTTTTTGAACACAAATATAAACTTACGTACTCTATTGCATAAAGTTGCGATGTGATATTTAAAAGAGAGAGTATCATCAATTATGATTCCTAAATACTTAATTTTGGTAACTGCGGCGGAGCTGCTATATCTGGACATTTGCATTGTGTTTTATTGGGATCCTTACAGTTGTGCGAGTAGAGTTTGGGGTTATTTGGTGTTAAATTAGATTTGCGCATGGAAATCTTTACGAGTATGTAGTTCGTTTTGTCCGAATTAAGTGTAAGTAGAATATTTATTTTATTTTACTTGTTAGTATTTGTGGTAGGTATAGCGGCAACAGAAATATCGGTGATTATTTTTCCGACCCAAATATCGACCAATAGAATTGCACCATTCGACGTCACGTGGTACAACCTACATGGTATTATACTGATAATTTTTTGAATATTTTCTCTGGTAGTTGCTATATATAAAAAACAAAACATAATCCAGTCAAATTAACCACACGTCAAACTGACAGGTTGAATTCAATTGTGAAAATTGGAGATTTTGCATGAAAATGAGTCGATTTGGAGTTTGTTCTCTGTCCACCATCGATAAAAAAGTTTGTTAACTGTTCATTTCATCTCATGGTGCAATTCTATTGGCCGACATTTGGGACGGAAAAATAATCCCCCGAATACCACACGAGCTTCAAAATGAAGCTCTTGTGGTATTATAAGTGAATATTTCTGTCTTACTATCACGGTACACGAGATACAGGTTGGTGACAGACGGACAGACAGACCCCAAGCAGCACATTAGTGAATTTTGCAGCTTATCTTATAGCTTTAAGTTCTAAATGAGTGGTTTAACAGTGTTTGATACAACTTATAGCTTTAAACACAACTCAAAACTGTATATGAGTTCATCCTATCACTTGTAGTTGCATAGGAGCGTTTTTTGTTTCTACTTTATTACTTATGGTGGGATAAAGTCGATTTTGCTACTTAAAGTTGCATGAAGGTTCAAATTGTCACTCAATAAGAAGCAATAGTGCTATATAAGGCCTTAAAATCACTTATAAGCAACTTTTACATACAAGTGGAAACATACCCTTATTTGGAACTAAAAGTTCCAAATGACTAGTACAATAGCGAATTATATCACCAATAGTGGCTAAAGGCATAATTTTACGGCTCTTTTAGAACCAAAAAATATTGCAACTTTAAGGCCTAAGAAGTACCTTATTGCCACTCCAACGCATAAATAGGTCTCAGTAGGAGGTTCTTGGAACCAAAAGCAGTTATTTTCACTTATTTCAAACCACTAACGAACTAAAAGTTCTATTATAGTTCCTATTTGCGCCTTGTCAAAATATATTTAATAGTCTTGCTTGTTTAATAGTCTACAAAAGAGCAAATAATTACTATTGGTAATATCATTCACTGCTTTGCCACTCGCAAGATACAAATAAGTGATTATTAGACTTGATAGTTCCAAATAAGGAACAAATAAGTGAAAATAAACACTGTAGGATCTTTTTTGTTTCGCCATGTTTACAAATGGAAGCCTATGAAAATTGATAATTTTAACCAGAATTTTATCACACTCACGCATAATCACAGACTTTTGATAGTTGTGACGATGTTACTTTAACATTGTACGTAACCTACAATCATTAGGTCAGGTTTTTAACAGTTTTATTTATTATCAGTATCTATTCCTTATTTAATTTAGCACTCTCTTTTTTAATATTCCTGATCAAATGAAGGGCGCGTCGAAATTTACAAAGAAAACATACTATAGTTTCACAGTAAAAAAAAATTCGCAAGAATTTCGTGCTTATTTCAATGCTTGTATAACGTAAAGTTTTAATCACAATCAAACAGACATATAAATCCAAAATTAATATGGCGGATCACGCCCAAGTAGCAAAACACTCCTGTAAGACCCGCTATATAAGATTTAACATCTTATAGCCGTTCTATAGCCGTCTTGTCTATGACCATTATCTCGAATTGTCTTATAGGAGTCTTATAAAGGTTATAAATTTGGCCAACTATCTTATAACAACATTGTACATGACTATTTGAGGTGCAAGAGCCATCAATCCTATAACTTAGTCTCTCTAACTTCTATAGGATAACTTTATAAGTGTCTTATAAGCCATACAGGCTTATAAGCACACTTTATAAAACTGTTACCAATGTGTCTAGAATAGTCTTATAAACGCATTTAGTAAAATGTTTACTCCTTTTACCGTTTTACTTCTTTCTTTCATAGGATGTATAATCCTATAAGTGTCATAGAAAATGTTGGTATAGGGTATAGGCAGGCTTATAAGCGCGTTTTATAAAACTGTTACCAGTGTTTATAGTTTGGTCCTATAAACACATTTAGTAAAATGTTCACTTCTAATACCGTCTTACTTCTTTCTTTTATAGGATGTATAATCCTATAACTGTTATAGAAAAAGTCACTATAGGATAACAAATTTATAGGACTGATTTAACCCGGTCGCTACTTTTAAAAGATTATTGGCACTAAACTAGCATATTATATGATTGCTGTAAGTAAGTTTTACTTATAAGCGTCTTGCACTTGCTGTTAATAGTCGAATGTCGGCCATCCACGGCCTCCATTTTGATTAATTGGATTGGATGAAGAGTGGTACGGGTGAAATCCGTGATGGTTCCGTACCATAAAAATGCCTGTGAAGATGATAGTTTTAATAATGAAGATAATTTAGAAATGTATGGTGCTAGTCTTACCTTTTGACCTAAATTCAATAAAGTCACCATATATATAATTTAATTTCCGTGCAAATCACCATTTACAATTAGCTGGAAAGAATATACTTGTTGGTGGTACGGTTGACATTTTGTTTACGTATATTTATTTGTACGTTACACAACGCACATTTTTAGTACCAGTTATAAAAAAAAATACAACCAAATAGAGAACCTCCTGTATTTTGAAGTCGCTTGAAATATTACCCTGAATATTCAATAGTGTATAATTCAAATTGATATCCTATCAATTTCATCACGGTTCACTTTCGTCAAAAAGAACCCTAAAGATAAAAATGGCGATGTTAATTATTTTCTATAATAGCATGACATAGAACAAATGGTTTTATAAAGGTCCTGGCGCGTGCAATTAAAGTGCATCCGATCCGCCATAACCGCAATGGCTACTTTGTTCATATAATTATCGAAAAAATAAACAATTGTATAATATTTAATATTAAACTGTTCACGAGGGGCATGAAAACAAGCTTTCTAGCGTAATGTAAATTATCAATAAAATTAATTTCGCCAGCAAAGTATCTGGGCATACTTCTCTAAATAACATTTTAAGTTTAACACTTAATCACATTTTGGAAACATGATATGGTCAAACACTTTTCCATGTTTTACTTCATTTTTATTATGACACATCACTTGGCACGAAGTAAAAATAAACGAATTCATCATGCCCTATAGCACTATTCCCGCTGGCCACAAAAGGATCAATTACTCCAGTAATGGCATGCGCCAGATCGTTATAGGACTAATTGTGCTTATTAAGTGCGTTTTCCGGATACTTATAGGAGCATTTTATCTTGTAAGTGCACCTAACAAGATGTTTTCAAAATTGAATTGCACTCTACTGGACTCTTATAAAACTACTATAAGACGTAATAGCACTATAAACTGGGCCAAAACACGGTTTTATAGTAGTTTATTGGAGCTCTATAGGACTAATAAATACATGGTCCTAGAACGTTTACACGACTAAATTTTGCTACTTGGGCGTATTACTTTTAATAAAACACAATTTGACAGTTGCCTCGCCACTCAAAGATAATTTTGGCGACTCATTTATCACTCATTGACCGAACTGAAATGTTTTCATTCGTTCACTGCGCATAACTTTCACCCATAGTTCTAATTACCACTTAAGGTAATTGTGAGATCTCTTATGGATTCTATTTAGCACCAAAAATAGGCTGCAATTTTTCTCCTTTTGGTTCTATACTGGTGGCATAAGGGTTCTTGCCACCTATATAGCACTTAGTCATGGTGGTAAATTTCACTTAAGCATCTAATTAGATATGATATACGAGCTATTTAGACCCAGTTGTGCTACTTGGGACAGACCGACTCGCGGAGTCTTATAGTAATAGGGTCCCGTTTTTTTCCCTTTGGGTACGGAATCCTTAAAAACTACCCTTCATAATCACTATGATTTTCAAGGAGCCATATATCCAACCAAAACCAATTCGCATGCGTGTTGCCGACCCTTTAAAATCTGTACATCACTCCTTTTTTGAAGAATCCATAGGGTAGTAGTTCCTCGGGCAAACCTCCTCCATTTGAAGTCGGTTGAAAAATAAAGTTGGACAAAGAGCTTTGTAGCCCGCAAGTATCTGTCGCCGCTCGCAAATGCAACAGTGTTTTTTGTTCGCGTGTCTGGGTAACGGTCCCTGCCAAGTCCCAGCAGTCGCTTCGTAGTAAATTGGTTCACGCGAATAAATCACAGCCCGTCTAGCACAATTATGCTTCGTGATTCTTGTCGCGTGGCATAGCGTCACCCGTCACTCACTCTCTCACAGTCACAGTATTACACACGTGCAGAAAGAGATAGATAAATATCTCGCACGAGAATGAGTCGCCGTCGTGCTGGGTTCGGGCAGGGGTCACTTATAGTGGTGTGGCTTCCATATTACCCAGATCCTACCAGCTATTTTAAGGCAATTGATCTTATCTTACTGCACTTTACCTAAGCTATAGAAAGCCAACTGGAAACCAAATCCATCACGCAATTATACGGACCCGCGATAATGTGTGACCATACCATACCCTACACCATGGAACAGGCTAATATAAATTTATAGTCCTACAAACAGTTTATGTGGGTCAAGTTGCATGAGGGACAGATATATGTATATGATGAAATGTAGAACCACTGACATTTACACCATGCCGTGGCAATGCTCGGGGATTTGTCCAATTATCTTAGTACAAGTACCTACTTAGCCTATTCCTTTTCGCATCAGTTAAAATGCACAATAATAAAATGTGTCAGCGGTTGAGCGCTGTATCTAATCATAATTGTGAACAAAGAGATAGTTAGATATTAAACCTACTTTCAACCATTTTCATTCGCACGTGAGCCAATCCTCGCGGGAATGACTATAGCTTCGACTCCGTGAATACTAAATGTATGAGAAATTTTAAGTGTACTTGTTTCTTCGCGGTCAAGGTTGGCAGTCTGGAGATAGACGTACATATATACAGACAGACAACAGAGGGATGGACGTACATAATGCGAATAGTTGGTCGAGCGAGCGAAGCGTCTCCGTTTCAGATGGGCCCAAAATACTGTGTTTTTGGATGTCCAGATGCTTTCCAGCGGTTATCGCCTAGAGGTCGCATTTCTCAACCGATTCTCATGAAATTTTGTGGATACGTTCGATTAATGTATGCTAATAGGTATAGAATTTCTTGTCAATTCAGGGGGGGTATTCGACCAATTTTAGAGATATAATGGAGATCTCTCCTTTTCATCGCCATCCGTCACTTTTGACGTGTGCCTACTTGACAAGTGGCGATATCCCTAGAACATCGCAACTTCGTCAATTCGGACGCGCAAATTTTTCGCTTCCTTTGTATGTGACGGCATAAATAACAGGCGCATACTTTAAATTGACCGCGTAGTACGTGAAATTAGTCCGTTACGTTTCGTTAAAAACAGAAATTTATATACATGAATAACATTTTTGACAATCATTATCGCCTTCGTATTTCCAAAATTGAGATGAGATATGTCACTTTGAAGCTCATCGCATGTAAATGACAGTTCAATGGCGATATAACTGTTATCTAATAGAGATTTGACGTTTGGCGATATCTCAAACGGCATTCTCGAATTGGGCCCCTGTTTTTCGAAAAAAATGCTGACATAATTATGTAATCCTTATTGCACAAAATAAATCGTATCGTACTTACAAAAGGCGGACTTTGTGTCATGAGGTAGGTATTCTCTACTTCTAAATTTCAGCAATTTCGAAGCATATCCACGAGGTATTCACTATTCCTCGGTCCTCGAAGTTGTCGACGAATACGTCTATCTATAGGTCAGACGATCCAATTAGGCAGGTCCAACTTCGAGAAAGAGATCAATCGACGGATTCAACTCGGATGGGCAGCGTTCGGGAAACTGCGAAGTGTCTTCTCGTCCAAGATACCTCAGTGCTTGAAGACAAAAGTCTTCAACCAGTGCGTATTACCGGTGATGACCTACGGAGCCGAGACGTGGTCTCTAACTATGGGCCTCTTAAGGAAGCTCAGAGTCACTCAGCGAGCTATGGAAAGGGCTATGCTCGGGATCTCTCTACGTAATCGAATCAGGAATGATGAGATTCGTAGACGAACTAATGTCACCGACATAGCAAACAGGGTTAGCAAACTGAAGTGGCAATGGGCAGGGCACATAGCTCGAAGAACCGATGGCCGTTGGGGCAGAAAGGTTCTCGAGTGGAGACCACGTACCGGCAAGCGCAGCGTAGGACGGCCACCCGCAAGGTGGTCGGACGACCTGGTCAGGGTTGCGGGGACTCGCTGGATGCGGGTCGCTTCTATCCGGCCCATGTGGAAGTCAATTGAGGAGGCCTGTGTCCAGCAGTGGATGTCCTATGGCTGAAATGATGATGATGATGATGATTCACTATTCAGCCGACATTTTTTTCAACTGCGTATTTGAAACACACGGCACTTTCAGCCTGACATTTTTAAATACTCTGCACCTCTTTTCTATACGACATCATAGACATGAGGTGCAAACTTAACTCAACAGCAACTTATACTATAATGGTTTTTTAATGCGATCCAGATCGGGGTTAGACTTAAAGCTTGTCATTAGAGGTTACGGGTCATAGGTCAGTGAATGGCACTCGACTGTGGCGTGGGGTAAATTACCCCAGTTTTGGGGTAATTATCGTAAGGTGAACGATCATTTCGTGCAATACTAATCCCACCAAAAACATTTCATGTAAAATTGACGGCCAAGACTCATATTCTCATAACGCTTTCGCTGTAAAAAGTTATCAGATCCCAGGAAAAGCCAAGCCCCTAAGCCCCGACTTTACTAACCCCACCACCTTGGTTTAAAAAGTATGGCATCAACTGGCTTCAAGCCCCTAAACCCGGAGTTTACTAACCCTACACCTTTGTTTCAAAAGTATGGCTTGGCCGTTTCATAGAGTACCGTAAATAAGTCCAACGGACCGTCTGGCCCATATGGTATCAAGAAACTAAGTTTATGTCTTTGATAATATATACTTATAAACTTAATTCCTTACGATATGGGCCGGACAGTCCGCTAGACTTATTTACGGTAGTCTATGAAACGGCCAAGCCATACTTTTGAAACCAAGGTGTAGGGTTAGTAAAGTCGGGGCTTAGGGGCTTGGCTTTTCCTGGGATCTGATAACTTTTTTACAGCGAAAGCGTTATGAGAATGTGAGTCTTGGCCGTCAATTTTACATGAAATGTTTTTGGTGGGATCTCATTTCTTTTTGTAAGGTGCTTTAGTTTTTTTAATTTTTTTGGGCTGTAGGGTTTCTTGAGCGACAACTGAAGTAGACAATTGTGTATTTAAGAAATACTTAATTCTAGCCCCATATATATACACTTTTATCCCCTATTATGGGAAACCCATACAAACTTCCATCCCCTTATTTAAAGGGTGGGGGGTGATTTTTTAAAAGTCCTACAATATGTATTTGATTTATAACAATGAGTCCCTATAGGTTTCAATTTTCAGACCTCTAGTATCAAAATTTGCGGAAGTTTCATACAAACTTCCATCCCCTAGTTTAAGGGGTTGGGGGGTAAAAGTTCCAAGTTTTAGAATTATTTTGTTGTTTGTGTACTAATACTAGCTTACATACCAAATTTCAGCTTTCTAGGTCATCGGGAAGTGCCCCAGAGGTTTTGATACGTCAGTGAGTGAGTGGCAAAATCGGCGTATTTTAGGTACCTATAAAACCTAAAGTATAAAAGCTAGATCAATTAAATTTTGTACATTTTATATGTTTGCTAACTGCATCTTAACCTGAGAATTTCTGCGCTCTAGTGTTAACTGGGACGAAACTATGAGGGTTTGAATATGAGACGAAACGGTTCGAGAAAAGGTAGGTAGTGCCCCCTTCTTTTTTGTTCGTCTTGGCGGGGGCACTACCGTGCCCCCAGATATTTAAAATACGAAGTCGAAGTGTAGATATGGAAGTAGTAATAATTGTGTATAAGAAATACTTACGTTTATATACTACTTTTATCGCCCATTATGGAAAACCCATAAAAACTTTCATCCCCTTATTTAAAGGGTGGGGGGTGATTTTTTTAAAATCCTAGAATATGTATTTTATTATTTATAAATAATAAAGGAGACCCTATATAAATTTTCAGACCTCTAGTATCAAAATTTGCAGAAGTCTCATACAAACTTCCATCCCCTAGTTTAAGGGGTTGGGGGGTAAAAGTTCCAAGTTTCAGAATTATTCTATTGTTTGTGTACTAAACCTAGCTTACATACCAAATTTCAGCTTTCTAGGTCATCGGGAAGTACCCCAGAGGTTTTGATACATCAGTGAGTGAGTGGCAAAATCGGCGTATTTTTGGTACTAATAAAACCTAAAGTATAAAAGCTAGATCAATGAAATTTAGTACATTTCATATGTTCCCTAACTGCATCTTAACCTGTGAATTTGGGTGCTCTGGACGGGACTGGGACGAAACTATGAGGGTTTGAAAATGAGACGAAACGGTTCGAGAAAAGGTAGGTAGTGCCCCGCCTCATTTTTTTCGTCTTGGCGGGGGCACTACCGTGCCTCCAGATACGTTATAAAATAGTTTCTTGGCTATATACATGAAGCTTGAAGTACTCTCTCTTCCATTGTATCCCACGTGGTAGGGTCAGCCTTCCTTATCTTCTTCCTCTACTTCGCCCTAATCCTTGACGTCGTCGGAGACATTGTATTTCTCCATTTCTGCCAACAGCAAATTTGTCCAGGTGGTCTTCTCCCTCTAGGTCTGTTTTGGTTGACAAATCGAGTACCTACTCGGTTTCTAACATAATCGGGTAGTCTCTTTACACTCTTTACTTTCATGTCCACCTCCTGCTTTCTTGCTGCTTATCGGCAATGTCACGGACACCCAGGTAGGGTTGCCAGATCGAATAACCTTATTATCGGGAGAAACAACATTTGTTTCGGGATTTTGTGACTTTGGTCGGGAGAAACAAAAATTGAATCACATTATAAAGTAAATATATAAAAAACAACGTCATTCGCTGCCGATAGAAATGTCTGACATATATTAATAAGTACTAACAAAAAAACATAATATAATTTTCTCATAATTAAAATTTTATCTATAAGTTATCTAAGTACAAAAAATTAATAAGGTAAAATATTTATAGTACCTACTTATGGAAAATAATGCAGTGATATTTCCTTTTAAAATTATATTTTTATAAAAATTAAGCTATTTTCGGGTGATTTTTAACTTTGTCGGGAGTCTGTAGGACATAAAATTCAGGAGAATGCCGCCAAATCCCGACCATCTGGCAACCCTACTCCCAGGCTACCTCACGTATTCATTGTCAATCTTATCCAGCCTGCACATCTAGCACAACTGTGATACGCGACTATTTCTCGCGCGAGATATTTATCTATCTCTTTCTGTGCAGTACTGTGAGTGGTGACGTGTGACAGGTGACGGTATGCCGCGCGACAAGAGTCGTACCGACCGCGTGCTAGACAGACTGTTAACCCCGCACATCCACCTTAGCATCTTGAAGCTTGAAGTGAAGATAGAAAATTTAGGACCAAAATGTTCACACTTTTGTTGAATCAAGCGTCGTTAATCCTACATATGGGCGAAGAGCAAAAAAACATAACTCATTTAATTAAAATTTGTATCAATTTTTCCATTAGGTATACGACGACAAGTCAACCATCGAATAATGTACCTTAAGGTACTGTTTTGAGGTTAATATTGTGTCGTAAATTTTAGTCGCACAACGGAACTTTTTCCGATCGCTTTTTTTTCTAACGACACAATAATGGACCTCAAACAGTACCTTATAGTACATTATTCGATGCTTCATTTGTCGTCATACAATGGAAAAATTGATAAAAAAATTAATTAAATGAGTTAAGGCAACAAAATTTTTGTTTTTCACCTATATACAACAATACAACGCTGTGGACGTAGTTACAGAACGTGTTAAGTATATCTGTCCCATCCCGTTTCAATCTGTTTCGTCGATCCAACTGTACCTCCTCTCGATGTTTGTCACTAATACTGAGAGGCGACGACTGCGCGACAGATACGTGTGTCTCGCTCACTCATATAGTCGCGGCGCTCGGATCTCTCGCTCGACCGCTCGCCGCGCCGCTGATCCCGCAAGCTCGCAGCATCTCCGTTACAGGGTTCACGAGCACGTTGACACGGGTTCTTGGCTCTGTCACTATTAATAACTAAATTAAGGTAACCTATCATATAATCCCGAATTTTCATATGCCCGAATTTTCATTTGCCCGAAAGCTATTTATTCCAAAACTATTAATATTTTCAGGACTTTATAAACGTCGTTGTAAAGAACTCGTTAGGTTAGGTTTGTTTTATAATTATTTTGAAATATTAATAGTTTTGGAATAAATAGCTTTCGGGCAAATGAAAATTCGGGATTATGATAGGTAACCCTAAATTAATTTAGCACACTCAGCCGGCCAGCCAATATAAATGATAAACTTATTTATGCGTTCTTAATGTAAGTACCTATTAAACTACATTATACGATAAGTAAAATATATATTTTTAGGGTTCCGCACCCAATGGGTTAAAAACGGGACTAAGACTCCGCTGTCCGTCCGTCTGTCCCCCCCCAGACTGTATGTATGTATGTATGTAACCACTTTATTGTACACAAAAACAATTCACAAAACTTAAAAATAGTAGTTTATGTGACTGTACATAATGAAGGGCATTAACCACGAGCCTAATTATGTATAGTTACATACACTACTTTATCTACTCACATATCATAAGCCTCCATGATGCATCAGGAGCCGCATATTATGACCACCATACCTACTGTTTTTTTGACTTAGCTGGTAATAAGTAATTAATGACGTTAGGTGCTTTGTTACGGATATCAGGAGGCGTCGCCGAAATATCTATATCATCTTGAGAGCTCATTTTATGGTTTATATTCAACAAATCGATCAATTTTATGCATTAAAACAAATTCTAACCGGTAATGGCGGCAATGAAAACTTTTCTTTTCTTTTACGGCAGTTTTTTTTTAATTCAGAGACAAACTAGAGTGGGCCCGAACTACCATATCGTTCGATATCTTACTTGCGTGCGACATTTGTCAATTTGTCCGCCAATTGACAATTCATTTCGAACTAAACGTCATCTCGACTGATATTAGAATAGAGGTCAAACCAAATTTCTTTGGTTTTCAGAGATGTTCGAAATTTGAATGATATAATATTATCGAAATCGATGTTATTAATTAGCAATAATAACATTTTCACAGATAAGAAATTTGTTCTAACAAAACAGTTTATTTTTATGTTGGTCATAATGTGCGGTTCTTGAACGCATCATGGAGGGTTTATGATATTTGGGTAGATAAAAAATAAAAATAAACATGTACAAAGGCGAACTTATCCCTATAAGGGATCTCTTCCAGTTAACCTTTGAACAAATGAGAAAATAATGGGATATCCAAGAAGATAGACAAACGAACAAGTTAGTATGCACAGATACACTAAGGACTAATGTCTTAATATAATAAAATATGTGTAATTCCAAAATATAATACATATAGGTAAAATTACATATATATCATAACTGTATTTCATGAAACGTGATAGTTAGACAGTCGAAAACTTAACAGATATTTATTTGGCCGCTGTAACAACAAATACTAAATAAAAACCGGCCAAGTGCGAGTCGGACTCGCGCACCGAGGGTTCCGTACAAACCTGCAAGGTTTACCGGTATCAATGGTTGTACTTTTGCGTTTTGCGTTTTTGCGTTGATTTATAATTTTTTTTTTCACGGGTTAAAGGCAATTAGATCTAAGTATTTGATATGAATTTCAACTTGATAGCTCTACGCGTTCATGAGGAAAAAAGTAATAAGTTTATATTTATTAAAAAATATATATTTTGTAATGTAACTAAAAATTTAAGGTTTTCGGAATTTTTCCTTTATGTGTGCTATAAAACGTTGCTTCATGCCAAATTTCAAGATTCTAGGTCGACTGGAAGTACCCTTTAGGTTTTGATTCCCTTGCGAGTACTTGCGAGTTTCAAAATATGCAGCTTAAATTGCTGTTTCTTTTGATTGCGTTGACATAGAAGTTTGATTTTGTTACAGCTTAAAGGTATTATAGACCTGAGTATTTGGTATGAATTTCAATTTAATACCTCTACGCGTTTATGAGGAAATGGGTAGTAAGTTTAAAATTATTAAAAAAAAATATATTATGTGATGTAACTAAAAATTTATGGTTTTCGTAATTTTTTCTTTATCTATGCTATAAGACGTTGCTTCGTACCAAATTTCAAGATTCTGAGTTCACGGGAAGCACCCTGTAGGTTTTGATTCCCTTGCAAGTGTCGAAAATTTGCGGCATAAACGGCTGTATCTTTTGATTGCGTTGGCTTAGAAGTTTGATTTTTTCACAGCTTCAAGGGACAGTAGACCTGAGTAATTGATATAAATTTCAGCTTCATACCTCCACGCGTTCCTGAGAAAAAGGGTCTTGACAGACGGACGGACGGACGGACAGACGGACAACAAAGTGATCCTATAAGGGTTCCGTTTTTTCCTTTTGAGGTACGGAACCCTAAAAACTGAATAAAATAAACATTGTTGGGGGTTCCATACAACAAACGTGATCGGTTGCGTTAACTTTGCACCTCATTCAAACCAACTTAACTCAGCCCGGCCGTTAGATGGGATAAGTATTTGTACGGAATCCTCGGTGCGCGAGTCAGACTCACACTTGGGCAGTTATTTATTGTACCTGTGGGTAAGTGTGTGAAACGAATAGAATAATTGCAAGATATTATTGTAGATAGTCGGCTAATCTCTACCCTAGGCCAAAATCTGAATTTACCAGAACATATGTTTAGGTATAAGTACGAAAATCAATTCGTATTTAGTTTCTGAGCAAAGTGCTGTTAAATTGAAATTCTAGTATGTTTCTATAAAGCAAGCATATACCTATATGTCGAACGTAAGGCCACACGCTCACTTGTTTCTTGCACATAACTTATATGACTATTTAGAGTAATAACCTAAATTAAAAATCTTTAACGCCCCCGACACAAGTGGCTGGTCATCATAAGACTCTCATTCTACTAAAAAAAATACTACTAAAACTAAACATATCTACAAAATTTGGAATTCCTAGGCCCCACCAAACATAGCCATGAACACCTCGACGGACAAGTCATTCGATTCAAAAAACTGCACTCAAATTGATCCATCCGTTTGGGACCACAGACAGAGACACAGATACCCAAATACACAGATACACCGCTCTTCTTAAATTGGGGGTTAAAAACTGGGGCCCAATTCGAGAATGCCGTTTGAGATATCGCCAAACGTCAAATCTCCATTAGATAACAGTTATATCGCCATTGAACTGTCATTTAAATGCGATGAGCTTAAAAGTGACATATCTCATCTCAATTTTGGAAATACGAAGGCGATAATGATTGTCAAAAATGTTATTCATGTATATACATTTCTGTTTTGAACGAAACGTAACGGACTAATTTCACGTACTACGTGGTCAATTTAAAGTATGCGCCTGTTATTTATGCCGTCACATACAAAGAAAGCGAAAATTTTGCGCGTCCGAATTGACGAAGTTGCGATGTTCTAGGGATATCGCCACTTGTCAAGTAGGCACACGTCAAAAGTGACGGATGGCGATGAGAAGGAGAGATGTCCATTATATGTCTAAAATTTGTGTAAGTGTATGACCTATCTGTCTAATATTTTGTATGTATAATTTACTTGAAGTTCTCATCTCACCACCTACTATTTTCTGTTTAATTTTGTTTTCTCCGCTACCCAAAGGTTGTCTGGAAGAGATCGCTCTTTAGCGATAAGACCGCCTATTGTCTACCATTGTTTAATTTAAGATTTCTCATGTAATATTTTTCTTGTTGGTGTGCAATAAAGTGTTGTTGTATTGTATTGTATTGTAATTGGTCGAATACCCCCCCTGATTATATTTTACATGTATTGTATTGCGTGGACGCCACATAAATATGATACACATTATATGGATGTTGATACAAAAGCCGTATCAATTGACGTTATTGTAGTAGAATAAAAATCACTTCAAAGTTCAAACTTAGAATCCAAAATACTTTGACCCTTATTCAGCATGGAAGTTGGTATAATCCGGGGATCAAGTTAGCTGGTTGCTATAATTGCAGTGGTTGGTTAATTAATGATTTCTTGTCGCTTGAACCTGTGATTCATGATTCATAGGTGTTGCCAGGTGTAAGTTTAAAAATCCATAATTGTTAACCAAGCCATTTTTTATCAATGTATTAGAACACAATGATCAGGTAGGTAAGGATTTACTAGTAAAGGATATTAGTTTTGAGATTTTATTATATATTTAATTTATGAGAAGGAGAAAAAACAAAAATACTGTGCTTGAATTATCAAGAAATGTATATTGCAATATAAACATAAATATATTCCATGTAGTTAATCATAGACCAGCATAAAAAGTATGGTCCATCTACTGTAAAGATGGTTTGTATTTTTACATTCTTATTTCTTGTACAAAATAATATCGATAATACGTAAATAGCAGTACTATTATTTATAAACCGATATAAAACTGAGAGGGCATGTAATTAATTTATTATAATTTTTAAGACAAATTAAGAAAATATAAATTAAAAATACGGCTTACGAATAAGCTGGCCACACACGCACCCTTCCCGCTGTTCGTTCATTCACTTCGTTCAGTTCAGTTCGCCGAGGGAGCCCCGAGCGCAGTCAGTCTGTGGCAGTCCGAACGGCCGTCGTCCTCAGACCAATTAAAAACAAATTAAAAAATAAACATGAGGGAAATTGTGCATCTCCAGGCCGGACAGTGCGGGAACCAGATCGGAGCAAAAGTGAGTAGTTCTAAATTAAAATTTTCATTCAGGATTTTGAATTTTGACAGTTACGTTCGTAGACACATGTGATTTTGTTTATCGTTGTATTCTTATTATTTTTATTTGATAATTTTACCTCGAGATAGATAATAAAATAAACATAATTTAGTAATATTTTCTCTCAAATTACGAAACACATTTTTTTACGTAATGATTTCTGGTAGCATTTGTAAAAAAAGTCTCGATAGGTAATTAAGACTATTGTCGTTGTGCAGTTACGGTTTATGGATTAAGTTTCCGGTAATCGAGCCTCAGTTTCGGTTTACAGTTATGTAACTACCGCGGAATTCCCGTTGTTTTTCCACTCTGCGCTACGTTTGCAAGTTTTCCTTAATGTGACAATAAAACGTATTTATTATGACATATTAAATATTATGATACCTACTATCTATACACTTATTTATAATTAGCTATAAAACAATCGGCGTATGATCCATACATTTCATTCGAAAATTTTATTGAAAAATAATACTACAGGAATAAATATACTTATTTGCCTGAATCCATACTATCCATAGGCACACATTAGTAAAGTATTTTCAGTTATTAACAAACAAGGAAACTGTCCAGATTTCAAGCTTCAATATAAGTTTCTTGCAAAAATCATTTTAAAACCTTAGACTATAAATTAAACGTTGCAAAATGTTACGCCGTAACGAACTTAATGGGGTAATCAAATTATTTAAATATACGTGCAAAACTACAGTTGGGCAACATTACCATTGGTGCTGCATATCGCATTAGATACTGAAAAACTGAAGGCGCGTGTGGGATTTATTATTCCTTTCAATCATACCCTTGAGTATCAAATGCATAATGTATTGGCTCCAGAGATCACATGTATTTTCATGCATTAGGTAAAACTAAAGTTTATTCCAAATAATAACTCCATATTATAAGCACGAGTGAACATAGGTGTGGTAAGCACACTAACTGTTACTAAAAGTTGTAATTAAGTAAAATTACTATCGAATTTGATGTATTTATAATATCATCATGACTTCCATTGTCAATAAATATATTTGATTAACTTTTTTATAACATAAAAATGTATAGGTACCTACTGTTTTTAAATCTTACAGTCTAGTTGAAGTGAGGAATTATATTTAGAAGGGGAAAAGAAGGACATATGGATGACTAACAATCAGACTTTGATGTTAAGTACTGGAAGGGGAATAAATTAATTACCCAGAAAGCCAGCCGGGGATTTGTCCTGATATTGGAGACATCTGCTCAGATTTACCTTTCTTAACCCTCTCCAAGAGTTAAATACAACGGATGTTACTTGAGTAATGTAGTTGGGTTTAACTTACACTTATTCTCAAATATAATATTAATTAGATCAGCAAATCGATCTTCACCAGATAGGTAAATATGTACGAAATTGGTAAAGTTGTATGAAGTTTATAAACTTTGGCCGACCAAGTCACTTTTTAATGGAAAATACTCATACTCTTTAATAATACGAAGGGCCATGGTTGCAACCGCATAAAAACCCACCTCGTCTAACGAAAAGGAAATTGCCAGCTCAAAAAAAAATGTCTATGCCTTTCCGCCCCGTACCTAAGTGCGACGATCGTGACCGTACGCTTTTACGCCTTTTTATTGGAGCGCTCCGATATGCTTTCTAGCGTACCGCCACTTACGGTTTCCAGCCTAGCCTAGATACGCTGCATTATACCGAACTTTAGACGTTCTTACCTAAAAATTAGCCGCTGTCAGTGCTTCTCGAAACTCGGCGTGTCGTACAACATTCGTCATGTAGAGAGTCGTTTCTGTTGTGGATACAGGATGCCATTAAAAAAATATATACATATAGTGAAACAGAACCTTTTCCTTTTTTGGAAGTCGGTTAAAAGGGGACAATTGAAGTAATTTTACAAAAAAAAAAAGCGGTGAAAATAGTTTACATTGATGAATTTGGCAGTTGACTTATGACGAGTTTTGATGAAGAGTAATTATTTAACTGTAAATAATTAATAAATGGTTAACATTTCATATTATATTCTTTATATTAGCGACCCGCCCCGGCTTCTCACGGGTGCAACGCTGATAAATTATACATATAAACCTTCCACTTGAATCACTCTATCTATTAAAAAAAACCGCATCAAAATCCGTTGCGTAGTTTTAAAGATTTAAGCATACAAAGGGACATAGGGACAGAGAAAGCGACTTTGTTTTATACTATGTAGTGATATTCTTGGAAATAATAATAGTGTTATTAATGAAATGCCTATTGCCGTACAATTTAAATAAATACATAAAATACGACGATGATTAGCAATTATTTACAGTCATGAACCAATTTTGTAACAGTACCCTTATTGTTTTATTTTGATATACTAGGTAATTCAATTCTAAACGCTTGATGAAAGGAAAAGCAGTATAAAGTCAGAAACTCTTGAAATATACGTACATTTTATAAATATTTAATCCATAATTTGCATTAATATTTGTGCTACTGTGCCGGGATTTTAACTAGTTCCATATGTCGGCGGCCGATCGTAAAATCCGCCAGATCACGAAATTCCTAGGCATATCGTGAAACGCCGCCATTTCATGATTTCGCTAAAAATTGACCAGGCATATCATGATGTGCCTGATAAAAAATACGGCAGATCGATTAGAGCAACGCATTCGTCGATATTCCTAGCTCTATACCGGGCACATCGTGAAAATCCGGCAGATCACAAAATTCCTAGGCATATCGTGAAACGCCGCCATTTCATAACCTAACCTAACCTAACCTAGACAGTTAGGGTTTTTTATGACCCTAACCTAACGAAACTGCTTCCAGAAATAGGTAGGTTAGGGTTATTTTTTTTGTGACCCATAAAACGAAACTGCTCCCAGAGTATGCCCAGGAATTCCATGATCTGCCTAAACGTCACTGGTGGGTGGTACTTAGCCAGATCGTGAAATGCCGCCCTTTCATGATATGCCTAGGAATTTCATGATCTGCCTAAATGTCATTAGGCAAATCGTACAACGTTATGTTTTGAACGATATGGCGGATGTCATTTAGCCAAATCATGAAATGGCGGCGTTTCACGATATGCCTAGGAATTTCGTGATCTGCCGGATTTTACGATCGGCCGCCGACACCCAGATTAAGATTAAGTTATCTATCAACATTCCAAGCTTATCGTAACATTAACTCGATCGCTATTATAAATAAATTATCGTATTAACATATTGATTGTGGGAGGAATTTAAAAGGATTTTTTTCCTAAGGACTTTCAGGCGATGTCTTGATATCTCTTAGAGATTGTTATTGATTGATCCTGCTTTTGAGTCCACACCAGCTTTATTATCCACATCTTAAAAAATATGACTTAATAAATAACCTATACTTGGTTATAATTGTATTACTACGACCGTATGTTGATCGTTTTTTTTATTGTATTGCGCTACCCTTAGATATAAATAAAAAAATAATACCAAGAATAGATTAGATACCGAATCGAATTTATTTCACACTGGTTCCAAAGTCAGCTTAAGTTTTATACAGTCTAGGATGATATTGAGTTGGTATATAAGTCCATGTTTAATTGAATTAAAAAAAACAGTTCCCCGTTAACAATATAATTAGCAAAGCATGAAAATATCATAATTTCATGATTTTTCAACGTAATTATCTATATATAGTCTGATCTTGTCAAAAATATGTAAAATTACTGCTGCATTTTTTAAAACAAAATATGATGATTACCAACTTTCCCGTCATAATTACGAGTTCATCGACCCACAAAACAGAGTGATAACAGAGCTAATTAGTATATAATATCATTAAGGCCGTTAGCAGCATTAATAACTTAACAATTAACAAGCAATAAGTGTTGCTTGTCGAAGAGCGTTTCGTTGGGTATAACAATGTATGTCTAATTTGGACCAAAGTGAAATTAAAAGTATTTACTTTTCTGTTATAATTGTGATCTGACAGTCAATTTAGTAACATCAGGAAGAGATGGTGATTTTTCCATTACTAGTCCCTTACATTTCGTCATTCAATATTGCGTAAAAAAAACTTTCAAATCTCGGGTACGAGAACCATTTTCAAGTGGGTATAATATAATACTCATATAGTAGTGCATTTACGACAAAACTTTGTAGTTCTACAGTCGCCATCAGATATATCATAGCATTTAAGGTTTTCATAAATATCTGAACACGACGCTTATTGACTGGGCGTTACAGTACATGTTCACATATTTATGAACGCCTTATATGCTGCGATATATCTGATGGCGACTGTACCTATAAATGAATACTGTATCATACATAGTCATTGCAAATAAATTATCGCGGAAACCGAATAAAATATTAAATCAATTATACCTTATACCTACTTTCACCTTCTTTATACCTTCATATTTGCCAAAGTAATTGTGAAGAAATTTTAATGACTTTGCCTTAACATCAGAGCAAGACAGAATATCTGTAACTGACACCACTTGTCTATAATTTCATATCTAATTGCCACTCCGGCTTTATACTGCTACAAAATTAATTTTGCCGTCAACATCGTCGCTGTGATCGCTAGATCCCTTGAGATTTGTATAAGACCATTGTAGTTCCAGATTTATCCACGTTTATGCCATATCTTTGCCGTCTTACTAACGATAATAATTCTACTTGTCATTACTACTGCCCATTATTACAGAAAAGTGGTCACCCGACCGTTAGCGACCGTTATTTTATCATCAGAACACTTTCAAATATGGAATCCATACGCGATTACAATCGGTAATGAATGAACGAATGGAATTCGTGCGGTTATTTTTTTTATTTTATTATAGTGACGTGTGAAGTTTGGCTACGGTGATTTTCGTATGCGGAACGTGAATGGATGATCCTGAGGTGACTATCAATCTATCATCAATGGCAATATAGACGTGTTGAGGCGTCGTAATAGCGCAATTAAACTGTAGTTTGAAAATGCCCGCGGTATTGAGATATTTGCTTCCGTTTTTAGGGTTCCGTAGTCAACCCTTATAGTTTCGCCATGTTCGTCTGTCCGTCTGTCCGTCCGTCCGCGGCTTAGCTCCGTGATCATTAGTACTCGAAAGCTGAAATTTGGTATGAGTATGTGTATGTATCACGCCGACAAAAGGGTAAAATAAAAACTAATATAAAAACTTTCTTTCGGGTACCTGTCGTACACCTAGAGTGGGGGTGAATTTTTTTTTCGTTCCATACTAGTGTTTGGGTGGTCATTGAATGGGTCTTTTAATATTTTCTCCAGAAATCAAAAAATTAGCGTCCCGTCCCCCCCCCCCCCCCTCTAACTTTTCGACCACAGGTCAAAAAAATATGGAAAAATTCATGAAAATGAGGCCTTATTAGTAACTTTCAATGAAAACTAAATTGAATAAAATCGGTCGAGCCGTTTTTGATTTATCGCAAAATTTCATAATTTTCTTTAAAATGACACAAGTCCTGCGCGGTGTCCTTATATTTCAAACGTTACACATATTAGTTAAGTGCCATACTGCATTAAACACTCGCCTCAATCTGGCGCGTATAATCAATAACTTCCAGAAGGTAATAAGTAATTACAGTTACTTTGGCGTTTACGACCTCTTTATAGAGCTTGAAATCTTTCTCGTAATTTAAACGAACGACGTCTATTGTGAAGGATGGGCAACTACGGAACCCTACAATGAGCGTGGCTCGACATGCTCTTGGCCGGTTTTTTATCTGTGTTTTCGACCCGCTTTACAGATCGCTCTATAACAATGAGATTATCGTTATAGTCTTATAGTGTATACAATCAATTTTAATCGTTTTTATGTAAGTTATAGTAAAGACCATTGCTACCATTGCAATGGTAGCAATCTTACTCACAATGCATTGTAACTATTGTACTAAGTGTCGAAGTAATAGGTACAAGTTATCGAATTTTCTATTTTAACTTTGCAATGAAATTGAACAGCAGTTTTTTTAATATAAGTATTTACCTGCTAAACAAAGATTCAATGTGATATTATAGATGTATTGAATAAAATTATGAAAAAATATATATAGGTACTTAGTACTTTTATTTCAAAGTAGGTACCGATTATAATTATAACATTATATAAAAACCGGCAAACTATAAAGACGGCTTTGAATACGTTCAAATAAAACCGTTAAAATGATTGTCGAGTGATATCATATAACTAAGCCCACATGTAGTTGTTTATTATGTTTACAAATTGATAGCTTCGAGTTCGACTTATCGCTTGAAAACATTCGTTCTCGTTCACGATAAATACATTCATTAGAGATGCCAATCCGTATCTTATCTGTGGTTGTACAAGTAACAGTGTTGTAGTATCCTATTGTTATCGTATTCTTCCGTGTGATTAAACTTTCCGTTCCGCTGTTTAAATATAATAAATACCTACCTATTATATAGCTATCGTAAAATTATTCAGATGCTATGGGATAATGCATAATTAAATCAGTTTTAATGTCCAATTAGATTTTTTTGACTGAGCGAGCGACGCGTCTCCGTATCAACTTGGCCCAAAATTCTGTCGTTTGTTTGGCTGCTTGGAGGTACTGATCCTTTCAGGCTGTTCTCGTCTAGTGGTCGCATTTATCAACCGATTCTCATGAAATTTTGTGAGTAGGTTCGATTCGATAAGTACCTATATATAATTTTTATCGATTGAGCAAAACAAACTCGAGGTCTCAGCTCACGGGTCCATTAATTTAGTAAGTATGGGGAAATATAAAATCTATGTGACCATTATTTCAAGCAATAAATGATTATGATTATGATTATGATATGGGGAAGCAGGGAAAATTCACTGAATGTTCTTAAAAGTCTTTTTTTAACTCCAGTACTTTTTTCTGTCATTTATATAGTTACTAACTCTAATATAAAGACATAAATTGTCAAAGTCTGTAAAAGTCTATACTCTACTGCCCACAAAAGCACTGCTAAACGATGTTATAATGTCGCAAAAAAGCATTACTTAGTACCACAGATTACAAAATAATCAGCTGCATACACACAATTTGCAATAAAAAAAAACTTATTGTAGGTAAGTACTAAAGCATTGCTGCCAACTTAAAAAACAAGTTTTATCTTCTGTGCATGGATGTATAGTATAGTGAACGTATACCTTTAGGTATAAGTTCATATTTTTTAGGCAGATGGACGTCAATAAAAAAAAAATATCAGACAATTTTTTTTTAATTTTGTTGGTTCCGAGCGGGAACATGTAATTAGGTATTTTGGGATTCATCGGCCATCTTTGTTCATGTTCATTTCATCTCATGTTTTAATAATTTAATTTTTATTTTTTTGATAAGTTTTTTTTAACACGGAAGTCATGCATTGGTTATAAACCAAAAAAACTGATACTGGCACAAGCTTCGAGCCGCCATTTACGGATTAATAATAATAATTAGATATTTTCTTTGTTGTTTATTTGCATTTTATTTATTAAATGTCGAGTCGTAGAAAAAGTATTGTATGCAACGTTGTATAATAAGTAGGTCAAAAAACGCTCGTGGCATCTTTCTTATCATGCCACTCGCGTTTTTTGCCCCCACTTATACAACTGTTGCATAAAATACTATTATTTACTCACACCATAATTACATAACTCTGTACAAATCTTCGTTAGATGATCAACGATCGCAAATATTAAAATGGTTTCTTAATTTATAATACGGAAGTAAGTTCATCGAGATATGTAAGTGAATGTGATTGTTATCTTACACTCCAAGGATTGCGGTCAAAACTAAACTTAAAAAAAAACGAACCATCGAATCTAATGCCTTGATCACACGTACCGAGCAAAGAGTATGTAATAACTACGGTAAACGGGCGAGACAGCGCTCTGTCTCGCCCGTTTGTCTTGTGTGTGACAGGGACGAGAGCACTGTCTCGCCCACTGTCTCGGTACTTGTGATCAAGGCATAAGACGGAAGCTTTAGCCAAACGGATATTGTACGTCTCAAGTGTAGAAGGAAAAGAAACTATGACCTATCATTTACCACT
The DNA here is from genome assembly GCA_905147355.2 of Apotomis turbidana. Classification (NCBI taxonomy): domain Eukaryota; kingdom Metazoa; phylum Arthropoda; class Insecta; order Lepidoptera; family Tortricidae; genus Apotomis; species Apotomis turbidana. The sequence goes on along the minus strand of LR990300.1, from coordinate 3,010,254 downwards.
TGATCTGCTGATCTATTATTATTTCCAAGAATACCAATCAATGTTAGTATAAAATCATACAAAATAAAAAATTACGAGAAAGATTTCAAGCTCTATAAAAAGGTCGTAAACGCCATAGTAACAGTAACTACTTATTACCTTTTGGAAGTTATCGATTATACGCGCCAGATTGAGCGAAGTGTTTTATTTTAATATAGGATGGTAGTTTACCAATATGTGTATTGTGTAACGTTCGAAGTGTAGGGACACCGCGCGGCACTTACGTCATTTTAAAGAAAATTATGATTTTTTGCTATAACTCTAAAACGGCTCGACCGATTTTATTCAATATAGTTTTCGTTGAAAGTACTTATAAGGCCTCATTTTCATGAATTTTCCCATAAATTTTTGACCGGTGGTTTAAAAGTTAGAGGAGGGGGGACACAACTTTTTTTATTTTCGGAGCGAATATTTACAAAACTGCTGACTTTATCAAACAATAATGTTAAAAGACCCCTATTATTTTTAAAAGACCTATTCAACGACACCCCACACACTAGTGTTGGAACGGAAAAAAATATCACCCCCCACTTTAGGTGTACGGGAGGTACACGAAAAAAAATTTTTTTTTAGTTATTATTTTACCGTTTTGTCGGCGTGATACATACACATACTCATACCAAATTTCAGCTTTCTAGTACTAATGATCACGGAGCAAAGCCGCGGACGGACAGACAGACAGACGGACATGGCGATTACATGGCGATACAATTTCGAGTGGTTACTAATACTTTCTTAAAAGTTAAATGGCGCTTTTAAGTGCTTTTGTTTCTCAAGGCTAACTGAATCAATTTCCATAGCCGCCGGCTTGGCTCTACATATGTTCTATAGCACAATTACTTTCCTCGCATTGTCCTTTATGATTCATCCCTAATCTCCATTCAGAGCGTGTGCGACGCCATGTTCTATTGTCAGCTGACGCGCGTCCGGCCATTTGCAATTGTCGTCCTTTTTCGGCCATTTGACGCTAATTGTATGGAATTTGGCGCGAAAACCGTCAAGCTTCTGGCTTTATTAGGAGTTATGGCTCCAAAGATGTCTTGGAGATTAAAACCTCCAATTTAGGCTTTAACCAGAATTGGATTATTATGTTATTGTCTTGTTTTCAAATGCTACATTATGTTGTAGTGTTTTGCTTCTGTTGGCCTAACTGTATTTCATCTATAATTCTTTGTATGTGTAAGTACCTAACGTTTTCTATTGTAGTGGAAGTAGCGGTTTCCGATTGCCAAGATGTGTAGTGATATTCCTGAGACTGAGTACTAGTAGGTTGTCCTAAGTAGATAAGAGATCCAAGTCCTAAGATATCGGGATCATACGAGCGACATCATCTCGGGCAGACCTTTGAACGGTTCTGAGTAGACCTCCGAAACTCAGTCCTGATTTATATATTGACTTTACATAAATAATATAGGGTCTTCTTATATGGAATGAGAAAATGTATTGAAAATTATAATGCGTTTTATAAAACATAATCGTATCTAGCCGCATCCGCAGCCTCAAAACTTTGAGAATGTCCAGACGTTTTCCGGCTGGTCTCGCCTAGAGGTCGCGTTGTCAAGTTGAGCTTCTATCTTGGGAACCTGTAAGTTATTGATAATCCTACAATAAGTACTTCTAGGCAAACCTTTGTCTGAATTTGAAAACCTTTTCTCAATGTTATATCCATGCGACGTAGAAGTTAATATTGACTAACTTGTTAACGTATGTGACATTCGGACATTTCGAACTCGATCGATTGGTCACAATTGGTTAGATTTCCTCAAACTGTTTCATCCAAACCCACAAACGATGCATAATTGTTTTCCTCGGCGACCTCTCAGTTGTCGCTGAACGTCGCTTAGCTTCGAACCTCTTCGATTGGACAGGTATTTTTTTTACCTTATTATATTGTTTAATTATAACTTGATTTAGTCTCGTAGCGTACCTATTGCTTGTATGTTGTTTATTCGAAGGCTGCATTCGTCATGCATGTCTTGTACATATTTGTCAATGTTATTGTTGGATTTTGAGTGGATACCTAATGTAATTATGAGGGTAGGACGGATGAAGCACTATTTGGCACATATTTTGTTTTGAACAACAGATGAAATGAAACTAAGTTCAATTTCTTTGAAGCAAGGTAGCTCATAATAAGCTCTGACTCGATTTATGTTGTTCAAAATATGGCACAAAATGTATAGAATCAGTGTTACGAATATTTTTATTGTGTTCTATTTAAATGTACACTAACTAAACAACGTAAAATGTATTGTATCGTCGTCCGAAACCCAAGTAAATAATGCCAAATGAAATACGATTTTCGCAAGAGAACATTGTGCAGCTATCGTGCAACTATGCCTTACTTTTAAAACGGAGTATATGATATAAATTAGCAATACACTAACGTCGTTTTGGCAATACGACAAAACGTTTCACGGCCAATGCACGGGACCGAATCTTGATTATTCATTGCCACGGTCTTTGCAATTTGCAAGTACTTCCCAAAAGCAAACAGACTTATGTTTAACGACAGGGAACAAATCTTGATACCTTTTTGAAATGTATGACACGAATACATCCTGGTTTCAGAAGGACGTATGTGTTTTAAATAGACAATGAAGTTATATCCTTTTAGCATGCTGTTGGTCTTTTGTTGATAGTCAGGACATGCTGTATTGAATTTAATGCATGGTTTTGAAATCGTGAAGCACAAAGCAGAACCTGGTTTGGTTTTATTAATAAAGCATAATATGTCGAGGGTTTGCATAGTCGTCAATCAAAATAATGAGACCAAAAATGCCATGTGTTACAAAGATTGTTGAAAATAATATTAGGACATTGCACGAATATGTATTCGTTGCATTATCCTCGGAAGATTTTGAGAGTAATACAACAAACTATTTTGAAGAAATAAATAATAGGAGTAAAGTAATCTTTAACAGTAATTCGTTCTCTAGTGATTTAATGTGTCTAATAATAGGCTAACAAAAGTCTGTTGTGAAATACTGACTACGGTAGGTACCTAGATTAAAAACTTGCTTAGTTGTAAAATGAGTCACGACTTTAATCCTTTTCGCTCCTGATTCACTGATTGCATTCCGTGAACAATATCTTGTCTGTACTGCCAACTTAGTCATTCAAAACAGAATAGTTCTGACAAATTATTTTCCGTAGATAATTATTTTAGTTTTTATAGTGATGTGGCGCCATTTGAGTGAATGGTACTAGTGAATGATTTGATTTGGTATCGTGTAGATCACGCTTTAGAATGAGTCACATTGAAATTGAAATAGAAAAAACCGGAATAATAGATATATAAGTCCATTAAAATTATATCAATGTTAATTTGTAATTATGTAAGATATTTCAGCTAAATCTGCTTGAGTAAACTATATTAACATCTTTTTTATTTTAGAACGTTTCACAGTAAAATGAAATGAAATATAGGCATTAGCTACTAATGTAAATATCATATAAAAAAAGTGTTAAACGCTTTTATATGGATGTTCGTTGGTTTTGGCGGGATGCCAAGTTGTCAAAAACTAAACTGTCCGGAAGTTATGACTCGTTTTATTGGTTTGGAATATTTACTGACACGTATGTAGGTTACTAAAAACCATAGAAGCGTTTCGTTTTTTTTCAAACGTGCCAACAATGGATTTTTAAACCGTATAATAAAACTCTTCAGAAGGTTCTATTTTCGTAAAAGCCACAGAATTTGTAGATTGTTTGTGGAAAATTATGCGGGCGTATAGCGACGAAAATTAATCAACGCCACAATGAATCCCGATGAATTCGGAAACCAGCTCGACGAAAGCGGAAGGCGGAGCCGTTCACCATTCTTTTCGTTCGCGCTTTTGCGTTGGCTACAGAGCCTTGAGCTCGTGGCGCATAGTAAGGCTTGCCTAAGTATCATCTGGATTATCAATTTCCGAGCACATTTTTAGGGTTCCGTAGCCAAATGGCAAAAAACGGAACCCTTATAGATTCGTCATGTCTGTCTGTTCGTCTGTCCGTCCGTATGTCACAGCCATTTTTTTCCGAAACTATAAGAGCTATACTGTTGAAACTTGGTAGGTAGATGTATTCTAGCTGTGAACCACATTAAGATTTTGATGCAAAAATAAAATAATAATAATAAATATTGGCTCTCCATACTTAGAACTGAAACTCAATTTTTTTTTTCATCAAACACATACGTGTGGGGTATCTATGGATAGGTCTTCAAAAATAATATCGAGGTTTCTAAAATATTTTTTTTCTAAACCGAATAGTTTGCGTGACAGACGCTTCCAAAGTGGAAAAAACTTGGTCCCCCCCCTCTAACTTCTAAAATGAAAAATCTAAAAAAAACATATGATGTACATTACTATAAAACTACCAACGAAAATTGTTTTGAACGAGATCTAGTAAGTAGTTTTTTTTTTAATATTTTAATAGATACCTAATTTTGCACCTAATTTATATGGGGCGCTATACATACCAGGTGCAAACTTAACCACTTAGTGATGGAAAGTGTTTGTACGGAACCCTCGGTGCGCGAGTCCGACTCGCACTTGGCCGGTTTTTTTATTCAGGGCTCCGTACCAAAAGGTTATAAACGGGACCCTATTACTAAGCCCCCGCTGTCCGTCCGTCTGTCCGTCGGTCACCAGGCTGTACAGTTGCCGAGAAACTTCTTGACCCAAAATGGCGGATCTGCGCATGCATATTTGTACGTAAATCGGCTACTGCGCAGTCAAGGTTAGGCTCAAGAAGTTTCTCGGCAACTGTATCTCCGTGATAGCTATAATAATAATAATTAAGAATTATAGTTAAGAATTTGCAAATAAAGATTGGTGACAGTAGTGGTGACGAATAGTTCCGCAGCTGCTACTTCTTTTCAGTAATTCTCATGAGAGTCGCGTGTGCAAAGTGTACGTAGAACATTTAGGCTTTATTTAACTTTGATGACCTTACCGGTGTTCATGACTTTAAAATGACCGCTAGTGTCACGGCGTGGTCACGGCATGAGACGATTTGTACAAACGGTTAATGGAATAATTGGACTAATTCGACAGTAGTAAGTAGGCAAATCCGACTAATTCTTGTTCTCTACCAAATCGAGATCGTTTTTAGGGTTCCGTAGCCAAATGGCAAAAAACGGAACCCTTATAGATTCGTCATGTCTGTCTGTCTGTCCGTCTGTCTGTCCGTCTGTCCGTCCGTATGTCACAGCCATTTTATTTCCAAAACTATAAGAGCTATACTGTTGAAACTTGGTAGGTAGATGTATTCTGTAAACCGCATTAAGATTTTGATGCAAAATTAAAAAAATAATAATAAATATTGGGGGCTCCCCCATACTTAGAACTGAAACTGAAAAAATTTTTTTTCATCAATTACATACGTCGTAGGTGATACATGATAGGTCTTCAAAAATGATATCGAGGTTTCTAAAATATTTTTTTTCTAAACCGAATAGTTTGCGTGACAGACGCTTCCAAAGTGGAAAAAAGTTGGTCCCCACCCCCCCCTCTAACTTCTAAAATAAGAAAATGAAAAATCTAAAAAAAACATATGATGTACATTACTATAAAAACTACCAACGAAAATTGTTTTGAACGAGATCTAGTAAGTAGTTTTTTTTTTATAATTTAATAAGGTCACTGTTGGTAAGACTTCATTTCATTTTTACTTTGGAGTGATCTAACTATATAAATTATTAACCTAAATTAATGGTCGTAATCGTATACATTAAGAATTTTAATGACGCGAGTATAGCTAAAGTGACTCAACGTTTTAATCACACAATAAGCGAAAAACAGTCCTTTTTTAAAAGTCGGCGTGTAGACGGTCTTCCCGTCTAGTTTAGGGCAAGTCCGTCCAGTAATCATTTTATCCACAGTTTAGTTGCTAATACGTTCGGAAACATATTCTTCACTAGAATGATTCACGATTATGCAAATTGCACTTTAACTCCGTGACAATAGAGTTCAGATTCGGAGTGAACGCTTTTTTCCTAATTTTAAGGGAAGACCGGCATATGTTAGCTGAATGGGGTGGTAAACCTTTTTGGCAAATAATTAAATTACACTTATAATAGTAACTAATATAATTTTTAATAGTAATTTATGCTACTGTTACATAAGGAGAGGTTATATTAATATTGACTTTAATAATGGTAATTGTAAATTTATTTAATCGTATGGCAATATGTTTCATGCAAGCAATCAAAGAATGACTTTCAAATTGTTAAGCCAGGCGGCTGCGTCAGGAGACATAGAATACAGGTCCTCAGCAGATCCAGCGTATGAGTGAAGTGGGCATCGTTTGATGATATGTTCAGTGGTCTGCTCTTCCTCGCCGCACTCGCAGAGTGGAGACTCTTTCCATCCCCACTTGTGTAGGAAAAAGTTGCAGCGGCCGTGTCCTGTTCTGAGTCTGTTCAGCCGACACCAGAGCTTGCGAGGGAGATCGAATCCCTTTGGCTTAGCCGTAGGGTCAGTCAGCTGGCTGGATTTGCCTTCTGTCGCAGCTGTCCACTCGGTCTTCCAGCTATCCCCGATGTTAAAACTATCTAGGTTCCTGGCTGTGGTATAGGGAGGTTTTCGTGATTTGAGTCGGTGCGGGGGTGGATGGCAAAACTCGTAATGGGCTGGCAAAGAGGAATTATCTGAGATCTTCTCGGCTTCTTTCTTTAAGGCATGGAGTCTTCGAAGGTGGGGTGGGGCGACATGACTTAACACTGGCAACCAATGGACGGGTGTGGATTTGACAGTGCCAGATATGCAGCGCATGGTCTCGTTTAGTTTGACGTCCACTTTATTTGTATGAGCACTATTCAGCCAAACTGGTGCGCAGTATTCTGCCGTTGAGTAGACGAGAGCGATGCCTGACGTGCGAAGGCAGTCTGCTGAAGCACCCCAGCTTGTGCCACAGAGTTTATGAAGAAGATTATTCCTGGTTGAGATTTTTTGCGAGAGTTTAATAAGATGTTCCTTGTATGTTAAGGACCGATCCAGCGTAACTCCAAGGTACTTCGGGCAAGGGTTATATTTTAATTCTTCGCCGTTGAAGTGTACAGCTGGATTATAGCTAGCCATTTTATTATTGAGGTGGAAGCAGGAAGTTTCCGTTTTACTCGTGCTAGGTATAAGTCTCCACGATCTGAAGTAACCAGCAAGTGTCTTCAAGTCCGATGTCAGTGTCAGAGCTCCGGACTCGAAATCTCTACTTTGGGTAATAAGTGCTATGTCATCGGCGTAAATAAACTTGGTAGCTACTGTGTGTGGAAGATCGGATATGTACAGATTGAACAGGGTTGGCGCCAGCACAGAGCCTTGAGGGAGACCGTTGTTCAGCTTGCGTTTCCTGCTCTTCCCGCTGCCCAAGCAAACCTCAAAGACCAATTGTAAAGTAAAAGGATCACACAATGCACAATGTTTTAGACCTTACATTATGTAACAGTTGCATAAACAAAGTTTGTAAGTGTGTTTGTGTTTGTTTTTTACTTCTGCACTCTTAAACGGCTAGATCAATTTTAATAAAATTTACTACGGAGGTAGAGGTGACACTCAACAACAACAGTTGGTAACTCCTGCATTAAGGGAAGTCCGGCATGAGACGGACTTGCCTTGTAACGTAGTAGACGGACTTCCCAACTCAACAAAATTTTAATGTTATAACTTTTAGAACGCGTAATTACAAAACTAAGCCAGTTGTGCTTAGTTTAAACACAGAATAGAGATAGCTGGTTCTTATATTATACTTAGGTGGTTATTTCCTGCTAGGCTACTTATCCGAAATCTATTTTTAATAAAAAAAAAATCTGTCGCACTAGTACTTAGAGTTCAAAACACGAAATAACTTGTTTAGGGGAATTGCTCTAAAGTTAAATAAAATAAATAAATAAATATTAAGGGACAATCTTACACAAATCGACCTAGTCCCAAACTAAGCAAAGTTTGTACTATGGGTACTAGACGACGATATACATAATATATAAATACATATATAGATAACATCCATGACCCAAGAACAAATATTTGCCCCGGCCGGGATTCGAACCCGGGACCGCCGACTCAGTAGGCGGGTGTCTACAAACCAAACCAAACCAAAGTTGTTAGTAACAGCGATATCTGTTTTAGTACGTTAAACTGGAACAAAAAACTGCTTTACCGGCCGAACGCCAAAGCCGCGTACGCTTCCAAATTCAAAAGTTATAACGTGTTGACAACTAGTTATTAATCTGTGGTGTTGACGGTCTTACCTTATAGACGGACTTACCCACAGCGACCTTACCTAACTTTGCACCTAATTTATATGGGGCGCTATACATACCAGGTGCAAACTTAACTTAACCACTTAGGGATGGAAAGTGTTTGTACGGAACCCTCGGTGCGCGAGTCCGACTCGCACTTGGCCGGTTTTTGCCTTTCGATGTGTTTTTGAAACTATACTCAGGTGTCTACGGGATTATTTCATGCGTCGGTAGAATGAGTTTTGGGCTTATTTAAAAGGTACCATACAGCTTAGTTCTAAATCAAAATTTATAAATAAAAGCATTTTTTTGTTTTCGTTACTAAGCTTACTTTTCGACATGAAAACGAATTTATGCAGTTGTTATTAATATTGGTAGTCTCCCGTTCCTGACTACGTTGGCAAGGAAAGGCTCCTTTGTAAGTTCTGGCTCTTCCTACATAAAAAAGTAACCAGTTAAAATCTATGCTATGCTAAACAATGCTGCCAATGTGCCAAACTTGCATTAAACGGATACGTCATTCTAATTTCAAAATGGGTTATTTTTCATGGCTACGAGGTCAACGACCGGCGGCCATAATTGCCGATCTGACAGACGTTAGAGCGCGTCCACACCATTCGACACCGCGCAGCGTGGCTGAATGTGAATTATTATATTCCTTGATGTGAATTATGAATTGAGCTATAAAAAAGTCTGAGCCTTACATTGCATCTGAGCTTTACTTGGACGCATGTAGTTTATTAAACTTGAATAAATAGGTAATTGATTTCGTTTTAGGGGTTTCTAGTCAACTAGGAACCCTTATATTTACAAATACAAATACAAATACTCTTTATTGCACACCTCCAACATCAAGGTATATACAACACAACATGAGATACATTCAAATAACAGGCAGAGGTAAACAACAGGCGGTATTATCGCTAAATAGCGATTTCTTCCAGACAACCTTTAGGTAGCGGAGTAGTTGAAAATTAGGTGTCTGACATCCTGTCATATGAGCATTTGCCCCATATTTGGAAATGGTACATGATACCTTTTATTATATGGGACTAATAGGTAAGCTGGCTCCTGAAACATAGTCTAGTTACTACCTGATATTCGAAACCATTGTTTATATTATTACTTATTTATACCTATTTACCTGTACAGCGGTGACAGTACTTCAATGCATTTTCCTGTTGATGGATTTAATAATAATATACATTTATTATAATATAAATTTATTGTAAAAAAACTTAACCTAAGCGATAAAAGGAATATACATTTATTTAATTACTATTATATTAACCTGTCGGTAATAGTTTCCGTGACCATCTGAAGCGATTCATTTTATATGTATGTTTCAATTCAATTAAATTCTTTTATTTGCTAAAATCCGACTAAATGTCATGCAAATACAGTTATGTCTAGTCAGTATCGGGAATATCATTAGCACAACTCTCAACTCACTTACCTATAATTTAAATATTTTAAATCATCTTGAAGAACCGCTTGTGTAAGGTACATTTCCGACTTCTTTATAAAACAAGTCATACCTATTTTCAACCCATACCGGAAAACAATAACTGCTTCTTCAAATTTCAAAGAATACAAGCACTTTAAGAGTAATTTAATGTCTGTGTAAAAGATTTTTACAGGCACTTCCCTTCACTGCCGTCCAAACAATCTCGAGAAAACAAACCTTTAGTGCGCCATAAAAGGAATTCTTGATACATCGGACACTTAGATAAAATACAGCAACTGTCTATTAATTCTTACCTACTTAAAGAGTATTTCTTTTAGATGTAGCTTGTATAGTAATCATCTCTTTTTCTTATTCTTTGTTAGTCATGTGGTTTCTTGATGATTGATACGATTCCTACCTACTTTTACTACCTAGTTTTTTTTATTATTTATTCATCTAATACACCCTTTTGGAAGATCTCACTCTTTAGATATACCGCGTACCTATCATTTAGGCACTGTTTCTCAAATTCTTCGTATTCCTTATGTATATGTGCCTAGTTATTTTGGTGCTAGAACAATAAATGTAACTCGTATTTACATATTGAAATAACGATGGAAGTTTTCTGTGGCACCTGAGTTGAAAAGATTCCTATGAAAACTTATACCTAACTTTAGTAATTTTTTATAGTAATTTAGAAAGCTGAATAAATGAAAAAAAAACAACAATGCATGGACGAATAACATCAATCTATTAAAATAACAGAAATTCTAAAATGCCCGTTTGTCCGGACCTGGCAACACTCAAGAAACAAATACCTGCTTCCGTAGGTACTTTTTAATTTCTTCCACTCTGCAAGTGGCCGAGGAATGTTTACACAGCCAGTTTCAACATCTACTCTTGGTCTTGTTATTGTTCGACTTTTTAAATAAACCTTTAGCCCAGGCATTATGTTTTTAAACTTTAATACACTCTATAAATTAAACATACAGTTTAAATCTTCGAAGTATTATTTCCTTTAAGTACGTACAATGTTTACTCTATTCCAAGAGCACATGTTTCTATTCCATCGACGGCATCTGCTGTTATTTTTAATTTCATAAACTATTGAATCCCTTCACAAGAGGAAGAAGCGTGTTTAAGTGTGCGTTGACAGATTATATCCTCTTTGAGACCGATCCTTGAAGGCACAAAGATCCGTTGATCGTGTCAAGTATCATTTCCATATCTGGATTCTCTCCCGCGCTGGCCGAAAATAAGCCGCAGTGGATGTCAACGGCCAACTCGCGATGCAACAAGAAAAAAAATGTCGCTTCTATTTTCAAATTGCACCGGCGCAGCGGACGAAGGAAAAGGAAATAAAAGAAATTATGTAAAATAGCCGCGTATTTCGAAACGTAGCCGGCGTTCTAAATTTGAAAACGGGAATCGTCAGAATATTTGAACGCGGTGAACTTAGTAAATATTAGTAACGCAAACATATTTAAATCAACCTTTTATAACGGTCCATTAACATTCTTCTACATCTCTTTAATAAAAAACTTGAAATTCGATTGTTCCGTGTTGTCAGTTAGTTCATAGGCATTAAGGCAATTTCACACTCTCCTCATTGTCAGGCTGTCACAGATTATGACATCGAAATTGAAAAGGCTTTCTCCATCGATTGATTTGTCTGGAGTCTCGACGTGACGCCGAGCATGCACAGACTTTTTGTCAATCGAGACGAAATCATGATCAGTTTTTGCTACTTTCACTACTTATCCTCGCAAGTGCTGGTGTAAATTGCAAAACCTAATTTAAACGTCGAATTTGATTGCAACGGTGCATATAAAATTAATCTTCCAAGTGATAATAACTTTCTGAGTTTATTTCGCAACTGTATTTCGAAATTTTAATGAGATTTGCTTTGATTACTGGAGTTTAATCGCTCTACTTTTTAAAGACGGTTGTCAGAATTCCGACGCTTCGAATTCGGTTATACTTTATCTTTTGGTTAAACTATTAACATACACAATATTTAATCCCGTGTATTGTTTTCGTTAATACGTTTCGAGGCATGCGAAAATTAAGTACCTGCGTTGGTTTTTGTTCAGATTAAAAGATGTGTAATATTTTTTGGCGAGAGAATGGAATTATTTTATATTAGTAATAGTATTGTCGTGGGTCATTGCCTTAACTAAGAGATCGTATACACTGGCCTAATCGATTTACTGCTTCTGATTGATCTATACGGGCACCAATTTACAGACCATTTCTTTATTGGTCCAATTGTATTGAACACGATGTCATTTTAAGTCTTTAAACTTTGCGGGAATATGACATTGAGTTAAGCTATGTTAGAGGGCAGGAGAAGAGTCATTCTTTTAATTTAATTCTGTCAGAATAACGCGAAGACGCATTTAATAAAGGTTATGTAAATTACTATACGCTTTTATCTCCATCTTTTGAAGTCTGTGGAGAATCGATCGTAAATCCGCATTCCCAAAAACAACGTTCTATGGCAGTTTTCCAGGAAGTATGGGAAACCCGACAACTCCACCCTAAGTAGTAGGACGGCTAACCGTTCGCGGAATCCGAACCCTTACCATGAGTTTATAGTGACAGTACTAGCTGGCGACTGCGTGAAGGATTTGTATGGAGAATTGTAGTTCTACAAAGTAACCGCTAGGGGCTGCACTATTCCTCATACAAATCATTCACGTCGCTAGCGAGTACGGCCACGTTCACTCTTGATAAGGGTAGAGGACCTGTGGGGATGCCGTTTATTTCCGACTATACATATATTTTAGTCATATAGGCTGTATAGGCACCAATATGACTAATGGGGCTAGTTACACTGCCTGTCCACCTGGAGCGGAGCTGTATAAAATTGACCAAGCACATTCCTCAGATTTGGACTTCACAAGACCTGGGGCCCAATTCGAGAATGCCGGTTGAGATATCGCCAAACGTGAAATCTCCATTAGATAACAGTTATATCGCCATTGAACTGTCATTTAAATACGATGAGCTTAAAAGTGACATATCTCATCTCAATTTTGGAAATACGAAGGCGATAATGATTGTCAAAAATGTTATTCATGTATATAAATTTCTGTTTTGAACGAAACGTAACGGACTAATTTCACGTACTACGCGGTCAATTTAAAGTATGCGCCTGTTATTTATGCCGTCACATACAAAGGAAGCGAAAATTTTGCGCGTCCGAATTGACGAAGTTGCGATGTTCTAGGGATATCGCCACTTGTCAAGTAGGCACACGTCAAAAGTGACGGATGGCGATGAAAAGGAGAGATCTCCATTATATCTCTAAAATTGGTCGAATACCCCCCCTGATTGGTTTATTTTCTTGGCTTCAGTAGACAGGCAAAAAAAAGTTAAGCATACAGAGCGTGAGCTGTCAGAATGCGATTTGCTTTTGATACCTGTCTCCCTCACTCTTTCGCGATCCAGATTAGAACCTCTCAGTTTTCAACCAAACCCGAATTACAATCTGAGAGCTCATGGACTGTACTTACTTATAGATAGTCAATGAAACTTAGATATTATGTAGTCTATCGTGTTAATTTACCTTTATTTCACAATATTTTAACAATATTTTGCACCTTTTGGCAAATAACCGAGATGCATAAAAATTTATTTAAAAAAGTTTGCATGGAAATACCACTAGATTGTACTTGTAGGTACTGTAAGGACCTTATTGGTGGGTGACAGCAGAGCTGGCATATTACATTTTATATAATATATTAGAATAATATTCGAAATATGGCCGTCTCTGTCACACACCAAAAGAGCCGAGCATTCGGCAATGGTCTATGATATTAAGCAGTTGTATTAAAGATCCCAATATAAAATATAAATATATAGCAATGTCCTTTATTTAACCTCCACTAACCTGCACCCCCGCTACACATGGTGGAGGTGCGAGGTATGCATGTGTCCCGCCAGGCCAGGTTAGTCATATCGACCAGACTGGGGTAATGGCTCAAATTGCTTTGACCCCGACACGAAAAACAATGTAGATATATCGTTGTGTTATACTATCAATTTAAATACGAAACTACCTTTAATAACTTCTGTGAATTTATTGGGGGGTAGGGCCTACTTACTATAAATGCTCTTATATTTTATTCAGTTTAGTCATGTTATAAGAAAGTAAGATGGCACTCCGGAATGACAGGCTAGACTTTTGACGTCATAACGCTATGATTGGTTGGTTGGTCCTGTCAGTCCGTTTCTGTGTTGCAAGTGGTGTATCATAATACTCCGCGGTTCCCTTGTTACACCTTGTTTTAAATCAATAATAAAGAACTGTAATGCATATTTTCTTTGTACGACTGGCGGCAAACATTTTCTTCCTTATAATTATTTTGTTGCTATAAAGCGGCTACTAATCAGACACGTAGAAAGTCTCAATAGGCGCAGTGCCATGAAAGTGTTTTTAAACTAATAAAATGGCGAATTAATGTGTCAGAATCAGCCCCCAACACTACTTGTCTGCTGAAGCTATACGTTCCGCGGTTAGAAGATAGCTGTTTGTAACAAATATTTCTCTTCCCTTTATTCCTATTTATTATGGTTCCAAAGTTAATCCTGTGATTAAACTCTTCGTCTTTCAATAGCTTCTTTGTTTATCCCCTATATCCTAATTCGAGTCATTGACCTCTGCCCCAAAAATGCCTAACTTGTAACAAATCAATAGTAATTTGGGCCACATCAGTTATTCTGATTGACAATCATGATTATTGATGGTGTTAAAAAAATGGGGATTTATTGTAGGGATATAAATTTATATAACCATTATTGTATACTTAGCCTATTCTCAATGGATATAAATTTTGTATAGCCTATTCTCAAATTGGGTGAAGATTTGTTTAAATGGGGCAAAGTTAAATTGGCCTTCGTACACTCACATATGTAAGTAATAAGTATATAGCTGAACAATTTTCATCCGCGTGGTTTTCTTAGAAGATCGCGAATGTTTTCTGGTTTTACAAATGATTATGGGCATATAATTGTTATGTACAAAACAGGAATAAAATTACCGGCGGAAAACCCAAGCGGGAAAACTAAAACTATTAAGCACGTACCTACTTTGTTTTGTTAGTTATATGCTCAATTTATATTTTTTTGTATTGAAAAAGCTTTGACCTAAAAGAAAATGTCTTTCAACGCGATATATGTAGGTCTATTAGCACCAATTATACTAATATAGCAAGTATAGCTCTACATTAGATTAGTTTTGTATGACATTATGATATCATAATACATAGGTAGATTATCTAAATAGGGTTTCAAAAATAACTATATGATATTTATTATTAATGTGACCAACATGTTTATTTAATATACCTACTCGTTTTATTAGCAAAATGAGCTGTCTTTATTAAAAAAATAACGGTAGTTTTCTTATTTACCCCAAATTCTGTCGGTTTTCTACTGCAAACTCGATTATAGGTATATTTAGGTTCAATAAGGTGAAAAATATCATTGTATGTATGACAGTCTGCAGTCTGACTAGGTATATACTGATTGGAATTTCTGACTAAGTATACGGAAGTACTTATCGTGATCTATTTAGGTACCTATAGGTAAAAGGCATAGATATATAGGTATTTCATAGCAGTAAAAATAGCCAAAACAAAGTACCGTCAAACCCCGTAACTTCGCCTGGGTTTAGACACTTTTTTTTAAATGTCTCATAAATTAACACCCTATTTTTGCATGTTAAGATAAAAAACAAATTAATATAAAAAGGTCTTTAGCTTACCGTAGCTTAAGGTCTAAATTTCGCTAAAGAATTACTATAATTGGACTCCGAAGTTGGTAGGCGAAGTATAGGCAAAATCCCCTGTCTTCGCCTACATACTGCCGGAGCGTCAATAATAGACAAAATTTGAAATTGCCTCCAGCTATCTCATTTATTTTTAACGTGTTTTTCGAATTTGAACCTTAACTATTCCCAAATAGTCATATTTAAGAAAAAAACGATGGTAGGCGAAGACAGGTAACGATCTGAAGTTAGTTTCATACATTCACTGTACTTTCGATAGGGTTGTCAAAAATCACGTTATCTTACTCGACAACAAAAAAAAAGGGTAATGGTTTAGGACTAGTAAAAATAATATGTTTAGTATATATGTTGCAGGTACCTAGTATATGTATATATGTGGTGTATATAATTATATTAATTTATTTATTCGTGCTTATTTATTTTTGAGTTAAAAGTTTACAAGAATTATATATTAGAACTTGTATGGAATACTTGCCGTGCTAAAATCAACTCAAATAATACTATTTGTCCCTTCCTAGATCTTCGATTTCTATGATTATTGTGTGCTGTTTTTGTTATTCCTTTGTTAAGTGTGGCGTCAACTGTGACATTTGTTCTGTTCAATCACATTTGTTAACTTTCATAATATTTAAAATCTTATCTCGCCACCTACTCATCTCTGTTTACTTTGTAATATATATATGGTTAGTCTTTCATAATATAAGTTCATAATTATAAAACAACTATTTTATAACATAATAATAGGTACAATAATAAAAGCAACTCAAGTTCACCCGTTTCAAAGCTATGGTGCCACAGACAAACAAACATAGCGGTCAAACTTGTATAAGACCCCATTTTAGCGTCGAGGGTTGAATGAACCTTATTACTAAATAAGAAATTTGAAATATATCACCCACTTGGATTGACAACCCTAGGGGCAGGCGAAGTGTAGCTACAAGATGGCCGGAACATCCCCTCAATTACATTTTAATCGATTGCGACGTATACACATAACTTAGGTAAAAAATAATAACACCATAAGAAAGAACATTAGTTGTACATTATAATACAAGAAAAAGCTTCCATTTATCTCTTCTTTAGAATTATTTACACCGAAGTTCCGCAAGGGTAAACATAGACACGTGCTATCACTGCAACGAAAAAATGGCACTGATCGTAAACGGCGTGAAGTTAGCCACAGTTGATGCGAGAATATTGCCATGGATAAAAAACACTTTCTATTTAGTAGTTTTGTGTGGAACCTGCCCTAAAAACTACACGTGAATTTCAACTTATATAAAAATAGGCGATGATACGCATCCCAGGCGAAGACACGGGCTTTCACGGTACTAAATCATGATACGAGTTCAAGTTCAAAAGAAGTTGTGACACATTTATTATCATTTTTTATCATTTTAATAACAGTAACATTTTAGATGTTCATTCAACTTTGACATCTGGGCGTCTTACAGCTACAAAATGTCGTATAATTCATATTAACTATTATAAAAATAATTCCTTTCGGTTCCGCTGCCGCCAATGTCTCTGTTCAAACGGATAAATAGAAAAGTAACAGCGTTATATGAATTATACGTCACTGGACGTTGATACTAGCGACACCGCCAACTGAACAGATAATTTGGCAGATTTAAACTACTAGTGGGATAAACGGCCTCTTTGATTGAACGTGTTTAAACATGTTACGGGTCCCCTTATTTATTTATGCACATGTCGAGACGTGTCTGGATGGGACGATTTGAAGAATGCGGTGACGTCAGCAAGTGTCATACATGGCCATACTTTGTTTTCTTATATCATGAAAAATACTTGATATGTAAGTGTGACCCCGATAACAGATTAGGCCTAAATCTTCTAATCAACGATCGACTGACTAAATAAACTATATAGATGTAGGCTGATACAGACTATCTGGATCATTGTCAGATTTAGGTGCGTGTCTTTCCGGTGGACATTTGCGAAATTAAGGATTCCAGGGCCTAATTTTCTGATTAAATGTATGTGAGAATAAAGAACGTTCCCTCTTCTATAATCCGATGTAATAGCAACATAGCCTATATTCATACTCTAGCCTTTTGACCACCGAAGGGACAAATTTTGTTTTTTGAACTGACAATGACCCATCTAGTAGTTTAAGTGTTGGTCATCTTTAAGGTTTCTTAACCTGGATAATTAGTACAGATACAGATACACTGGGCTGGACTAATTTTGATATATTTTCGTATGAAGGTAGCTGACACATAGGCTACTTTTATCCCGAAAAATTTAGTGTTCAAACCATACGACATTACAGTGAGTTGCGTCTGGTCCTTCGATCAGGATTTTTACAGTAATAGTACATTACGGCAGAGACCAGTAAGTAAGGAAGGATGGCTCTTACGGTCGAAGCAAGTATAGTGCTTTTCTCAAAAATTCAACAAGAAAATTAGATTAAAATTATATTTTGTAGGTGCCATTCATATTCGGCCATTTTCCAATGAATATTTTTGTTATATCCCATTTTTATTATTACACATTGTGATATTCGTCGTCGCAGGCACCATTAACTCCCATGATAACAACCTATAACAAAAATAATTATGAGTTTATAACTTATACTTGGATAAAATATATAGTTATATCGTTATCAAATAGTGGCAGCATTTATTTACCTTCATCGCCAAAATGGTTATCATCTAGAGCTTGATTTAAGAACTTTTCCATATATTGCTGCCGAATATTTGTGATTTGTTTCCTTTGTAGCCATCCGATTGTCTCAGAAAGATTGTTGAAATATTCTGACCAATTATTAACTTGATTTTCTTCCTTCCATTTAATGAATCTCTTGTATTTTTTTATATCTCCTTGGATTTAGTCGGAAGTAAATTATTTTAGCTAACTCTGCCTCCGCTTTTAAGTATGGAGGAGTGCCGTCTATTCGGAATCACACTCGTCTGAACTCATTTTTGCTGAATTATTGTAATAGGTTGAAATTTTTGTCTTTTAATTAAAATCCCGCCTTAATTTCTTTTTTTATAAATACTGCGTTTAATTATTTGCACTGTCTTACAAATCTAAGTCTTAAAGATAAAATTAAAACATTGTTGTATTTTCTAACTAATTTTCATATCATAAAGCTTACCTTCAATTTTAACTCCGAGGTTTTTTCTAAACGACACAAAAAAGGAAGGAATTCCGAAATATCATTGTCATTTTACACAGCACAATTATGAACTAAACGCTGCATACAAACTTCCGCACTAAACCTTGTCGCTACTTTTTTTTTTATATGCATCATGAGTTACGTTTATACTGCCATTATAATAGTGCTAACCTCTTTTTATTTTACATTTGCTCTTAGTGTAAATTGCAAGTGTATACTGCAATGTCGTCTCTTTCTATTTAATCTATGAAAAAGGGACGCCACTTTTTAATTTCTCCAATTTGCTGTCGCACTGTACTTATAATTAAAACAATTTGTGGAATGCATCCTTTTTACATTTATATACGACCTCATCGCCTTCACATCCTTAGTTTTTTTATAGTCGGTGACGATGTAAATCGTGTTTCGATATTCAAATATCTTGATACGTAAAAGGAATTACATACTTACTTACTGGACAAATATTGATTCCAAATTTAAAATCTCGCTATTTACTGGACACTTCTAAAAAGTCTTCGGTATGTTCCACTTACTGTAGTCTATCTAGCGATGGTAAGGCAACATTACATGCAATTTTTGAGAAAATATTATTACATGATGTCATCGACACCATAAGCACGTGTCAGATCGCTTTCGGGTGGGATTAAGGCATTCCAGGAACGGGCTTAATCTTTAAAATGTAACATGACACGGTTTTTATGTGGTTGGGTGGGATGCGTAGGATATCTTCGGATCAATGTGAAGTTTGAAACTTGAGACATGACACAGTGGCGAATAAAACAGTTTGAAACATAGAAAAAAGAAGTACACAGTGACAGAACTAACCGTTATGTTCTTTGTCCTCAGTTCTGGGAGATCATCTCGGAGGAGCACGGCATCGACCCTTGCGGCGTGTACAAGGGCACCAGCGACTTGCAGTTGGAGCGCATCTCTGTTTATTACAATGAGGCCTCTGGTACGTACCCTCTAGAAGCGTCTCTCCCGTCTAGGTACCAGGGCAGCATAAACTGGCTGGCTGTGAGAGTTGACCGTAGGTTGTATAAGTTACTACGCGCAGCTGTGCTCAGATCTGGAAGATCACTGACGAGCATCGCATCGACCTTGCCAGCGTGTACAGGGTCACCAGCGACTTGCAGTTGAAGCACATCTCTTTTCATTTACGGAACTGGTACCGTCTGGAAGCATCTATAAGCTTGTGGTCTCTCTCATCTAGATACCTACCAGGGCAGCATAGTTGGCTAGCTATGAGAGTCGGTCGTAGGTTGTATGTAGCGTGTGGTCTCGCTGTTGTGCTCAGTTATAGCTTATTTCTCGTTTACTACACCTATATTTCGACCAACTTTTGGTTCTTACCCATTTATGTATAGATTGATTTCTTTTAACTCTGTTTTTGAGCAATACCTATGCAAAAAACCAAGCATATCTACGAATTCAAGCATTCGGGATAAACGACCAAGACGACCTTCCGACAAGACTAAGTAATTGGACACTTAACATTAAAATCCTAGACTCAAGACTAGAGTCCTCAGCCGGAACAATTGTCCAATTGCGTTAATTGTTGGCAGACATTGAGACTGGGGGCATTCACCCCGGATTAAATGCCTACTGAGTAGAGAGTTAGCTGATTACGTCTGTCGTGTCTGTCAACTAAAGGAAATGCTAGACTAGACGAATCTAGTTAATTTATGTTACGTAGGGCAGTGGGTACACAATTTAATAGGTAGGTACATTAGGTACAGGGTGTAATCGTTAAGTGTGATCAGGTGATATTTCTATAACTATAACAGATATACCTACGTACTTTAACTCTGGAAATTCATTTAAATTCAAATTTATCATTATTTCGAGTTTAATTAACTTAGTAATTAATAAACCGCGCGGAACAAATATCCCGGTAAACGGAAACCTCAGCGTTTTTTGAAGTCTCACAAAAATTGAACATAAAATTCTATATGGTTTTGGGCCAGCGCTCAGCGATATTGTATAGATAATGAAATTAAAACTTTTAATCTAACCCAATTTCTAGTTAAGGGGTAGCTACCATTGTTATGGCCACTAATAATAAAATGAACCCATCAAAAACCATCCAAAACAATTATCGTAGGTAGATACATCACATCCATAAATTCTTTAAAATACTCTTTACACTTAAAACCGCATACCATATAACCGTTCATATATGTAAATACAGAACAGACAAGAATTACCGACATAACGCACCCACCGTTATGCATTATCTACCATTATATTACCATCTCGTATATACCGCGAAAAGCAAAACTACCTACTTTACTTTTTAATTAGCATTTTATATTACATGGCCTAATTTTTTGTGACTGGAATTAGAATTTCCTGGTTTATTGTCTAGATTATGAGGTTAATTTATTGAGGTTAAATTTCCCTGTGTATAGCATCAGTTTATGGTCTATAAAAAGCTTTATTGACTTGTCTATCTGGACTGCATGCGAAGTATGAAGAGAAGGGCGATACCTACGTGATGTACAATTACAATTAATGACGCATGCAATGCAATGAGTGATCCTCATTAGCGTTTAAACCACCGTCACAACCACGGCCCCTTTATTGGTGGCTTTGTTAAATACTCGAATCGAATTCCATTTGCGGTTATTTCAGAGAAGTTAAAGCCATTTTTCAATTAAATTTGTACGACTTTTCCGTATTATATCGTCGACAAAGAGACCATGGTTGTGACAGCGCGGCGTTTCAAGCGCTAATGAGAATCACAGTAATACGAACAGTATACGTACTGTGATCTTTTAACACCCCGAAAACGTTTGCTGTTGAACATAAATCTCTTCAAAGTTCCACACAGGATCAGAGACGCTTTACCAATTAGCATATAGGGAACTTGAACAGTGCATTTCCACTTTTACCATAGACACATATACCGTATAGTCATTGGGCTATTTACTCCGGCAAAAGACAGAGCACTCATACGGATGCTACGTCAGTAGGTACCCGGTAACCTTGCAGCTTCTAGATTAGACTTGCTTGTCGCTCTTATACATACTAATTAAAATAATGCTTTCCTTTCAGTTGCGTGCGCGGAGAACGGCGGGAAGTACGTCCCCCGCGCCATCCTGCTCGACCTCGAGCCCGGCACCATGGACGCCGTGCGCTCCGGTGGCTACGGCCAGCTCTTCCGGCCAGACAACTTCGTCTTCGGCCAGTCCGGCGCCGGCAACAACTGGGCCAAGGGCCACTACACCGAAGGCGCCGAGCTGGTCGACGCAGTACTAGACGTAGTCCGGAAGGAGTGTGAGAACTGCGACTGTCTTCAGGGCTTCCAGCTCACACACTCCCTAGGAGGCGGCACTGGCTCCGGCATGGGCACGCTCCTCATCTCCAAAATCAGAGAGGAATACCCCGACAGAATCATGAACACGTATTCCGTAGTTCCGTCTCCTAAAGTATCAGATACAGTCGTCGAGCCGTATAATGCAGTCCTGTCTATTCACCAGCTCGTCGAGAACACAGATGAGACATATTGCATCGACAACGAAGCCCTATATGATATTTGCTACAGGACCCTCAAGGTCCCCAACCCTACGTACGGAGACCTGAACCATCTGGTATCCCTCACGATGTCAGGC
This sequence comes from Apotomis turbidana, assembly GCA_905147355.2. Lineage (NCBI taxonomy): Eukaryota > Metazoa > Arthropoda > Insecta > Lepidoptera > Tortricidae > Apotomis > Apotomis turbidana. Next base: position 2,987,994 of record LR990300.1, on the reverse strand, counting down.
GTCACGACTTGTCTTAGATTCCCTGGACAATTGAACGCTGATCTCAGAAAGCTGGCCGTTAACATGGTTCCCTTCCCACGTCTGCACTTCTTCATGCCCGGGTTCGCGCCGCTCACGTCTCGCGGCAGCCAACAGTACCGCGCGCTCACCGTGCCCGAGCTGACCCAGCAGATGTTCGACGCCAAGAACATGATGGCTGCGTGCGACCCGCGCCACGGCCGCTACCTCACCGTGGCGGCCATCTTCCGTGGTCGCATGTCCATGAAGGAAGTCGACGAGCAGATGCTGTCGATCCAAAACAAGAACAGTAGCTTCTTCGTTGAATGGATCCCTAACAACGTGAAGACAGCTGTGTGCGACATCCCTCCTAAAGGCTTAAAGATGTCTTCTACCTTCATTGGTAACACGACGGCGATCCAGGAGCTGTTCAAGCGCATCTCGGAACAGTTCACGGCTATGTTCAGGCGCAAGGCTTTCTTGCATTGGTACACCGGCGAGGGCATGGACGAGATGGAGTTTAACGAGGCAGAGAGCAATGTCAATGACCTGGTGTCAGAATACCAGCAGTACCAGGAGGCGACGGCGGAAGACGACACAGAATTTGACCAGGAAGATCTTGAGGAGCTGGCCCAGGACGAGCACCATGATTAGACTGATAGATCCTTTTTAGGGATAAGAACGAAACCTATCCTCGCTCGAAATATTCAACTTTTACGTCCAACGAACAGAGGCTAAGCCGCATTTTGTCCAAAGCGGACCAATGAAAGAATTAACTCAATAAGTATTAAGAAACTATGTCGCCGGGAAAAGGGAAGCAAAGCCACTTTTGCAGTGAACTCACTAGAGTAAAAAGTCGGAAACAAAATGGCGCCGGATCTTGGCGCCAATCAGGATAGTTTTAATTTTCAGTCTTTGAACTGTTTGTAATCCCTTTTCTCTTCGATATTCGTTAGTTTCGCGATATTTTAAAGTACTGAAGCATCAGTAATATGATGCATTTCAAAGTGCAAATCGAATGGTAATATCTAATATAGTATTACAGAACGAAATTTTATATACATAAGGAAGCAATAAGGAACGTACCAATTTGTGCATTTCCTAGCTTAAGTTATTGTAATGTCTTGTATGCTTTTATATATTAATTTATAATTAAATGTTTTAAACAAATCTTAGGTTTTTATTATTGATACCAGTTCATTGGAATTAGTATGTTCCCATATGTTCTAATTTTTATTCGGAATAACAGCTCCATAGTTTCAAACATTAATTATTGTATCTTGAATAGAAACAATAAAGTAGGTAATGTATTTTAGCTTAAAATATATTTAAGAAATTTATACATATTCAAAAAAAAAAAATTATCAATTATAATAAATGAAAAGGCACAAGTACAAATTTACGAAATGTCATTTAATTATACCGAATTAATAAACAGGCTATTATATTAATAGTCTATTATTCTAGCCTATTTATGTCGATTTCAGTGGCATGACATATTTGGTCTAGTGTTTATGTATTTCAGTGTAGTACAATACAAAGTGCTAATATTTCATGCGAATAGAAATCAAACAAAAAAGTATTTCAATAGACAAATATTTATTCTCTTCATTCTGAACATAGCTCAGACTTAAAACTAGTCCTAGGTACTATTTACAATCATTTGAACACAAATCACCAGACACATTATAGAAAACCAACAAAGTTTGTACCGTTGTCACTGTACACAGATTCTAACAAATGTCATTTGCGCTGACGTCACCCAAGGTATCTACTTTTGCCAACTGTACCTTGGGTATTTTTTTTGTACATGCAGAATAAATAACATGATCCAATGATTCGTAAAACATTATTCTCTTGATAATAGAGTGTAGGAACTGTTTAGCTGAGGCTTAGTTTTATTTTTAGAAATCTAGAAACCTGTGCGCAGTGGCGTCAAGTCTTGTCTTTTCGAGTATTAAAGAGGAACCAATAATAAATGCACGGCTTACGACTAACATACATCCGTGTATAATTTTAACGAGTGACCGAATAACGAGATTCCATTCTTAAATATTCTCAAATACAAATACAATCTTCAATACAACAGTTTTTGTCAAAATGTCAAATTTAAACAATACAAAGTATCATCATTTAATTCGGTGCATCAAAATCAGAGTTATGGAGTTCAGTTCAGGTTTATCTGTAGCGTCCTGTACATAATTTATTTAGACATCTGTATTAACAACGTACTCTCTGATTCTGTCACCGCAAATTGTTAATTACGCGAACATACCTGCTGGCTCTTTCTTTAACGTAAATAAAGAAAGAAACGGCAATACGAATCTTCGCTATCACTATGAGGCTAAAGTTTCAAATTTGAATATCAACCGTACATTAACAAAATAATAAAATGCTTATTTTATTTCATAACTAGTAGTTTACAGTATGGCAACGAAAGACAACTATAATTACAAGAAAAAGCTGCTTTAATGCTAAATTAGGCATAATCCTTATATACTAGGGCGGTAATAAACACGAGACAGTGAAATTGCCGCACGAGCCTAAGGCGAGGGCAATAAACATGGCTTATTCATGACCGCCTGTGGTGTGTACACGGTTTACGCAAAATTAAGTCTTCCCTTGGTCGGCAAGTGGAATTTTCTCCCATACAGGGCAGGAAATGCCACTTTCGGCCCAGATACGTATTATAACACTTTAATGGCTAGTTATTACTTATAACGTAAATATAGAGCTTATCTATTGACAATATATATATATAAGTTACGTGCGTAGGTATGTATGTTACATCGGTATAGATTTATAGCAGCGGTACAATTGAACACATGTAATTCCAAATCCTAGGAACAGTTAAGTTATCTACAATAAAATGCCGAAAAATATCAAACACACTTCCTAAGAACACGTTTATGAGGTCTCTCTACACCACTTAACACTACAATTTATTTAATTTCTTTTTTCGTTGACGTACGCATGGATCATAAACAAGGACGCAACTAAACGTTGGCCGCCGTGTTGATACTTTAATGTTCTGCCGTACCATATCGTTGGTGCGCGCGGGTCGCCTTACATGCTCCGTCTAGTGGGGGTTGTCTGTGATTGAACTATAATAGTATGACTGAATATATAAAATGATTAAATGACTGAAACCGGAATATCCCTACGCGTCATGTTAAACATACTAATTACATTTATACATCTTAAAACTAAATTACAAATACTATTCGGCACTTCTTTTTTAAGTATCTAAACATATGACATACTGTCTATGGAGTGTAGAAGTAACAGGAGCATAATCTTTCTGCTTTGCCCTAAGGTTGACTGGTAGAGAATACCCCATAGCATATTGTTGTGTAGTAATTATTATCGTAACTTTAATGAATAGACATGTAAAAGTGCCCTTGAGGCTTACTTGTGGAATAAAGAATTTGTGCAGTAAAGTTTTCTTTTGTGCAGTAAAGTTTAAATAAATGAATAAATCTTGAAAAAAGGATATTTGACAGAATTAAATGTGACAAGTTGAAAAATATGAATATTATATCTTTGGTGACCAGAGATGCTCCTATTTATTTTCTATACACAGCAAAAAAGGAAAATTTAGTTCATGATCACAGGCTTATGTAATATAACTACTATATACTTTTACTACCTACAGTAACGCCACTAATTTAGCGCCTTTCTACGGATATTTTGAATATATAGAGATAGTTCTCCTTACCGCTACACTCCATAATACTGTCGATGTCGTGACTGTCATATCCTGTCAAATATACAACATTATAATATATAGGAGAAGCTTATCGTCACTACTCTGAATAGAACACGAAAAATATTGCCATTTCGATGTCAATCTGCAACATTACGGACTGTTTTTTTTTGTTGTGTGTATTGACGCCAAAGCAAAAAAGGAAATAAAAAGTGTTCCAAAGCAAACGGGATTGAAAATAGTTATTTGTTATACAAGGGGGGAAAGTTGTATTTTACCCGCGAGTGTTTATTTGAAACACGAGCTAGCGAAAGGATCCTATGATTGACCACGAGCGAAGCGAGTGGTTCAAAATAGAATCCTGAGCGTAGCGAGTGTTTCAATACACGAGACGTAAAATAACTTTTCGCCCGAGTATAACAAATAACTTTTCACCTCACTACAGCGAGGAAAAAAGAATAAGGGTTTGTACTATATCTTTGAAAAATAACTGCAATAATCAACCAATTTGCCATTTATTAAAACTAAGGTCTAATTAGCTTTCATGTAGGTATTTTAAACGGGATTTTTCAGAAAATAAGCTCATGTCTTATTTTACTTTAGCTGCGTTGAAACGTCAAAACTCTTTCTCCACATGTGGATAAAAAGCGATTTTCTCAATAGATATCAAACAAACAAACTGGGCTTTCCGAGCTAGTGAGGTGAAAAATAAATAGCGAGGTCCTTGATCATTAGAATTCGGACGTCATTTGACGACGTTGGCGTCCGGGACAAGTGTTCTGTGGACGTGATTTGCCGGCCTTGGCTCTCAAAAGGCTAATGTAATTAAATAACTGCTAAAATATATGTATATGTAGTGGCATTTTCATATTATTAATCAATATAATTAATGTATTTTGTTTCGACATTTGCATCGTGTGTGTACACATTTTGTTGTACACCCATCTCGCACCAATAATGTCACTGTTTTCCCTTATAGTTGACTGGTAGAGAATGCCTCATAGCATTAAGTCCGCCATTTGTACTTATATGTAATGTACAATTCAATTCAAATATATAAATAGAGTTACCGCGTTATTTGGATTCAATTGAAAAATAGGTAGGTGTAGGTATGACTATTTACAGAGTACCTAGTGACCGTATTTATATTACACTGAAAACTATATAAAATCTAGAGTGTACTATAATACATAAGCTTCTCGCGTTTGTAAGGCATTTTAAGACACATTAAACTTACCCAGTATTTTTAATAAACTACTAAACAAAATTGCTTTTGATCAAATTCTTAAATAATGATGACACTATTCAACCAAGTCTATCCGGGTGAAGACCAAAAAAATTTACCACCTAACCCACTCAATTAAAATTTGTATGATTTTTTAATTTTACACCGCTACACTTCTGCGGCCATACTTAAGGAGTTCCTTGAAGGTGCAATACTTTGAATCTGTGCGTTCGTTCTGTCAGTTTGAATTGTTCATCACGTTTCCATTTTTCTTTTAAAGTGGCGTAGATAAAGCTAACATTAGATAATAACGAACCTAAAAGTAAGTAAATTTATGCTATAAATAGAAAGCATTCATTATTAAAAATAACTAAATTATAATAAAGCTTTTTTCATATAATTACGTTCATTATGCAACGAAAATTTATTACATTAATCTAACATTTTAATAATTCCCTGATTGTTTGATTATTAGGCACTATGTATAGACTCTTGTCCAAAATGATAGCATGTATTTTACAAGTTAATTTGACGAATATTATATAAATTAATAGTAGTTTATGCAACTGATACATAATGAGAGGCCTTAAAACACGAGTGTGGTGTTCATAATAGGATCACACGAGTGTTTTAAGGCCTAATTATGTACAGTTGTATACACTACTTTATCTACACACATATCATAAGTACTCTAAGATGGGTTCAGAAGCCATAAGGAAATGACCGGCACCACTAGTGCTACCTGTAAAATATCTAACACACATACTAATGCAGTAAGAAATAAATCTGAACAAATACATAAACAGATTATTTATTGTAATAGTTGTAATTTACATTGAAACCATATTTTCAACTAAAATGTGAATAACAATAAGCTTTTCACAATTCTACTTTCGTAACAGCAAAGAACCAACAAACAAATGACAACAATAATGGCGGCAATTCGAACCTCCGTCAAGACGAATGTTTCTTTTTTTCTAAATCATATACAAACGAATGTATCCATATTCTCATGTCACTCGAGATCAAATGTCGTGCGGTTTTTATAAAAAAACATACTGAATTGACGTTTCGTATCGTTAACAATATTAATATCTATGGATACTAGAATACAGACCAACTTGTGTTTTGACAGCTGTTCCTAATTTAAACTCGTAACCTTACAAAAATCGGTACTGTAATAACATTACAGTACAGATTTTACCTACTACCACAGACAAAAAAAATCTCATAGTAAAATTGGTCGTAATAATGCTGGTCATTTCCTACGATTTCTGAACGCATTTTAGAGCACTAATGATATGTGCGTAGATAAACGTGCATTATAAAACCAATATTTTTATTATTTTTTCAAGACATTTCTTCATATTATTACAATGCAAATAATATTCGCAACAGGCTTTGTCAGGATCATCGCATGGTTGGTAGGAGTAATGTCTTATATTTGTGTTACTATAATGTTGTATACGTATATTCCATATTTATTTTGGACTAAATTCTTGCACCTGTTAAGGCGTTGAAGCATATAAACGTAATAAGGCACTTTAAACTTCTTTCACGTTACTACGAACTGTTAACGTGAGACTTAATTAAAATTAAAATGTAATCATTTTATTAAGAGGCAACATTGCTAACACAATAGAAATCATCTAAATACAGTCAGTTCATAAACCGAACTTCTTGTGAAATGCTTGATATCTAAGTTTGTGTAAATAAAAATAGCTGTCGCATACATTCTTCAGTGAATTTTAGTTGAATCTCTAGAATCTTTGTTTATATAAAAGTGTTATAAGGGATTGCCATCGAAAACCGATAAGTTCTGAGATCGACCAATAGGGAAAGCGGTATTTGACTATAGTGAAAATAAATTGTATCTTTGAAACCACTAAATACATATTCAAAAATACACGGAACTATTCGCTGGGTGCGCGATGACAGCGTCAACTAGCGGTTACAATTACGGCGGGCTTTTTAATGTCAAATGGCTGACTGTCTTTACGAAGAGAGAGAACAAACAAATAATTTCAATAAAATATCGTAATTTTCTTTCATTTTTAATTAATTTTCTGTCGATAAAACGTTGACCTTCTTTATTGCCCGTCTAAAATGGCAAAATCAATAACTTTCAGATGTAATTCACACGGACCTTTTCATGGCTGTCTTCACGAAAAGTAAGTTACAAAATAAACAAATTTAACCGAATAACGCATTTCATGCGTAATGCAACCGATCATTTATGACTGTATTTTTGTAATAATACAGATTATTTTGTTTTTTTTTTCAGTTAAACATGGCCAAATGAATTATTATAACTGGATTCTGCTCAATCAAACACAACATCGCTTTCAAATCCCAAACTACAATAAAATGGAAAACAATTCGTTTTTGCTCAACATGTCCAAAATGTAAAAGAAAATAAACACATAAACATGCTACTCTCTACAATATACAAGATATAATATTAAAAATGTTGTTCTATAGGTTATACTAACTTTTTCCTCTTGATAGCGATTATCCATTTAATTCGTTATTCTCGTTTCCAACTTGCTTGTGGAAATTTATTTATTCATGATTACTGTTTTTGCCATTGTTTTTGCAATTAACTACGCTGCAGGTTTCCTGCCGCATATTTATTTATTTTTAGATGCCTTAAGTTCGCTAGTAAAAAGTGAAAGTCGGCCTGACGAAAGTTCCTTTTTTGGCCACGGCGCGCGCTGCGATCGATTCGTGGTTCCCCCACCACCAACTTCGCACCCAGCGAATATGCTACTACAAACTTTTGGACATTATATTATTTTTAATTGAACAAGAAGACGTGTTTTGACTACTGATGTTAACCTATTGACCGCCAAGCGGTCTAGCAATTTACCGTGCCACTGACGCCAGAGTAAAAAAAAAAGATGTGCCCCAAAATCAACAGGGATTGAAAAATACTTGTAGCGGCTAGAATTACAAAGTTTTTGATCATTGAAATTTGGACGGCTGTGGCCGACGTGGCGTCAGGGGCACGATTTTTTGTTGACGGCCACAGCCGACTGTGGCGGTCAAAAGGTTAATGTTTACATAAGCCAGTATCTCCATAGAAACCTCATACTACGTCAAATAGATTTTGACATTTCAAAAATAGTAGTATTGTCAACAGACGATTGAGTCCAGTCACACACACGTGACTTTACAATTTCATGCACGCGAATCCACTGACCATTTAACAGTGCTATTGCAGTAGTTAACAGTGCAGTTGCAGTAGTCAACAGCGCAGTAGCAGTAGTTAACAATGCCGTTGCAGTAGTTAACAGAGCACTTGCAGTAGTTAACATTGGTAGTTATCAGTGCAGGAGCAGTTAGTTACCAGTGCGGTAGCAGTAGTTACCAGTGCGGTAGCAGTAGGGTCAGACGAACACCTCGTCCTGGTCGAGGCGTACGGCGGGGTCGGCGGCGGCGAGCTTGAGGAGCGTCTTCTTGACGCGCAGCGCGGGCAGCCGCACCGACGCGGTCTGGTGCCAGCACTCGCGCATCAGCCGGCACATGCCCGCCATCGTCTGAGGATAAATAAAAATAGAAAATAAATAAAAAAGCCTTTTATTTCTTGCAAAAACTTATCCACTAATTTATACATAATGTTATTTATATTTTACCTACTGATTTATACACTTCTTATTATAAAAAAAAAAACTTTTAAGGGAATATTTATTCTGCAAGAACCCCTCCGCAGGTGAAGGCCTCCTCCAAAGATGCCCAATTTGCTCTATCTTGAGCTATTTCCATCCAGGTTGGACCAGCTGTCTTGTTTATGTGTGTCGTCTGAGGATACACAGCCAATTATATATTACATGTATTTCATCACACTTGCTCGTAAATCTTACATGCTAGGAAACCGGACGGTAAGTCGTGTATTACGCCCTGGGGCGGTAAGTAATTTTGGTATTGACTACCGTTTATTACTTTTGTTTTATTTCCTTTAAAGTGTGATGAAAAACGTCGTAGGTGACTGGTGGCAAAGGAATTCCAAACTCGTGTTATTAAACTCGAATATTTGTGCTTGGGACATGGTTGTGCTATGTATTTAAGTATATATTTACGTATATAATTATGTATATCGCCGTCTAGTACCCATAACACAAGCCTTCTTGAGCTTAATTTGGGACTAGATCGATTTTTGTGAGGTTGTCTGATATTTATATATTTTATTTATTAGATAGTGGCGCTACAAATAGCTTTCATATGGCAATAATGGGCATACGTCATATATTTGCATTGTTCCACGTCAATACGGATTTGTCACTAACCAGATTCAAAACATTGTTTATCTACGCACATATCATTAGTGCTCTAAAATGCGTTCGGAAATTGTAGGAAATGACCAGCATTATTACAACCAATTTTACTATGAGATTTTTTTGTCTGTGGTAGTAGGTAAAATCTGTACTGTAATGTTATTACAGTATCGATTTTTGTAAGGTTACGAGTTTAAATTAGGAACAGCTGTCAAAACACAAGTTGGTCTCTATTCTAGTATCCATAGATATTAATATTGTTATCGATACGAAACGTCAATTCAGTATGTTTTTTTTTATAAAAACCGCACGACATTTGATCTCGAGTGATATGAGAATATGGATACATTCGTTTGTATATGATTTAGAAAAAAAAAAAACATTCGTCTTGACGGAGGTTCGAATTGCCGCCATTATTGTTGTCATTTGTTTGTTGGTTCTTTGCTGTTACGGAAGTAGAATTGTGAAGTTTATTGTAATTCACATTTTAGTTGAAAATATTGTTTCAATGTAAATGTAAATTACAACTATTACAATAAATAATCTGTTTATGTATTTGTTCAGATTTATTTCTTACTGCATGAGTATATGTTGTTTTTAGATATTTTACAGGTAGCACTAGTGGTGCCGGTCATTTCCTTATGGCTTCTGAACCCATCTTAGAGTACTTATGATATGTGTGTAGATAAAGTAGTGTATACAACTGTACATAATTAGGCCTTAAAACACTCGTGTGATCCTATTATGAAACTCGCTGACGCTCGTTTCATAAAACCACACTCGTGTTTTAAGGCCTCTCATTATGTATCAGTTGCATAAACTACTATTACGCGATATGGCATGAGTTGAAAAACACCGTTGGGCTATATATATCGTCTAATACAGTACGAGAATTCGACACGACACTGCTCCACATCATGATGCCATTTTGCAACCACGAGTGAACATACACGCAGTATTACACTGACGTAATTGATAATCAGCTATGAACGCTTCAACACTAGGACATTATTATTTCACAATTGTAATAAATGTCTCTAAAACAGACGTCCTTGGAATTCATATATCTTAATTGCACAATATAGGGTATCTAAATACAGGGTGTGTGAATGTTTTGAATTTTATGGAACAAATAAATAAAATGTTTGTTTTCCACACCATCCTTCCATATCACACCCAAGAGTGAACTTACATGCAGTATACGAGAATCTATTTCTAGAAACGTTTGCTCGGTGACCATATGAGCGTCATTTTTTTATACTACGACGGTGGCAAACAAGCATGCGTCCCGCCTGATGTTAAGCTGTTACCGCCGCCTATAGTAACTTGTATTTCATATTATAATGTACCTAATCCCTAACTCCAATATAAATTAATATAAATTAAGTTACTATAATCTAAATTCTAAACTAAGAAAATGAAAAATCTAAAAAAAAACATATGATGTACATTACTATAAAAACTACCAACGAAAATTGTTTTGAACGAGATCTAGTAAGTAGTTTTTTTTTTAATACCCAACTTTGCACCTAATTTATATGGGGCGCTGTACATACCAGGTGCAAACTTAACTTAACCACTTAGGGATGGAAAGTGTTTGTACGGAACCCTCGGTGCGCGAGTCCGACTCGCACTTGGCCGGTTTTTTCTATACTACGACGGTGGCAAACAAGCATGCGTCCCGCCTGATAAGCTGTTACCGCTGCCTATGGGCGCTCGTGACGCCAGGAGCATAATTTTTAGATAGTTTTAGACATGTTTACGAGCTTACAGGGTGCGTGAAGGTGGTGGGCAGCTCGGGCCTGGCGCCGTCGACGACGACGATCTTCCTCATGAGCTCCTGGCTCGGGTCCTGCGGCGCGAGCTGGTGGAACGGCGCGCGCGCCTCCAGCGCCGGGCTCACCCGCCTGCACACCTCCCAGAACACGAGGGCGAGCGCGTACATGTCGCACTTGCGGTACGACTCGAAGCATTGCAGGTTCAGGCTGGAATGGTAATGATAATAGTCATTTTATTAAAACTTTCGTGAGACATATTTAATTATTGTATTAAGCGGTATACACTCACGTGAAATTGTCAGGAACGGCCCGACATGTTTCGAACTCGTACACCGCCGCGGCAAACTCGTCACTGACGAGTTTGACGTGACGTGAGTTGTGACGAGTTTGCCGCGGCGGTGTACGGGAGCCGTCCCTGATGAAGGGCTCCATACGAGTTCGAAACATGTCGGGCCGTTCCTGACAATTTCACGTGAGTGTAAACCGCTTAATACAATAATGTTAATAGTATTGAAAAACTTTATTCCTTCGCGTAACTCTTTTTTTACCGTTGTCGAGAAACAAGACTTATAACCTTACTAGCTGTGCCCCGCGGTGTTACCCGCTCATCCCACGGGAACACTACATTTATTCGGGATGAAAAGTATCCTATGTCCTTCCCCGGGACTGAAACTATCTATATACCAAATTTCATCTAAATCGGTTCAGCGGTTTAAGCGTGAAGAGGTAACAGACAGACAGACACACTTTCGCATTTATAATATTAAGTATAATAAGTATATGAATAAAATCACTATAGTTATAAGTGAAAAACTTAACTAAAGGGCTAGTATTCTTCTTCTATTGCCATACCCTATCGGATGTCGGCGACCATCTTTGCGGAGTCCTTTCTGTTCTTAGCCTTCTTAATATACTAGTATTAGTAATACTGGCTTGGTTACACTTCTTACCTTTGTATCGAGTGAACGGCACTGGACTCAATAATGTTGTATGTATGTCTCATACTCGTTACGATCGGACAGTACAGCACGATCTAGCTATTAATCTTGAGACTAGCTCGAGTGTCTCACCTGGTATCCAGTATCTCCGGGCTCACGTAGCGCACAGTCCCCTTCCTCGCGCTCGGTATAGTACGGCTCTTCCCAGGTGAATTTTTCGCTTCGAGCCCTAATCTTTCAAACAATGGCCATTGTGTCTATTATCGCAAAGCCGCTAGCTACCGAGTTTGCCACGTGCCACTATAATATTCATATTAAAAACAAACGGTATCGTCATAGTATTAAGGATCAAATCAAAATAATATGAAAGCTGTATTTCGTCGGGGTGGTCTATTGTCCTACACTACCAAAATGCAATATCTAGAATATCAGTGACATTAAATTTGAACCTTAATACTATGACGATACCGTTTGTTTTTCATATGAATGTTATAGTGGCACGTGGCAAACTCGGTAGCTAGCGGCTTTGCGATAATAGACACAATGGCCATTGTTTGAAAGATTAGGGCTCGAAGCGAAAAATTCACCTGGGAAGAGCCGTACTATAACCCCTTCGTTATGTTGAGCGGTTAAAGGGCCGAAACACATAACCGCGTTGCGGCGTCGCGCCGCTAAAATTGGCAGTAGCGTCAGCCCGAATAGGTTGGGGGAGAACGCAAAGCCAGTTATACTGCATTCGTCGTTCACTTTCACTTGAATATTGCATGTATCCACTTGTATCTTGGATGCTCTCGATTAATTTTCTACTCTGCACCCACTTGAAGCATCTCTGTTTGGCCCTATGGTTGACTGGTAGAGAACGCCATTAGGCATTAAGTTCGCCATTTGTACTGACTTCTGTTTTGTGCAATAAAGTTTAAATAAATAAGTAAATAAATGTTGTACGCGTTTCTTGCCTTTGATGCGATCCGATGTTACAGCGGACTAGATCGTGTGTCTCACCTGTTATCCAACCACGACGCCACGTATCCCACCCTCACCGACTTTGTTAGGCAAAAATCTAAAACCTATTACGAAAAAGCATCTAAACACAAGAACCCACTCATCCGGGAGATGGTGGGATACGTGCCGACTCCAGACCCGCTTCAGGTAGATTTCACCATACAGATGCCCCTTACAGACTCTCACCCCAGTCAAGACCTTGACCGAGACCTAAATGACAGACTTCACGTACTGACACAACTCACGACAACACAACCCGACGTAAAGGCCTACCGGCAGGCCAAACTTCGACACGTAAGACGACCCAGGAACCTTCTTCATCACGGCGACCATTAAAAAATGGTACCCTGACGACACGTCATCGGGTAGTGAGTCAGAACCGGAACCTGGCGTCAACCACGACGCCGATTACTACTACGAGAGAGACCTCCGACGACAAGAACGACGTAGACAACGACATAGTCGAAACACTCTACGTGCACACCGTCGTCTCCGCCGGCGGGGACGGCCACCGCGATGATCACACACTTTCCCAACCACACGATCTAAAATCCACTAACAGACTGATCTCAAGACGACGTTGTCAAGCTAGGTACACGTCCGCTGGTTCGAGTGCCCGTGCACGCCGGCACACACGCTAGGCGCTGGGGCAGTGCGCTGCCTACAGCCTAGCAACACGATGTCGGTTACAGCCGCCAGGCTACAGAGTAAGCCATGATTTACGATACGATACGATACCTGTTGTCCAGTATCTCCGGGCTCATGTAGCGCACGGTCCCCTGCCTCGCGCTCGGTATCCCCTTCGTTATGTTGAGCAGTTACCGTGAACGCAAAACCAGTTATGCTGCACTCGCCGCACACTATTACTTTGATGTTGTACAGTCGCCATCAGATATATCGTAGCATGTAAGGTATTCATAAATATCTGAACACGACTCTTATTGACTGGGCGTTACAGTACATGTTCACATATTTATGAACGCCTTATATGCTGCGATATATCTGATGGCGACTGTACGAGTTTCTTGCCTTTGATACGATCGGACGTTGCAGCGCCATCTAGCGACTAATCTCAAGACTAGCCCGTGTGTCTCACCTGTTGTCCAGTATCTCCGGGCTCATGTAGCGCACGGTCTCCTGGCTCGCGCTCGGTAACCCCTCGTTATGTTGAGCGGTTACAGTGAACACAAAACCAGTTATGCTGCACTCGCCGTTCAATTTGGATGTTATACGTGTCTCTTGCCCTTGATACGATCGGACGTTGCAGCGCCATCTAGCGACTAATCTCAAGACTAGCCCGTGTGTCTCACCTGTTGTCCAGTATCTCCGGGCTCATGTAGCGCACGGTCTCCTGGCTCGCGCTCGGTAACCCCTCGTTATGTTGAGCGGTTACAGTGAACACAAAACCAGTTATGCTGCACTCGCCGTTCAATTTGGATGTTATACGTGTTTCTTACCTTTGATACGATCGGACGTTGCAGCGACATCTAGCGACTAATCTCAAGACTAGCCCGTGTGTCTCACCTGTTGTCCAGTATCTCCGGGCTCATGTAGCGCACGGTCTCCTGGCTCGCGCTCGGTAACCCCTCGTTATGTTGAGCGGTTACAGTGAACACAAAACCAGTTATGCTGCACTCGCCGTTCAATTTGGATGTTATACGTGTCTCTTGCCCTTGATACGATCGGACGTTGCAGCGCCATCTAGCGACTAATCTCAAGACTAGCCCGTGTGTCTCACCTGTTGTCCAGTATCTCCGGGCTCATGTAGCGCACGGTCTCCTGGCTCGCGCTCGGTAACCCCTCGTTATGTTGAGCGGTTACAGTGAACACAAAACCAGTTATGCTGCACTCGCCGTTCAATTTGGATGTTATACGTGTTTCTTACCTTTGATACGATCGGACGTTGCAGCGACATCTAGCGACTAATCTCAAGACTAGCCCGTGTGTCTCACCTGTTGTCCAGTATCTCCGGGCTCATGTAGCGCACGGTCTCCTGGCTCGCGCTCGGTAACCCCTCGTTATGTTGAGCGGTTACAGTGAACACAAAACCAGTTATGCTGCACTCGCCGTTCAATTTGGATGTTATACGTGTTTCTTACCTTTGATACGATCGGACGTTGCAGCGACATCTAGCGACTAATCTCAAGACTAGCCCGTGTGTCTCACCTGTTGTCCAGTATCTCCGGGCTCATGTAGCGCACGGTCTCCTGGCTCGCGCTCGGTAACCCCTCGTTATGTTGAGCGGTTACAGTGAACACAAAACCAGTTATGCTGCACTCGCCGTTCAATTTGGATGTTATACGTGTTTCTTACCTTTGATACGATCGGACGTTGCAGCGACATCTAGCGACTAATCTCAAGACTAGCCCGTGTGTCTCACCTGTTGTCCAGTATCTCCGGGCTCATGTAGCGCACGGTCTCCTGGCTCGCGCTCGGTAACCCCTCGTTATGTTGAGCGGTTACAGTGAACACAAAACCAGTTATGCTGCACTCGCCGTTCAATTTGGATGTTATACGTGTTTCTTACCTTTGATACGATCGGACGTTGCAGCGACATCTAGCGACTAATCTCAAGACTAGCCCGTGTGTCTCACCTGTTGTCCAGTATCTCCGGGCTCATGTAGCGCACGGTCTCCTGGCTCGCGCTCGGTAACCCCTCGTTATGTTGAGCGGTTACAGTGAACACAAAACCAGTTATGCTGCACTCGCCGTTCAATTTGGATGTTATACGTGTTTCTTACCTTTGATACGATCGGACGTTGCAGCGACATCTAGCGACTAATCTCAAGACTAGCCCGTGTGTCTCACCTGTTGTCCAGTATCTCCGGGCTCATGTAGCGCACGGTCTCCTGGCTCGCGCTCGGTAACCCCTCGTTATGTTGAGCGGTTACAGTGAACACAAAACCAGTTATGCTGCACTCGCCGTTCAATTTGGATGTTATACGTGTTTCTTACCTTTGATACGATCGGACGTTGCAGCGACATCTAGCGACTAATCTCAAGACTAGCCCGTGTGTCTCACCTGTTGTCCAGTATCTCCGGGCTCATGTAGCGCACGGTCCCCTGCCTCGCGCTCGGTATCCCCTTGGCCACGTGTTGCGCGGTGACCGCGAGTCCGAAGTCGGCGATACAACATTCGCCGTTCACTTTCACTAGGATGTTCTTGGATTTGATGTCCCGGTGGGCGATGGCTGGTTTACCCTGGAAAATACATAAAACATAATTTTTAACAGAAGGTTGTGAAAGGCGGTGTCGCAGGCCGCGAGTCGCGTGGCAGCACGGATAGCTGTCTCTCATAAAGAGCTCCATATGTGTTCGAAACATGTCGGGCCGTTCCTGGTCATTTTTAAGTGAGTTTAAACAGTTTTTTATAATTATTAATACAATATTTGTTCCTGGGTTGTGGACGTATTATTCTATGTATCTAAGTTTGTATTAATTTGGGGATCCTCTTCTTTTAAGAAAAATACTTCACGGAATGCCTTATTTCATACAATTTTCATTTCATACACAAATATTTTCCTCGGAAGTCATACATTATTCAGATATATTGAAAATGTCAACCTGTAGTTTAGGTTAGGTTTGAGTTTATGACCTTCCAAAATATTTTATGGTTTCAGAAATAAAATGCTTGCGATGAAATGAAAATTCGATGAAAGGTTGTATAAAACAAGGGTGAAACATTAATTTGGGTAGATTGTCCAATATTTATACCATTATAAACATGTGAATGTATACCTGTGTCCCATGTATGTCTGTGTGTAAGTGTAGCAGCCCGTTGACGGTGGACAGACAGATCAGCATCATCTGGTGTCGCGTGAGTGTCGTCCGCTGCAGATGCTCATATAGCGAGCCCAGGGGATGGTAGTGCGTTATCAGCCATAGCTGGAAACATACGAGGAAATTGCAATAATGTCCCAGTTATTAAGAAAAACTAAACGCGACATTCGAGTCTAATTTTCATAACTAGACTAGCTGCGCCCCGCTCATTCCACAGGAACACTTGTTTTATAGGGATAAAAAGTAGTCTATGCGTTAATCTAGGGTCTCAGCTATTTATCAAAATTGGTCCAGATGGTTGAGCGTGAAGAACTTACAAACATAAAAACACATAAACACAAAATTTCGCCTTTAAAATATTTGTGTGATGTTTCAAAAGCAAAAAACTCAACATACCCGTAAATGATTTTTTTTTATGAAAAAAATATTGCACAGAATTCTTAATTCGTGCCACGCTTCATCCCAAGAAAATAATATCTTAAAGAATTCCCCGCATGGGGACGCCACACCGACGTGGCTAGCTACCGTATCCAAAGTATCCAAACAAATCATACTGGAGTGAATGGAAGCTAAGCACTAATGTAGGTACCTGTGTACAACTGTTTCTGCTGGTCATATCGCTGCCAATGTAAGCCAATATGTTTGTATGCCGTAGCAGCACCGTGCTGTATATCTCCGTCTCTCTCTGCCACGACGCCTCGTCGCGAGAGAAGAATATCTTCACCGCGACGCTGTCCGCGTACCACAGACCGCGCCACACTTTGCCGTAGCGACCCTGGCAACAAATATTATCTACAGATACACGCTGAACTAAATTCATAGAACAAAATGAGTTATATGGTTCGCGTCACATACAGTCCGAGAAGAAAGTGTAGTAATTATAAAAGCGGCCAAATGCGGGTCTGAGTCGCGCACCGAGGGTTCCGTACAAACAGTTATCCCATCTCAACTGACTGGGTTATGTTTGCACCTGGTACGTACCAGGAGCAAAATTAACGCAACCGATCACGTTTGTTGTATGGGAGCCCCTTTAAATATTTATTTTATTGTGGTTTTCGGGCACATTGCTCGTAGAATCGATGGCCGTTGGGGCAGAAAGGTTCTTGAGTGGCGACCGCGGACCGGAAGACGCAGCGTTGGAAGGCCTCTAACAAGGTGGACCGACGACCTGGTTAAGATCGCGGGTAGAAATTGGATGAGGGCGGCGCAAGATCGATCGTTGTGGAGAACTTTGGGGGAGGCCTTTGTCCAGCAGTGGACGTCTATACTATAGATATATATAATCATCATCATCATATCAGCCTATAGACTCTATGATGATGATTCTGTTTTTAGTATTTCTTCAGTGAACATTTCAACTGTCTAACTATCACGGTGGTTCTGCTTTTTACCCTTTGGGTGCAGAACCCTAAAACGTGGCCATACTGTAGTTTCGTCCTTCTTTTTAGATTGATCAAAAAGAGACGACACTAGAGTATTGCCATTTTTTTATGTCTACTCTTTTACGTTGTACTATAATTTGAGTCGTATGAAAGTGAAATCGTAAGTTAAATTACTTAATTAAACACATGTTACTGAAAATTTGAAACCAACCTAATATTCCGAAATAATTTTAAACAATTATATTCAAGAAACTTAAATAGCAGTTAAAATCCATGAAATATCAAGGACATAGCTTACCATGCCGACACATTCCAGCAGCGTCACCTGCTTGCTGAGCGTGCGCTGCACCATGAGCGGCAGGCCGGAGCCGGAGCCGGAGCTGAGCGAGCCCTGCAGGAACTCGCGCAGCGTGGACATAGCTTACCATGCCGACACATTCCAGCAGCGTCACCTGCTTGCTGAGCGTGCGCTGCACCATGAGCGGCAGGCCGGAGCCGGAGCCGGAGCTGAGCGAGCCCTGCAGGAACTAGCGCAGCGTGGACATAGCTTACCATGCCGACACATTCCAGCAGCGTCACCTGCTTGCTGAGCGTGCGCTGCACCATGAGCGGCAGGCCGGAGCCGGAGCCGGAGCTGAGCGAGCCCTGCAGGAACTCGCGCAGCGTGGACATAGCTTACCATGCCGACACATTCCAGCAGCGTCACCTGCTTGCTGAGCGTGCGCTGCACCATGAGCGGCAGGCCGGAGCCGGAGCCGGAGCTGAGCGAGCCCTGCAGGAACTAGCGCAGCGTGGACATAGCTTACCATGCCGACACATTCCAGCAGCGTCACCTGCTTGCTGAGCGTGCGCTGCACCATGAGCGGCAGGCCGGAGCCGGAGCCGGAGCTGAGCGAGCCCTGCAGGAACTAGCGCAGCGTGGACATAGCTTACCATGCCGACACATTCCAGCAGCGTCACCTGCTTGCTGAGCGTGCGCTGCACCATGAGCGGCAGGCCGGAGCCGGAGCCGGAGCTGAGCGAGCCCTGCAGGAACTAGCGCAGCGTGGACATAGCTTACCATGCCGACACATTCCAGCAGCGTCACCTGCTTGCTGAGCGTGCGCTGCACCATGAGCGGCAGGCCGGAGCCGGAGCCGGAGCTGAGCGAGCCCTGCAGGAACTAGCGCAGCGTGGACATAGCTTACCATGCCGACACATTCCAGCAGCGTCACCTGCTTGCTGAGCGTGCGCTGCACCATGAGCGGCAGGCCGGAGCCGGAGCCGGAGCTGAGCGAGCCCTGCAGGAACTAGCGCAGCGTGGACATAGCTTACCATGCCGACACATTCCAGCAGCGTCACCTGCTTGCTGAGCGTGCGCTGCACCATGAGCGGCAGGCCGGAGCCGGAGCCGGAGCTGAGCGAGCCCTGCAGGAACTAGCGCAGCGTGGACATAGCTTACCATGCCGACACATTCCAGCAGCGTCACCTGCTTGCTGAGCGTGCGCTGCACCATGAGCGGCAGGCCGGAGCCGGAGCCGGAGCTGAGCGAGCCCTGCAGGAACTAGCGCAGCGTGGACATAGCTTACCATGCCGACACATTCCAGCAGCGTCACCTGCTTGCTGAGCGTGCGCTGCACCATGAGCGGCAGGCCGGAGCCGGAGCCGGAGCTGAGCGAGCCCTGCAGGAACTCGCGCAGCGTGGACATAGCTTACCATGCCGACACATTCCAGCAGCGTCACCTGCTTGCTGAGCGTGCGCTGCACCATGAGCGGCAGGCCGGAGCCGGAGCCGGAGCTGAGCGAGCCCTGCAGGAACTAGCGCAGCGTGGACATAGCTTACCATGCCGACACATTCCAGCAGCGTCACCTGCTTGCTGAGCGTGCGCTGCACCATGAGCGGCAGGCCGGAGCCGGAGCCGGAGCTGAGCGAGCCCTGCAGGAACTCGCGCAGCGTGGACATAGCTTACCATGCCGACACATTCCAGCAGCGTCACCTGCTTGCTGAGCGTGCGCTGCACCATGAGCGGCAGGCCGGAGCTGAGCGAGCCCTGCAGGAACTAGCGCAGCGTGGACATAGCTTACCATGCCGACACATTCCAGCAGCGTCACCTGCTTGCTGAGCGTGCGCTGCACCATGAGCGGCAGGCCGGAGCCGGAGCCGGAGCTGAGCGAGCCCTGCAGGAACTAGCGCAGCGTGGACATAGCTTACCATGCCGACACATTCCAGCAGCGTCACCTGCTTGCTGAGCGTGCGCTGCACCATGAGCGGCAGGCCGGAGCCGGAGCCGGAGCTGAGCGAGCCCTGCAGGAACTAGCGCAGCGTGGACATAGCTTACCATGCCGACACATTCCAGCAGCGTCACCTGCTTGCTGAGCGTGCGCTGCACCATGAGCGGCAGGCCGGAGCCGGAGCCGGAGCTGAGCGAGCCCTGCAGGAACTAGCGCAGCGTGGACATAGCTTACCATGCCGACACATTCCAGCAGCGTCACCTGCTTGCTGAGCGTGCGCTGCACCATGAGCGGCAGGCCGGAGCCGGAGCCGGAGCTGAGCGAGCCCTGCAGGAACTAGCGCAGCGTGGACATAGCTTACCATGCCGACACATTCCAGCAGCGTCACCTGCTTGCTGAGCGTGCGCTGCACCATGAGCGGCAGGCCGGAGCCGGAGCCGGAGCTGAGCGAGCCCTGCAGGAACTAGCGCAGCGTGGACATAGCTTACCATGCCGACACATTCCAGCAGCGTCACCTGCTTGCTGAGCGTGCGCTGCACCATGAGCGGCAGGCCGGAGCCGGAGCCGGAGCTGAGCGAGCCCTGCAGGAACTAGCGCAGCGTGGACATAGCTTACCATGCCGACACATTCCAGCAGCGTCACCTGCTTGCTGAGCGTGCGCTGCACCATGAGCGGCAGGCCGGAGCCGGAGCCGGAGCTGAGCGAGCCCTGCAGGAACTAGCGCAGCGTGGACATAGCTTACCATGCCGACACATTCCAGCAGCGTCACCTGCTTGCTGAGCGTGCGCTGCACCATGAGCGGCAGGCCGGAGCCGGAGCCGGAGCTGAGCGAGCCCTGCAGGAACTAGCGCAGCGTGGACATAGCTTACCATGCCGACACATTCCAGCAGCGTCACCTGCTTGCTGAGCGTGCGCTGCACCATGAGCGGCAGGCCGGAGCCGGAGCCGGAGCTGAGCGAGCCCTGCAGGAACTAGCGCAGCGTGGACATAGCTTACCATGCCGACACATTCCAGCAGCGTCACCTGCTTGCTGAGCGTGCGCTGCACCATGAGCGGCAGGCCGGAGCCGGAGCCGGAGCTGAGCGAGCCCTGCAGGAACTAGCGCAGCGTGGACATAGCTTACCATGCCGACACATTCCAGCAGCGTCACCTGCTTGCTGAGCGTGCGCTGCACCATGAGCGGCAGGCCAGAGCCGGAGCCGGAGCTGAGCGAGCCCTGCAGGAACTCGCGCAGCGTGGACATAGCTTACCATGCCGACACATTCCAGCAGCGTCACCTGCTTGCTGAGCGTGCGCTGCACCTTGAGCGGCAGGCCGGAGCCGGAGCCGGAGCTGAGCGAGCCCTGCAGGAACTAGCGCAGCGTGGACATAGCTTACCATGCCGACACATTCCAGCAGCGTCACCTGCTTGCTGAGCGTGCGCTGCACCATGAGCGGCAGGCCAGAGCCGGAGCCGGAGCTGAGCGAGCCCTGCAGGAACTCGCGCAGCGTGGACATAGCTTACCATGCCGACACATTCCAGCAGCGTCACCTGCTTGCTGAGCGTGCGCTGCACCATGAGCGGCAGGCCGGAGCCGGAGCCGGAGCTGAGCGAGCCCTGCAGGAACTCGCGCAGCGTGGACATAGCTTACCATGCCGACACATTCCAGCAGCGTCACCTGCTTGCTGAGCGTGCGCTGCACCATGAGCGGCAGGCCGGAGCCGGAGCCGGAGCTGAGCGAGCCCTGCAGGAACTAGCGCAGCGTGGACATAGCTTACCATGCCGACACATTCCAGCAGCGTCACCTGCTTGCTGAGCGTGCGCTGCACCATGAGCGGCAGGCCGGAGCCGGAGCCGGAGCTGAGCGAGCCCTGCAGGAACTAGCGCAGCGTGGACATAGCTTACCATGCCGACACATTCCAGCAGCGTCACCTGCTTGCTGAGCGTGCGCTGCACCATGAGCGGCAGGCCGGAGCCGGAGCCGGAGCTGAGCGAGCCCTGCAGGAACTAGCGCAGCGTGGACATAGCTTACCATGCCGACACATTCCAGCAGCGTCACCTGCTTGCTGAGCGTGCGCTGCACCATGAGCGGCAGGCCGGAGCCGGAGCCGGAGCTGAGCGAGCCCTGCAGGAACTAGCGCAGCGTGGACATAGCTTACCATGCCGACACATTCCAGCAGCGTCACCTGCTTGCTGAGCGTGCGCTGCACCATGAGCGGCAGGCCGGAGCCGGAGCCGGAGCTGAGCGAGCCCTGCAGGAACTAGCGCAGCGTGGACATAGCTTACCATGCCGACACATTCCAGCAGCGTCACCTGCTTGCTGAGCGTGCGCTGCACCATGAGCGGCAGGCCGGAGCCGGAGCCGGAGCTGAGCGAGCCCTGCAGGAACTCGCGCAGCGTGGACATAGCTTACCATGCCGACACATTCCAGCAGCGTCACCTGCTTGCTGAGCGTGCGCTGCACCATGAGCGGCAGGCCGGAGCCGGAGCCGGAGCTGAGCGAGCCCTGCAGGAACTCGCGCAGCGTGGACATAGCTTACCATGCCGACACATTCCAGCAGCGTCACCTGCTTGCTGAGCGTGCGCTGCACCATGAGCGGCAGGCCGGAGCCGGAGCCGGAGCTGAGCGAGCCCTGCAGGAACTCGCGCAGCGTGGACATAGCTTACCATGCCGACACATTCCAGCAGCGTCACCTGCTTGCTGAGCGTGCGCTGCACCATGAGCGGCAGGCCGGAGCCGGAGCCGGAGCTGAGCGAGCCCTGCAGGAACTCGCGCAGCGTGGACATAGCTTACCATGCCGACACATTCCAGCAGCGTCACCTGCTTGCTGAGCGTGCGCTGCACCATGAGCGGCAGGCCGGAGCCGGAGCCGGAGCTGAGCGAGCCCTGCAGGAACTAGCGCAGCGTGGACATAGCTTACCATGCCGACACATTCCAGCAGCGTCACCTGCTTGCTGAGCGTGCGCTGCACCATGAGCGGCAGGCCGGAGCCGGAGCCGGAGCTGAGCGAGCCCTGCAGGAACTCGCGCAGCGTGGACATAGCTTACCATGCCGACACATTCCAGCAGCGTCACCTGCTTGCTGAGCGTGCGCTGCACCATGAGCGGCAGGCCGGAGCCGGAGCCGGAGCTGAGCGAGCCCAGCAGGAACTCGCGCAGCGTGGACATAGCTTACCATGCCGACACATTCCAGCAGCGTCACCTGCTTGCTGAGCGTGCGCTGCACCATGAGCGGCAGGCCGGAGCCGGAGCCGGAGCTGAGCGAGCCCTGCAGGAACTCGCGCAGCGTGGACATAGCTTACCATGCCGACACATTCCAGCAGCGTCACCTGCTTGCTGAGCGTGCGCTGCACCATGAGCGGCAGGCCGGAGCCGGAGCCGGAGCTGAGCGAGCCCTGCAGGAACTAGCGCAGCGTGGACATAGCTTACCATGCCGACACATTCCAGCAGCGTCACCTGCTTGCTGAGCGTGCGCTGCACCATGAGCGGCAGGCCGGAGCCGGAGCCGGAGCTGAGCGAGCCCTGCAGGAACTCGCGCAGCGTGGACATAGCTTACCATGCCGACACATTCCAGCAGCGTCACCTGCTTGCTGAGCGTGCGCTGCACCATGAGCGGCAGGCCGGAGCCGGAGCCGGAGCTGAGCGAGCCCTGCAGGAACTAGCGCAGCGTGGACATAGCTTACCATGCCGACACATTCCAGCAGCGTCACCTGCTTGCTGAGCGTGCGCTGCACCATGAGCGGCAGGCCGGAGCCGGAGCCGGAGCTGAGCGAGCCCTGCAGGAACTAGCGCAGCGTGGACATAGCTTACCATGCCGACACATTCCAGCAGCGTCACCTGCTTGCTGAGCGTGCGCTGCACCATGAGCGGCAGGCCGGAGCCGGAGCCGGAGCTGAGCGAGCCCTGCAGGAACTCGCGCAGCGTGGACATAGCTTACCATGCCGACACATTCCAGCAGCGTCACCTGCTTGCTGAGCGTGCGCTGCACCATGAGCGGCAGGCCGGAGCCGGAGCCGGAGCTGAGCGAGCCCTGCAGGAACTAGCGCAGCGTGGACATAGCTTACCATGCCGACACATTCCAGCAGCGTCACCTGCTTGCTGAGCGTGCGCTGCACCATGAGCGGCAGGCCGGAGCCGGAGCCGGAGCTGAGCGAGCCCTGCAGGAACTAGCGCAGCGTGGACATAGCTTACCATGCCGACACATTCCAGCAGCGTCACCTGCTTGCTGAGCGTGCGCTGCACCATGAGCGGCAGGCCGGAGCCGGAGCCGGAGCTGAGCGAGCCCTGCAGGAACTAGCGCAGCGTGGACATAGCTTACCATGCCGACACATTCCAGCAGCGTCACCTGCTTGCTGAGCGTGCGCTGCACCATGAGCGGCAGGCCGGAGCCGGAGCCGGAGCTGAGCGAGCCCTGCAGGAACTAGCGCAGCGTGGACATAGCTTACCATGCCGACACATTCCAGCAGCGTCACCTGCTTGCTGAGCGTGCGCTGCACCATGAGCGGCAGGCCGGAGCCGGAGCCGGAGCTGAGTGAGCCCTGCAGGAACTAGCGCAGCGTGGACATAGCTTACCATGCCGACACATTCCAGCAGCGTCACCTGCTTGCTGAGCGTGCGCTGCACCATGAGCGGCAGGCCGGAGCCGGAGCCGGAGCTGAGCGAGCCCTGCAGGAACTCGCGCAGCGTGGACATAGCTTACCATGCCGACACATTCCAGCAGCGTCACCTGCTTGCTGAGCGTGCGCTGCACCATGAGCGGCAGGCCGGAGCCGGAGCCGGAGCTGAGCGAGCCCTGCAGGAACTCGCGCAGCGTGGACATAGCTTACCATGCCGACACATTCCAGCAGCGTCACCTGCTTGCTGAGCGTGCGCTGCACCATGAGCGGCAGGCCGGAGCCGGAGCCGGAGCTGAGCGAGCCCTGCAGGAACTAGCGCAGCGTGGACATAGCTTACCATGCCGACACATTCCAGCAGCGTCACCTGCTTGCTGAGCGTGCGCTGCACCATGAGCGGCAGGCCGGAGCCGGAGCCGGAGCTGAGCGAGCCCTGCAGGAACTAGCGCAGCGTGGACATAGCTTACCATGCCGACACATTCCAGCAGCGTCACCTGCTTGCTGAGCGTGCGCTGCACCATGAGCGGCAGGCCGGAGCCGGAGCCGGAGCTGAGCGAGCCCTGCAGGAACTCGCGCAGCGTGGACATAGCTTACCATGCCGACACATTCCAGCAGCGTCACCTGCTTGCTGAGCGTGCGCTGCACCATGAGCGGCAGGCCGGAGCCGGAGCCGGAGCTGAGCGAGCCCTGCAGGAACTCGCGCAGCGTGGACATAGCTTACCATGCCGACACATTCCAGCAGCGTCACCTGCTTGCTGAGCGTGCGCTGCACCATGAGCGGCAGGCCGGAGCCGGAGCCGGAGCTGAGCGAGCCCTGCAGGAACTCGCGCAGCGTGGAGTCCCCCGCCAGCGTGGCGCGCAGCCCGCCATAGTTCTGGGACCCTTCCACGCCTGGAACAGTCAACGGACATTTGATGGACGATTGGACATTGGCGACGACGCGGTTGGCGCAGTGGTTAAGCAACCGCCTACTGAGGCGACGGTCCCGGGTTCGAATCCCGGCAAGGGCAAATATTTGTGTGATGAACACGAATATTTGTGCCTGGGTCATGGATGTTCTATGTATTAAAGTATTTATTTATCTGTATAAGTATGTATATCGTCGCCTAGTACCCATAACACAAGCCTTCTTGAGCTTAATTTGGGACTATACTCGACGCCACGTAGCTTGGCAATAGCGACCAATGACTCCTCCTACCATGAAACTCAATTTCTAATGACGACAGTTTTTTTTGTTCCCCGTAACGACCATTTTTACTTTTATTGCTACACCGTGGTAGCGGGTCCGCTCCCTCCACGCCCAGACACCCTCTACCACGGTATAGCAATAAAAGTAAAAATGGTCGTTACGGGGAACAAACAAAAGTGTCGTTATTAGAAATTGAGTTTCATGGTAGGAGGAGTCATTGGTCGCTATTGCCAAGCTACGTGGCGTCGAGTATAGGAAGTGGTACTGGTACCTTCATAATACGCGCTGGTGACCTGCGGGCTGTACACGTTGGTGGAGAAGTAGTTGGAATCAGGCCCCAGCTTGTGCAGAGCTGCTCTTGACACTCGTAACCTGCAAGCATTATTATTATTATTATTTTCTTTCTTTTTCACTTTTTTCTCTCCAATCGGAGGTAACTTTAATACCATACTCGCGGGATTTTGGCCAAACGAGTATGGCAATTTTGACATATTGGGCAGGATCCTACTGGTCCAGCGCTAGAAATTTCCGGACAATTCTGCAAGTATTTAGAATTACTGCCTTTTGTAGGGTATTGAAAGTGAGTGGGTGGACTTTTATGCTTTTGAGGCTGTCGTGAAGGTTGTGGGGGATAACTCCTGTGGTAGATAAAACAATAGGAATTGTTTTTACGGTGTTAACTCGCCATTGGGATTTAATTTCAATAGAGAGGTCTATGTATTTGGTTATTTTTTCTGTGTGGGTGGATGCCAGGTTGTGGGTATTGGGGATAGCTATATCTATGAGGTACAAATTATTATTATTATTATTATGAGCCTATTATCTCCCTTCGTAGGACAGCGGGTGGTAACTGGAGGGGAGCTGAAAATTGAGCTCAGTGGCGTGCCATGGGAGAGGTCTATGTCCAGCAGTGGACTTACATAGGCTGTTGATGATGAGCCTATTATGTCCCACTGCTGGGCAAATGCCTCCCCCTCTCTTTCCATATGTCGCAGTTTTGTATCTGTTGTTGTGTATTGGGCCAGTCCTTCAAAGATGAGTTCAAGTCATCCCGCCATAATATTTAAAAATAGAACCTCATCCAAATTGGTGCTGGGTATTTCCTGACAGTTATCATTTACCGAAAAGGCTGGTGAACTATAAGTTTGTATTTCGAGTTCATTGGATAAGAATGATAGGATTTACGAATCAAACCTAGGTTTGACTAACCCTTAATGATATAACTTTGTTTGCTAACAATTTGTGGTATAGTTTCGTTTACCTATAACTTCTTTTTAGTAGAACTATTGCAGGCATAGCAGCTACACCTGTCACTACTACAGCTAGAAAATTGTTCGAGGGTTCCAGGAGTGGTCCAGCAATGGTTGGCCGCTAGGAGTTGCGGCAATTCTGACCATATGGCTATCGACAGCGAGAACACTGTCTCATACTTACCACGTGTAGTGCTAGGAGTGCGTCTACATTACAGTAATATTGACTATAGTAGATTGTACAACAAGTGAATAAAACGCACCATTTTACACGAGACGTTTATCCATCCGAGCGAGCTTGCGAGCGAGGATGAATATAAAGTCGAGTGTAAAATGCGTTTATGGACGAGTTGCACACTCTACTTTTCACTTCGATTGCGAGGAAATGAAACTGCATCATGTAAATATTATACTTAAAAACAAATTTAATTAAAATTTAAAGTTACATTACAGCAATGAAAAATGTTTATAGTAATAGTTTAAATAGTACATTGTTGTAGAGGCTGTAAAGTAAGCAATAGATGAACGAGTAAATTTCGAAGGCCGACCCGCAGGGGAGGCCTTCGATAATACGAGTTCATCTATTGTACTTTCAGCCGAGACTGAACAGAGTGCTTTTCACGACTACTGCGAGGAAATACATTAAAATACGAGTATTTTATATACTACTATGTAAACTAGGCGCCTTGTTGCAGCCTCATTTTTGTAAAAATTAGGGCTATTTTATACGTAAAGCTGATTGTGCCCCCGGATTCAAACGACGCAACGACGATTTTAAACCCATTTATTAAGAAATAACAAAAATATTAAAACTTACCTCACTTTCAACAAAATTTAAACATTTAGTCTAGGTTACACTTGGTTACACTCAGCTAAACAACTCAACTATACATTCTACACTGAAAGATCATTGTAACGTTAGGCGTCAATATTAATATACGTTCCTAATATTATTTATTTCGCGAGTCAATGAGAACATTATTAAATTAAGCACATCACAAAACCAATATTTAATATTTACTAAACAATACATTTGCTTTTTTAAAATATGGCGGCTGCCTTGTAGCGCATGCGCGCATCGTAATGGAGTCATGGCTTTTAAGCCGAAATAAAAAAATATTATGAACTCAATATATAATTATATAATTTTATGTGTTTATTTGTTGAAAACTGTTAATTTGTTGAAAAATAAGTAATTGCAGAAATTAGGAAATTGTTTTACGCCCCATTACTAATTTTAAAATATAAATGTTCATGATTTTCGGGGTAAAACCTTTTTAACGAAAACGTTTTAAAAAGTAAACCTGAGGAGTATTATCTTACTTAAGAAAATAAACTCCTTTGCGGGTATTTATAAGTTTAAGAGAAAAATACACCTCATAAATGACGCATTCTCATTGGTCAATTTAATTTGACATGCAGCAGAT
Source organism: Apotomis turbidana (assembly GCA_905147355.2). Lineage (NCBI taxonomy): Eukaryota > Metazoa > Arthropoda > Insecta > Lepidoptera > Tortricidae > Apotomis > Apotomis turbidana. The sequence continues at coordinate 2,959,242 of LR990300.1, read as the reverse complement.
GATTAAGCTTTGATTGGTTAAATTGTCGTTTGAGCCGGCCGAGAAAATAACTCCGAAATATTTTCTAAAAAGTCGTATCTTACTATGAAATTCATGTGTAGATACGAACTGTGACCCTAAGGTGCTACATTGTTGTCGTGTTGGGAGCTAACATAGATATACAGTTTACAAATGAACATATAAGAGCTGTTTTGTGTACTGGATTCAGGTATTCTATAACCACATTTTCGAGCAGTGTCGTGAAAAAGTAATAAATGATAGTAAATAAAAATTACAAGTTTATTTCAAGAAGTTTTATTGTGTACTTTGGCTGTTGGTATCTTTGTCTTGGTCTTAGAATGCTAACGAAACGAAATAAAATAAAGAGTTTATTCTATGAAGTTTTTAAGTTTTTTTTTATCTGTTTATTAAGGAACTTTTATCATTGTTATTATTATGTAACCTTTGTAAGTCTTACCATTGCCTTTGTAAACCTTATCATTGTAAGCTAAAACCCGTTACTTCCGATCCTATCGGATGAAATCGGATAATGTGTAGTGTAATTGTTAGAATATATTACACTACACATTATCCGATTTTATCCGATGGTTAGGAGCAGATCGGAAGGTGTAGAACGGCTATAAGTTTTAAGTTGTTCGTGTGGCTGTTGGACCGATCGCCTTGGTCTTCGACGACGATTTTACTTTACGCTCTAGAGCATAAAAAGCGACTTTACGTCGCGTACGCACAGCATAAAGTCGAACTTTTAGAGCATGAGAAGTGAAAAGTATATAGCATACCTATGAGTCCTCCTCAGCAGCAGTATGGCCGCCACAGCAGTCACAGTGACGAACAGCACGGCGCCGAGCACGCCGGCCCACAGCGTGCGCGCGTGCTCGGCCAGCGGCTCCACCGCCGTGTCGGCCGCGAGCGGCGGGAACTCGCCCGTGTTGCACAGGTCGCCCGTGCAGCACGTCACGTTCACCTGGCCCGCGTGGCGCTTGCGGACGCTGGAAGTGTCGTTTAATGTAAACAATTGACAACATTTCATATTTTTAAGACTATCATTTTATTACTTTTCTGAATTCTGCTTAAAAAGATGAAGTAATCTCTGTTTTTATTTATTTTCTGAGATGATTATTTATTTTATTATTAATTTATAAAAACATACTCATTTTAAAATGTGGCAACACCAAAACCAGAACTTAATGGAACGGTTACTTTAGTCCGTTTTCTTATTTAAAAAAAACTTAATAAAACTCGGTATGCATCTGTCATCTGTCAACGTCAAATAAAAATAATATTTTTTTTTCGCTCTTTGGTTTAGACAACAACCCTATTCAGCCCGTATTGTCTTAGATTGCACTTATTTGATGTATTTTCTTATATTTCTTTAAATACAGAAGAATAAATTCAAAGATTTTTTTTAAGGTACACGACATAAAGCCCTGTCGATCTCTATATTAATGTCCACCCTGTTATAAATATGAAATGTTGTCAATTGTAAAAGGTACTCAGGACTGAACCAGTCTCTAGCCCATGTAGCGGCCGTGTGCAAACATAACCCTAGCGCCCCCTAGAACCGCTACGCCCGTGTAACGCACACCCTGTACCATAGATAAAGACGCCTTTGGACTGAGCACTAGGGTGATTTGAAATTGAAAGTTGTAGATCTATGTTTGTTCTATGTTAAAGTAGATTATATCAGTTCAAAAAAACAACCTACATTTGTGAGTTCAATGTCTGATGTGTAATAAAAATAAATGTTGAACAGTCAACCACAGTTCTTAAGTATTGAGAGTTTCATCAGTTATCTAGGAGGCTATATTCAGTCTAGTTTAAATCAGGGCCAACTGACATGTGCACAATATGTTGCCATAAAACAGCTCAGTTTCACTAAGTAAATTCTAAGCTACTATTACTTACTTATTATACTTAGATGTTGAAGTTGGCCTAAACTTTATAAAATAAGTTGTGTCTCCTCAAGGCAAGGGTGTAAGTTGTTACTGAACTAGCAAGCTACATCCACCTTATGTCTACAAATCATCCAGGAGATATGGGAAACAATGGCTGATCAATTTCATGACACAACAGATGAAGGGTTAGCATTGGTAATACCTCTGGCTGACACGGTGGTGGCACGTGAACTGCGCGTGGTCCCAGGCCGCGCTGCAGCCGCGTGAGTGCCGCAGAGAGCCATCCGAGTCGCGTACCGACGACTTGAAGCAGAACAGCGCTGAGGCACACTGCTGCGTCAACTCGTCGCAGTCGGGGGACTCGCATTGGTGGCATTTGTATCTGGAATGTGTTGGTTTGGGTCACTTATACATAGAGAGAAATAGAGGGAGATACATAGGGTGTGTGTGCTTACCGTACTATTTTTCTAAAACAAATCCAGTACCGGAACTGGGTATTCTCAGTTCTTGCCATACAAAATCAGAACCGGGAGTATGCACTAGAGAGAAGGGAGAAGGTCTACACTATTCGCGCACTTGACCAGTCCCGTTAACCGAAATATTACTTCTTTTACCGAAGTGCCTCTACACACTTCAAATTCGCTCAACCTCTGTTAATTTCGCGAGTAGTGAGCATGCACTAGAGAGAAGGGAGAAGGTCTACACTATTCGCGCACTTGACCAGTCCCGTTAACCGAAATATTACTTCTTTTACTGAAGTGCCTCTACACACTTCAAATTCGCTCAACCTCTGTTAATTTCGCGAGTAGTGTAGATCTTGCATATGTCTGTGACTAGATAATTATCATTTCAAAATGATGTCTATATAAACGCATTGATTCTACATGATGGATGCAGGTAAAGTCACTGAAACATACTTGAAGAGAGCTCTCATTGACTATAAAAAAATTCTTACCTCTTCTCATATTTCCTTCTCCTTCAGGCAGCACAAAAATAATGAGTCACATAAATACAGTTAAATATAGACCCAATAGGATTTTAAATCAAAGTTATGTTAGTGAAGTAACAGTTATACAGCAATCATATTTGGAAATAAAGTAGCTAATGTAATTTCCAATCATAAATTACCATTAACACTCGGTTTGACAATCTCCAATAACCGTTTGATAGCCAAGCGGTGAATCTAAGCCCCTGATGCTACAGCAAAAAAATAAAAAAGTGCTACAAAATCAGCAGGGATTGAAAAAAACGAGTAGCACTTTAAATTATGAAGTTTCTGATCATTGAAACTTTGACATTAAGACAACTGGGTTGTCTGTCAACAAGATTTCCCGTCTTTGCCGCTTAAAAGGTTGATGCTGAATGTACAGATTGAAGAACAAGAAATTAACAGGCAACTTATTACAGAATTTTACTAAAGTACTTACTTTGGATGGTGAACCATCATCTTTTTGGCAGCCTCCGGGTCTTCAACCAGCTGCATGTCTGCACCAAAGCTCCGGGTGGTGTCTTCATCCGGGTCCACCAGGCCAGGGCCCCCTACATATATCACAACAATTTCAGTAGAGCTAAATGGTATAAAAATGTACATTGAGTGTTCAAAGTGAAGATTATTTAAAAGATGATATGAGTATGAATATGTATTTATAAGTCAACAATCCCAATACCGAACACGTTAAGTTATTAGTATTTTAATTTACAATTTTATTCATACAAAGTGAGGCACTGAATTAAATACTGACAAATGAATCAGTTTGCGTGAATTAATTCTTCACTGAATAAGTTCTTGTTATACTTGTGTAAGTTTAGTTCGTTGCTATATTGTTCAATATTAATAGAACACGTATGACAGAACAGTTACAATAATAAAAAACACATTGAACATATTAAAAACAAAACTGGTTGCTCGTGTAGAAAAAACAATGGTCTCGTTAACGATCTGTGATTAACGTAGGCCAGTGAAATTTGTCAATATGGTGCAATATAAGCCATAGTTTAAGTTTGAGTATATAAATCTAACATTACATACCATTGCAAGCATTTATCAATAAAAATGTGAACAAACATCCCACAATGACAACGTCCGCCATTCTACGTTCATCATAACAATGCACTGCAGAAGTCAAAAGTTCAAAACCGTACTCATAAGAAGATATAATGCCTGTGAATAAAGAAACACACTTGGTAAATATATTTAATAAGCAAAATTGTTTTCATAAGTGAAATTGTTGTAAAGTTTAAAGAATTAATTAAGTTTTATTTTTAAAGAGTTATACACTACTCATATATATTCATTTCCGGTCAGTTCAGTACTTGCGTTTCATTATTACACTTATAAATCTTAAAAGACCATGATCCAAGTAATGAATAAGCATAAAAAACAAAACGCACTTTGATTAAGCGTTTTCACACTCATCAAATTTACTTCAACTTGTTAGTAGTTCGATAGTGAATAGTAGTATTTAAATGAGTACACGAAGACGGTTAATGTATTAAATTTCAATAAGTACTCTATTTATATTTAAGTTGTAATATTTTTATTTCAATAATATTTATCAATAAAAATATATTTGGTGCTTTCAACTTTGCTGGGTAAGTATGTACGTGACTAACGCCGCTTCAATTATGAGCACGCTTCGTAAACGCGATCTGGCATTTTGTCGGTTATGTTTTTTCATTCGAATTTTGTGAATGTACTTAAAAGCATTTTCTTTAATATATTTAAAAATCAACATATTTACTAGGATTTGTGTGTTATATTCCGTATTTAAACAATTTAGTGTAATTTGAGAGTGGTTAATTCATCGTTAACATAAAAAATGCCGAGGACAAAACGACCAGTCCGTGCTCAAGAGAAAACTGGTGTCAAAGAAAAAGATGATGTGTTGAAGAAACTTGACAAAATTGGTAAGTAATTTAGAGAATAAGTAATGTTCCAATATTTCAATATCACATATGCAATGCTATGGTTAAATAAAAACTTTATTCGTAACAGGTTTGCTTCGTAAATAAACAAACCTTTGAGATAAACATGGTGTCATATTTTTTTTATGTTACGCATCCTTTTTGCTGTTTCAGTGGCTGAACAGAAAGCAAATATCGACGCACGCGTTCACATGGAATGCCGTAACATAGACCTCGCATTCAAGATACTACTTGGACAAATAAGCAACATACACTTAAACAAAACACTAGGACAACTAGTAAGTTTTTGTATACAGTGTATGAACACTGTTTGAATCATTTTCGCGGCGCTGCATTGTGTGCGATAGACAGGCGGGAAATTGCATGAAAAGCCCACTAGTTAAAAATATATGAGGATTTTCCATTATCACAAATACAAATAAGCTTTCAGTTGGTTTTTGATGGTAAAATTTCACTTTTTTTGTTTTAAATGAGATTAACATTTTCATTTTATTTCTCTTTGACGGTAGGCGCTTCCATAAGTATAGTTTGCCTAGTGAGTCAAGCTAAAAATGGTTGTGATAGTGTTAAAATATATTAATATAATGGGGCATGAATGGATGATATAGTATTTTTATAGATATTTACTACATTTCCAGAAGCATGAGCTGCATATTAAAGAGGCCAGCTCCACCAGGAAAACAAGAAATTCAAGCCGAGCTCCTTCTCACGATGATGGTATGGTCCTAAATATATTTCTTATCTGTGGGATTCTTAAATGCTATTCTGTCCTATTTATGTGTTCATCTGTTCATTCTTGTTCTTCAGAGTGGAAAAAAACAAAGATAATTCACAAAAATTTAATGAAAAGACTAACTATGAATTATTATCTAATGGCCCCACCACAGTATGATGCTAACTGAAAGCCAATGCTGTGGTGAGACCATTGATGGTACCACAGAGAGCAGCACTTGTTATGATGCATTATCTAGTACAATATTCTGACTGGATATATTTTAATTTGTGTACTCTAAGAGTAAAAGTTTCGCTTGCAAACCATAGCAACTATTAAGTCCGAAACTCATCCTTCTCCTTTACTTTTTATTTAAATAAAGAATGATAATGATATTGCAGCATAAACTTTGAATGTCCAACTTAGGTTATATTGTGTTAGTCCCGAAACAAAAATTACCTGCGACTACACACCTTAGTCAAACTTAAGAGTACTCACCTAAGTTCGGATTAGTACCATGCAGACCTTTCTTTTCATTTAGATACATTTGGTATTACCAACTGGACTTTCAAATAATTTGATGTCTCTAAAATTATCCCATATTTACTTAATTTGGTAGTGTAGTTTCTGTTACTGTTCTAGTAGTTTTAATTAATTTTTGGTACTCATGTGGTATAGTTAAAGAATAATCAGCATCAAACAGTTTCAAAACATTCAATGCCAATATCTAGATTATCACCCGGGGGGGGTTTTGGTGCACAACCGATTTAAGGCCTAGTACTAAATAATTAATTTGTGTACCAAAAACCCTCGAGTATGTTTATTGGACAAAGTTTTGTGTAAAGTGTTCTAGCAATACAAATAAAACTGTTGTGATGTTCATTAAAACAGCTGTCAATTTTGGTACAGTTTTGATGTAAGCCATTAGTCAAATTAGCTACTTTGTTGACCATACTGTTTGGCATGTTGGTTGTTATAGACTATTTTATGCTGACTACATATAAACCTTATACTTTAAATGGTGTTAAACACTTTCACAATCAGGTGAAAAATTAAAACTAGCCCAGAAACCGATAGAGCCCGCTAGGCGGGCGTAAACCACCCTATACGCCGATAGAGCCCGCCAGGTGGGCGCTTGTATAGTAAACTCTGCCCGCGAGCTGGTCCGGCAGCTAAGTAGAAGTTACGACCGCCCACCAGGCGGTTGTTGGTCGTGAAAGTATAAGGTTTATATTTTCTTAATTTCCAAATTGTAATGTACTACCTAAATTTGATGCAAAAAAACCCGCCAAGTGCGAGTCGGACTCGCGCACCGAGGGTTCCGTACAAACACTTTCCATCCCTAAGTGGTTAAGTTAAGTTTGCACCTGGTATGTATAGCGCCCCATATAAATTAGGTGCAAAGTTAAAAAAAAAACTACTTACTAGATCTCGTTCAAAACAATTTTCGTTGGTAGTTTTTATAGTAATGTACATCATACGTTTTTTTTAGATTTTTCATTTTCTTATTTTAGAAGTTATAGGGGGGGACCAACTTTTTTCCACTTTGGAAGCGTCTGTCACGCAAACTATTCGGTTTAGAAAAAAAATATTTTAGAAACCTCGATATCATTTTTGAAGACCTGTCCATGGATACACGTATTTGTTTGATAAAAAAAAAAATTTTTGAGTTTCAGTTCTAAGTATGGGGAGCCCCCAATATTTATTATTATTATTTTATTTTTGCATCAAAATCTTAATGCGGTTCACAGAATACATCTACCTACCAAGTTTCAACAGTATAGCTCTTATAGTTTCGGAAAAAAAATGGCTGTGACATACGGACGGACAGACAGACGGACAGACAGACATGACGAATCTATATACCCTGATGTGTTTGAACGCAATAAAACTACCAATATAGGATTAAGACCACGTCATAACAGTAGGATTATGAGTAATTTCACGAACACTGCACTCTTAAGGAAAAGCGTATTTGGTATGGCACCCAAAATTTATAATAAGATACCAAAGGCAATCAGGGATGCTGGTATGAATAGATTTAAGCGAGAATTAATGAAATTATTGAAGGAAAAATGCTATTATAATATAAATGAATTTTTAAATGACATGGCTATTTAAATTTGATATTATTACTTAGAATATGTATAAAATTATAATAATGTAAATAACAATTTGTAAACCGAAAGGTAAAACATGACGAACATTATTTATTTACTATAACATCCTTGTAATATTATTTATACTCATGTTTATGCAAATAAATGATATCTTATCTCTCTTATAAGTGTTCCGTTTTTGCCATTTGGCTACGGAACCCTAAAAACATACCTTTTCTATTGAAATACACATTAAAAATTTGTTATTGAATACGAAATTAAGAATATCAACATATTGCATTGCTAAGATTTTATCTGTTAGTTTAGTAACAAAAGTTGTTTTTATTGTGTTTCTATAAAGTATTTTCTGTAGAAATTTTTGTTACTACCATATCTACCTTTTCGGTGCACAGATGATTTGACGTCTACTGTATACAGTGTCAAATCATTCGTGCGCTCAAAACCGAAACCGAAACTGAATTAGTATCTGTCTGTTACTTGTTCACGACTAACCAAACCATGCCATGTCGTTTCCACTAACCGGGTGCTTTCGGGGCAGGCTACCTCACCGAGGCGTCGCAGGGCTCCGCCGAGCGACACACCAAGTTCCTGGGTACGTATCGCCTTCTCTTTCTCGCCTTTGCGGACTTTGATCATCAAGCGATAATTTGATCGTAAATGATAAAATTTCAAATTTTGACACACTGTGTAGGACTAGATTTTTTTGGATAATCATTTCTTTATGTCCTCCTTTAGCAAGTTTTGATATTAGTTTGTGTTATTTTATTTTGATTACCTTGGTAATGTCGGTTTTTAACTATCAGAATGACTTAACTAATAACTTCATCATTTTAGTCAGTCCCATAATGCCATTTGCCCCTGATAAAAATAGGGTTTTACTCAAACATGCATGAACTGTCGTCATAACGTGCGTGTGCGTTAACAGGCTTCGAAGTATCACGTTTCGGGCGGAACAACTCGAGAGAACGGTAAAGGGAATTCATACAAAATTAAAGGCCTAGGCCGGGAAGTAATTTTTCTTAAACATTGCGCCTGTGTTCATGAACAGGCTAAACAGCTGAATTATACTTTTATTGAGTGGTGTATTTTTTATTTCATAGCAAATGTATGTTTGAGAAAAGCACCACTATACGTGCCTAAGGCCCCCATACATGACCAGGTTTACCTTCAGTTCCATCTGATCGGACTTAAATCCGTACCGTGTCAAAGAATATATATACTAACGTAAAAAGAAACGACAGGGACACTTGTGTGCAGTAACAGAACTCGCGGCTATGTGTGCGTGTCGTGGGGCGAGCGGGGGCGAGCGCGGGACGCGCGAGGTGGGGAAAGTCGAGCCGCGGCTCGACGAGTCAAAGGGTCGACACCGCCGCCGTCTCTGCTCGAATCAATTCACATTGTTCGCTCGCGCCGCGTCGTATGCGCTTTCATACTTTTCGATGTACTGTGGGGTGGTGGCTCAGGGAAACACTTTACTTGTTAATTTAGAATATATTTTAGACCGAAATACGATACTTAATATGGTTGTTTGGTTGCGTCTCGCAGAGGAATCCTCTAATATTTTTAATATGTTGTTCACTTGACAGTGACGGAATCTTTATTTAAATCAAATACTTCTTTATTACCGGCCTACATCCCTACAGTACATTTACCTTTTGATATGCCTTGTGAATGTTTCCCATTAGATTTAAAAAAAAAAAACCGTACGATTTCGAATCTTCGCCATAATTAAAGAGAATAATAAAATGTTAAAGTAAGTCGCAAAAACAAAATATATAAAAGTAAGCAATTTATAACATATGTCAACACTTTTAGGTATACTAAATATACTTTAAACCTTAAATAAATAAATATCTTTCATTAAGTAATAATTATTATTTCATTGTGCCGCGGTAGCTAAACCGCCAACCCTACGCGTAGACGCGGCATTACAAGGTCACCGACGCACGAATTACACCGATAGGCCCTTGTCGCCACTGTGACCGTGTATGAATGAAACGGCCTTAAGGTCACCACGCTTTACGGCGGCTGGATGGACTGAAGCGATTCAATCACATCAACCTGATCAGTTTTGCCTTCCCATGTATGGGGGCCTATAGCCGTGAAAAGGGCTTGCCGGCTTCGTATCACCCTCACACGGCAAGCCCTTATTTCCCGGCTATTATTGTCAACTTTCAATCAACGGTCATTGTTGACGACGCGTTTGGCTCGGTTTGTAGACACCTGCCTACTGAGTCGGCGGTCCCGGGTTCGAATCCCGGCCGGGCAAATATTTGTGCAAATATTTGTTCTTGGGTCATGGATGTTATCTATATATGTATTTATATATTATGTATATCGTCGTCTAGTACCCATAGTACAAGCTTTGCTTAGTTTGGGACTATACTCGACGCCACGTAGCTTGGCAATAGCGACCAATGACTCCTCCTACCATGAAACTCCATTTCTAATAACGACACTTTTTTTTGTTCCCCGTAACGACCATTTTAACTTTTATTGCTACACCGTGGTAGAGGGTGTCTGGGCGTGGAGGGAGCGGACCCTATCGCTTTGACCCGAAGTCGATTTGTGTATGATGGTCCCTTAATATTTATTTATTTATTTTATTGTTTCCCCAGCGCCCCCTAGGAGCGGTCGCGCGGCGCGCTCGCGCTCGGCCGACGCGTCGGCGCGCAAGATGGCGGCGCCCGGCACCGCGGCCAAGCAGTCCCGCCGCCGCTCGCGCTCCGTGTACCGCACGCCCGCCTACAACAAGATGTCCTCGCAGATCTACCCCGCCATCACACCCAAGGTCGGTGCTAGTTTTGCTTGTCTCGAGAGCTTCATAAACAGGGCTGTCTTCTCTAAATCCGCCGAACCCGGATAAAGACTTTGAAAAATGGACATTTGGCGTAAATCGCATTCCCCGGACACGTCCGAAAATAATATAATTGAACAACAATCGCTTAGTTTTCATTCACATAAAAAATGTCCGGGTTTTCCGGGACTCATTTTGATAACCCCCCGGACGGCCTCCAAACTAGGACAAATCCAGGGAAATCCGGACGGATGGCAGCCCTATTCATGGACAATATCTCTTCAACTGTTCAGGATGCATATTTGGATCATTAATCATATATGTACGTATAGCATCAAAATATCGAGAATAATTCTATAAAGATTTTCAAACAAACTAATTATACTTATTGAAATTCAAAACAACTAACTGAGCAGACCTACGGACCTTTTGCTTGAAAACGTCGAATTTGGCTAAAATATTTGATATGTTCGTATTTTCCAGTAGGTAATATAATGCCGACTAGAAATTATGCCGAATAGTCTGCTTTCCCGACTAGTCGGCCCATGTCTAGTTTCGATATTTTTGACCCCTGTTTTCACACTGTTGTTAAAGTTATTATAGAGATATTGTGATACGGACATGGATAAAGTTTTATGTCCTGTTTATCTGTGGACAGGTGGCGCCGCATACTCCGCTGACGCTGCTCCGACAGCCGCGACAAGGCGAGATGGTGGTCTCCATGTCAGGGTCTCCGCTGATGTCCTCCGTTTGCAAGTGAGTTATGTTTGCTCGTGCGCGCAGCTCTCCGTGGCGCCACCTATGGTCCCACCGGAAGATCAGCGCTGGCCGAGAGCTAGCATCTTGCTGAGGTGGGACCTTATCGTGGCACAGCCATAAAAATTGTTGCTATTTGTTTTATTTTATTTATTTTATTATAATTTCTGTCACACCTTTTACGTAATTACGTTTTATGTCTCGTCACGAATAAATGTATGTCTTTCTTTCTTTCTAATACACCTCCCAAAAATCGGTGACTCATGGAAGGATTCAAAGTCAAGGTCATCGTCGTAGGCAAAATAACCCAAATAATTTTCTTCGTGGACGGTTAAGAAATGTTAGTGAATTTTAGACTTTATTTACACGAGTTTAATCTGAATAATAAGGCTAAAAATTTAATTTAAAAGTGCTGAACTATCATAAATAAATAGATAAATATCGGACCACCTCACACAAATCGATCTAGTCCCAAATTAAGCTCAAGAAGGCTTGTGTTATGGGTACTAGACGACGATAAACGTACTTATATAAATAAATATATAGATATATTATAAATTAAGTTTTTTTATATTTTATTTAACGATAAGAATTACTTAGCGTGTGTAGTAAACTGATTGTCTAAGTTGAACCGATTTGTGTAGAGCTACCCGTCTAGCATTATTAAGGCTTTGCAAATCTTGTCGCGCGACATAGCATCGCCCGTCTCTCACTTACAGTGTTCTCTGGGAGAAAGTCTCGTGTCAGTTGTGCTAGAGGTGCAGAAACTACACTGATCTTGTGGATTTTGCCAAAGTTTGATCTTGGAACTCCTGATGAAAATGTCTTGCATCTAAACATGCTTTCTCTAATTACAGTATGGCATCAGACGACAAAGCACACTGCAACATAATGCTACAAGATGGCACCATGCTGTCGCTCCAACCGAAGCAACTGCGCGAATCGCAGGCCTTCATCCCATTCTCACTCATGGACGCAAACGTCCTGCACCAGCTGAAGACTCTAAAGGATAATCTGGCCAAGGTCGTCAAGATGGGCGAGGATATTATAAAATCGTGACTTCTTAATGTAACATTGTATTCATAGTCGTCCAAATGTTAAATATTTACAATGAAGCGAAAAATTTAATGGTTCAGGCAGGGTTCGAGCCTGCTTGTCCAACGGTTTTCCGGGCAACACGGGCGTCCTACCTATTGGACCACTGAACTTGATGCGAGAGCCATTCAATTTCTCAACCAGTTGCTTCTGCATGCCTTAGGGTGGCGTCGTAGCGCCATCTATCGTAAAGATTCAGACTGATCGGCACCATTAATTTGGATGTAGCACAATCGTTACTATCGAATCTCAACATGATTTGAGACGATAGTGCGACGATTGGTTTACGTTAGCAGACTTTACTGCTTTAATAAAAATACATCCAAATGTCTTTGAGAAAGACTGAATTTACTGACTGAAAATTTGACGTTAAAACAGTGTTGGTTGTCGACGGACAGCTTTGTTTCGTTGTTTGCACTGGTCCCACCATGGAGCGATGAGCGAAATTAGAACTATACAAAAGAGAAGAGTTGGCAAGCAGCGAGAAGCGAGTGTGTAGTTCGGATAGTTATGTCGCTCGGCTATAAGCGAGTGTTTGAGTACGACGGGCGATTTGTCACACCACTTGCTCGGGCGGGGCGGCCGAGCATGCAGTCCTGTACGTATTCAACGGTATTAGAAGTCTCTTTCAAGTAACTGGATAACAACTACAGTATAATGACCGCTAGTTAGCCTCAGCACGAGTTTTGACCGCCATGCGAGAACCGCTGGGCATCAATTTTATCGCTGGCATCAACTAGTGAAGAGTAATCGCCGGCAGTTTTAACAACCAGCGATCAACTATTAATATATCTGTCTCTTACCAACACGGGGGCTATGTATCTTGTTCGATTTTTGAGCGAGAAAATAGTCGACAGGCAATCGCTTCCTCGCCCTTAATGCGATCAGTGCCAATGGTTATTAATCAATTTTAATTCAGTCCTGACTAGGCAGGTCAAACATGCACTGGAACGCTACAAATATAAATACAAAAAGCTTCAGGTGCGTTGCACAGGCCGAAGCGCAAGTCGGCATATTGGTATAGACCTAATTTGTTACTGTAGTAGTGCACACCCTACAATGGGCGTAGAACTTCTTTAAATTCGATAATATGTAGTGAAATTAGACTATACGTGGTTAAAGGTGATATTAAGTTTATAGAACGGGCACTATCACTTCCTGTGTATAGAATAGGGTAATTTTAGTATTATTATACTGCTAAAATAAGACTTATTGTTAGCTTTTTAAATATTTCCATGTTTGATTAATTTTCACGGACATCTTAGGTTAATCGAACCAAAATATATTACTAAGTTTTATTACTCCTTACTTCTCGTAAACATCCTGTAAGTTTACTTTGTTAGAAATGCCTTTAGATAAATAATTATAACGGACTTATAATTGAATATAGTTCAGAGCATCTTTAAGCCCGAATTATTGTGAATGCGATGATAACTGTGTGTTTGTATTGTATTATTATGATTTTTAATGTTATGGCTGACTATACCGTGTGAATTTAATGTAATTATAATTATTGATATTATAGTTTTAATTTTTACGTTTGTTGTTTAATTTCTTTGTCAATAGAGGCAATTCTAGTGGACCATTTCTAGTTGCCTAAGTTTTTAAACCCTTTCCACGCTCTGATTATTTAGAGCTTAGAATTAATACGCCTTGAAACCTAGTAAGCACTTTGTCACACACACTTTGTGACAAGTGAAGCCAGTTATGGTTACGGGCTAAGTTTCGTCCGTGTGTCACAATGTCAATGTCACAAGCAACACGTCTCTACGATTGGTTCGTAGACACGCACACATAAAACCAAAAGTGGCTTCATCTTTTCGCGGCTTCTCAGGTGTTAAGAAGTAACAGAGCAAGTACCTACCCAAAGGTTGTCTGGAAGAGATCGCTCTTTAGCGATAAGCCCGCCTATTGTGTACCATTGTTTAATTTAAGATTTCTAATATAATATTTTTCTTGTTGGTGTGCAATAATAGTACATTACTGCAGACGCCGGGAAATAAGGGCTTGCCGGCTGAGTAGGTATAGACGGCCGACCGTAAGGGAGGCCGGATAGTGATACGAAACCGGCAAGCCCATTTCACGGCTAAGGCATGTATAGTGCTTTTCTCAAACATATGCAATGAAATAAAAAATGCACCACTCAAAAAAACATTATTCAGCTGTTCAGCCTGTTCATGAACACAGACGCCATGTTTAAAAAAAAGTATTTTTAATTTTCCCTCCAATCCCTCTATTTTTTTTTAAATAAGTCGTCCACATGTGTAGTGTTCGAATATTAGGACCATTATACACAACCTGATTGTAAGAATCTTAATTTCTATAATAAATAAAGGCAGAGGATTTTTAATATTGTCTATGGTCTCTGGTGACTTACGTATAGACAGTTTTTTAAATTTATTCATCAACACATTGAATCATACAGATTTGTATTCTTAATATCAGTTCGTGTGTACTAGGCGTTAACGCGGATATTGTTGGTCCGATGGCTGAATGGGTAGCCACTAAATACTTCTCGGCCTAGGCCTTCAATTTTGTATGAAATTCCTTTACAGTTCTCTCGAATTGTTCCGCCCGAAACTTGACACTTCGAAGCCTGTTTTAACGCACGTTATGGCGATATTTCATTGCATGTTTGAGAAAAGTATTGTTGTATTGTATGATGATCATAAGCGTGATAATAGTACATTACATACTATAAAGGGCGGTGAATTCCTGAACGTACCAGATCGCAAGTGTTTGCAGCCATAAATATGTGATCTGGGGCTTTACGAATTACAGCCCGTGGTTAGTCTAAAGTTTTCGTCTTGCCTTGGTCAGGAAGTAACGTTTGCTCCTCGCGTAGCGGGCAGAAAATTTACGGCTTAGGGTGAGGTCAAAAAATATTAAAACCGGATAAGCGAGTGTGACGTAGCTGCTACGGATAAGATAATTTATTGACACACGTACGTCAATAAAAAAATATCTTATGGTAAGCTTTTCGAAGCTCTGTCGATTGATGTAGGCGTGTTCATCTTGTCACACATTTTAATCACATGAGAAAGTTTAGTTCATAGAAAACGCCACTAATCGTTACAAGACGCAATTTATTAATAAATAAATAGTCACAAACACGAAAAACATTACTAAATTAAATAATTTCCAAACTTCTTGTATGTGGTACTCTTCTCCGTCATTCTTCTGAGATTGTATGAAATCGGCTGTAGACAACCAATACTGACTAGTTTCTGTCACTGATGCTAAGATACCAGCTTTGTTAGTAGTTAAGTTTTAGTTGTCAACAGATGAACTATCCTATTAATATCATATATTACTTTAACTGCGATCATTATCTTCATCGAGCTGAGGTATCTATTATGAGATCAGTGTAGTCCTTACTCTTCTAACTCAGATCCTTGTATCCATAGTGACTGAGGGTCTGCTCAACTTCTTTCACGTACTTCTCAGCCACCTTCTGTTGCCTCATGGCGGCCACCTGCGTATAAAGCATTAAAGTTAATGAACATATATATAAATACTAGCTTTTGCCTGCGACTCGCCATCTATGTACTACATAACCCTTCGGCCGCGTACGTAACCGGAGTTTCGTAACCAGTTGCGATAGAAAACTTTTACGGACTTGTTCGAAACCGGTTGCGAACTAAAACTATTTTGTTCTTATACGAAACCAGTTACGAACGAACACTTTTTGTTTTTGTACGAAACCTTTCGACCATTCATAGAACCAGCAAAGACGTTCATACTATAAAAGTTTTCTCTACTCTTCATATACTCGTTATACAGGGTTCTCACGAGGATTCCAAATCATTTTACCAGCGGATTCCTGAGGTCGTTAGGAGTAAAAAAAATTATATGAACCTATGTCGAAATATGATTTTTCGCTTTTTTATGTTTTCATTTTAATACATAATAAATAAATTACCCTTTCTTTACCGGTAAAACAATACTTTAGAACGAGCTCGCAACCTTATCTCCAAGCAAAAAGGTCCTAGAGAGAGAAAGGTACAAAGTTAAAATTACATTTATGGTTAAAATGTCAAAACTAAGTTCCATGGGCTGCACAAATTGCATGGTCAATTTGTGCAGCCCATAGAAGTGTACGTTGCGTCTTGTAACGAGTATATGAAGATTATAGAAAACTTTTATAGTATGAACGTCTTTGCTGGTTCTATGAATGGTCGAAAGGTTTCGTACAAAAACAAAAAGTGTTCGTTCGTAACTGGTTTCGTATAAGAACAAAATAGTTTTAGTTCGCAACCGGTTTCGAACAAGTCCGAAAAAGTTTTCTATCGCAACTGGTTACGAAACTCCGGTTACGTACGCGGCCGGAGGGCTACATAAGTACCTACACGGGCACTGTTTTACTGACTGGTTCATCGGTTTATAGTGCTTAACTTTCATCCCCCATTTCACCCCTTTAAAAGATGATTTCCGGGATGAAAAATATCCTGTCCTTCCCCGGGACTCACTATCTCCATACCAAATCTCATCTAAATCGGTTCAGCGGTTTAAACGTGAAGAGGTAACAGGCAGACAGACACACTTTCGCATTTATAATATTAGGTATGCATAGTATATAGATCGTTCCTGGGATTCTTATAAGACATCGATTTATAAGACGTACCGACATCATAACGGAAAACGAGACGTTACCGCCGTAGATACAAGGCGGGAAATAACTTTATAGATTTTGCCTTTAAGTTCCGACTACAGCCAGACCCCATTATATCAAGTTATTGTAAAGTGCGCCCATACCTTTTCCTTGATGACTCTCTTCTCGTATTTATCCTGTTGTTCCTGTTCCATCCTGAGGGCTACGCCTTCATTATGGATCTTCTCGCGTAACTCCGCCCTGAGGGTACAATATAAGATACTCGTATCGTAAGGATATCGGCGTTTTTTTTATTCATGAAATTTTTATTTTCAATTAACACATTTAGCTTTCTAACTTTCACAAAACTACAACTTTTTTAGAGCTAGTAAGAACATTATTAACCATTTCAAAAATGGGTCAGCTAGACTTATTTTGGAATGTCAAATGTGTAGTATACCTACTACATGGAACTAAAATTTTCTAGAATTTACTTCTTTGCGAATGAATATTTACATACCTAGCTCGTTCCTTGTTATTGATTTGCTTCATTATCGCTTGGCGATGCTGTTCGATGCGCGCCTTGCGTTTCTCTTCGCGCTGAAAATATACACGTTTTATAGAAACATTCTTATTAGGACAATTAAGTCGTATAAGCTTGATTTAATTCCTGGCAAATTCCAAGAAAAATAATATCCCTATACATCTCAATGTTAAGAGTAAAATATTTTAGTATAAAATGTCATGTCGATTAGATTTGACCCAGCCAAATAGAAGATTCAATATCTTCACTAGGCACTATATACCCAAGCACTTTTACAACACGTCTGAATTTTCCAAAGTTTCAGAAAATATACCTAATAGGTACTTATCATCTGGAATGCATACCGCAACTCGAGGTGTTCGTGATTGGTTAAATTCTAAATTTCAAGGTCTTAAAGCATGCCCGGGTCCTGGAAAGTGGACACTCCATAATTAGGGGCCTCAAAAAACGACATTTAGGTACCTTTGTTTTTTTGGGCCCCCATTTTTTTGGGCATATGCCCAAACCAGTGTTGCCAGAGCCAGTGTGTCATAAGTTACGTTTCATTCCTCGAAATGTTACATTTTTGCTGCGAAAGTTACATTTTAATATTAATAAAAAAACCGGTCAAGCGCGAATCGGATTCGCGTACCGAGGGTTCCAAAGGTACAAACTATAAAAGTATGGAATATTTACTGTAAATAAGTGTGTAATACCAAAAAAATATAACCGTCACTACCCAAAAATGTGGCCATACACAGTCTATATTTAGCATGGGAAACTGTGTCATCATCATCATATCCGCCAATATACGTCCACTGCTGTACAAAAGCATCCCCAAATTTCTCCACAACGATCGGTCGTGCGCCGCCCTCATCCAATTGCTTCCCGCAAACCTAACCAGGTCGATCCACCTGGTTTGATGCTTTCCAAGCTACGTGTTCCGGTACGCGGTGTGACGGGAAGCTGTGCATAGTGTTGAACACTGTCCATATATACAATGATCATGTTGACGCGTTACAAACGACCATTGGACCAATAACAACTAATTTCAAAGTAAATTGACCAATGAGAATGTATAATTTTTGAGGTATATTTTTTTACAAAACGCATAATACCGCAGACAGGTACATATGTATTTAAAAAATCCAGGAAAAACGCCTCAGTTTTAATTTGTTAAGTGAGTCGTGTGTCGTGTCCCTTGATAAAAGCAGCCAATTCAAAATTCTTGGGGCCTGGCCACATCACCACGGCACGGCGCCGTCACTGAGAAACGGCGCGGCGTCGTGGATTTTTACGGTGGTTTTATATACGCTGACTCCGTCAGATCAGATGCGGCCCTTACAGGTATCTGCTCTGATTGTACACCGAATATCTGCGTTTGATAAATTACAAAAGGGTATAGCCTTGTTTGTATGTTTTTTTTTTTATTTTCTCAAAAACCTGCAGTATTTCAGGTTGTTTTTTTTATAAAATAGCATCTTACATCTGGGCTAATATATTAGCAGAACGGCAATTGATTTGGCTTCTGGGGCCGATGCCTCATACAAGTTTTTTAATTTTTTTTTTTTACTTTTTCAAGGAATTGACAAGTTTTTATATTTACAAGACTACAATTTGATTACTTTTCTGAATTCTACTAAGAAAGATAAAGTAATCAATGTTTTTTTTTTTTCTGAAATAGCAATTTATTTTATTATTAATTTATAAAAACTTAATCATTTTAAATTGTGGCAACACCAAAACTATATCTGAATGGAACGGTTACTTTAGTCCGATTTCTAATAAAAAAAACGCAATGACGTTGAGGTTCACGACATTCTCAAAAAAAAAAAAATTTCTCGCTGTTAGTTCTAAGACAACAACCGTATTCAGGCCTAATTGTCTTCGATTGCAGTCATTTTATGTATTTTCTTATATTTCTTTAAATACAGAATAATAAATTCAAAGATTTTTTTTGCGCGTACACGACACATAGCCCTGTCGATCGCTATATTAATTTCCACCTGTTAGAAATATGAAATGTTGTCAATTGTATTCCATTTGTGTTGCCAGTTGATATTTATATTTGTTAGGTTTTTTTAATTTATCGCGTCTTTCAAGGGACACGACTCGTTTGACACTAAAAGAGTGCTCATTAAAAAATATATTAAAAAAATTTAAACTG
The DNA here is from genome assembly GCA_905147355.2 of Apotomis turbidana. Lineage (NCBI taxonomy): Eukaryota > Metazoa > Arthropoda > Insecta > Lepidoptera > Tortricidae > Apotomis > Apotomis turbidana. The sequence goes on along the minus strand of LR990300.1, from coordinate 2,939,661 downwards.
ACGGAAGAAAAGTAATGTTAATCTTGCGATATTGTGTAAATATTTATTTTATTTTATTAGTTGTTAAAAGCATCATATATTATAATGTCTTGGCCGAAAGTGCAATAGTTGGACTCGTATTATCTAGGGCCTCATCTTGGCCCTCGAACTTACACATCCATCTGTTGTTTATTTTCCAACCTCTACAAAAATGTGTTTGCTTTTTATTATGTAAATATAAATTTACGGTTTTCGGACATAGACGGAACATAAGCGCTCGTATCTTGACAGATGGACAACGAAGTGATTTGACGATCGGAAGTTCTCCTTCGGCAGGATGAGCCTTCTGAATCCTAAGAATATTTTAAGAAGGATAGCCATCTTAAATTATGATGCTGTCCTTCGAGTTGAAATCATTCATTTTTGTTTAGGATTTTCTCATATTGTGTTATGGATCCTATCTGATTTGAGAAAAAACTGAAACAAATTATCGAAATTACGATTAAGTTTTTCAGTGGTACATAATATGTTTTAATTTTGCCCGATAGTACATGTTATTTGGATTCAGAATCTAAATTAATTTTACCACTTCAGAATTTTTAACAAAAAATATTGAAGTTACGAAAATTGCCCAGAAATCAAAAGTTACTTACATGTTACGAGAGAGGGTCAAAAGTTACGAAAAATGTAACAAATGTAACCATCTGGCAACGCTGGCCCAAACTGCCAAAGAGGGACCCTAATTTTCATATTGTAACTCCGGCCCACACTATCCCGAAATTGGCCGAGGCGAAGTTGACGGAAGTATGAGTTTCTACAGCTAAGTGCCTCTCCACACTATCATATTCTTCCCATCTAATGTAATTAGTTGACTACGGAACCCTAAAAAAGGTACGCGTTTCAGTTTCCTTTACTGCACATAACTCCGAAATACCCCATTACCTCTTTCTCTTTCTGCAGGAACTCTTCGTTCTGTCTGGCGGCGTTGTTGAAGCTCTGTTCATCCTTGGAGATTTCCCGAGCGATCAGGCGATGGATGTCGTGAATCTGAAACATTCAGATACACTTTTAGCAACAAGAAAAGATAAGCTTATTTAGGCATCTTTAGCAGATGCTGATATAGAAATATCAGAAAGAGACAAAATAAACTTAGAATTCGCCATTAATTATTTGAATGATCAGCGTTACTTTGAGGGAATCCATATTAATTAAAATAAGACCATCAGACCGTCAACATCCCCTGTGAGATGTTGCTTCGTAGAGGGGAGGGGCGAAAGAGGTGTCGAGTAAGTTTTGTTATTTTGGTGGTGGTTTGTTATATTATTTATTTGCGTATCTATTCATGAATGCATGAATAAATTACACAAATAAGTATAACATAACTAGCACTAATTGTCATGCTCGTTGTATCGCAGGTTAGCGAAGCAATATAATTATTGTACCTAATGAATTCGTCATTGGCGTACCTAATGTTGACGAAATGCGACTATGATAATGATGCTGACTATGATAATGGTGCTGACGTTATTGATGATGACGATGATAATGATTATGACGTTATCAACAGTAAAGGAGATGATGAGTCTGATGATAATGGCAATGACGAAAATGACGCTTGTATCACTGACCTGTTGCTCGCGCGCTTCATGCAGATGCTTCAGCTCCTTGTTGCGTCGTATAGCGTTGTCCCGCTCTTTGCGTCGGTACTCTCTCTCCACGTCTTCCTGGATCTTCAGGTTTCTGATGCGGTCCAATTCTTCTTTCAGCTCTTGTTCAGCCTGAGAAGCGAGTTGAAAAGTAGGAAATTGGTTTCCGTAATCAAAAAGAAACCCTTTGTTGTTTCGCTGTACCTATATACGAGTATATACCTTCTTATCCGTTCGTCTACCGCCGATCTGTTTGTATATTCTATATTAGAAGCTATCAAAGATATAAAGCTGAAATAACTCCGAACATTATGTGCCACTAACACAACTTTAACATTTCCTAATTTGACTACAGAATAAAGAATAAAAAGGTTCCATATTGAGTTGCATAAAACGTATAGTTATAATTGTCATTTGGCATAATTTTCGTAGCTATAATTTTTACTTGTGTCTGAAACAGATAACTTTTCAGGAATAAACCTAACCTAAGCTAATATTTTTCTCTTAGAACTCTAGTAAGGTACCTAATTTCAGATTAGGCAAACAATTTTATGACTCTCACTCAAGACTTACCGATTTTTTTGTGACATGTCTTGTAACCTCACCTTTTGCGCTTTAGCGATGTGATCTATCCCTTTTTGCTTCGCTGCCTTAATAGCCTCAGCTTCAGCTCTGTTCTTGGACTCCCGTTCCTGTTTCTGCTTGAGGAAGTTGGCGACGCGAAGGTCGTTGATGCGTTCTTCCTCCATCTGCAGCTGCTTGAAGTACAGCAGTTCCGCGTTGCCTGTGCTCATGAAATGAAATTAAATGAAACAATTTATTCAGCAAAACTCCCAGATGTCGTCGGCAACATCGAGGGACTGGTAGAGTTAGGTCAGCAAGAGTAGTACCAGCAACCCTTCACGCAGTTTTCTGCGTGAGTGCGTTGTTCATAGAGAAAAATGTCTAAAACAATCAGCATTTTCGAACAGATAAGGAGCCTTAGGTAAACAAGGTGGAGCGACGACATTCGTAGCACAGCGGGTGGTAATGGTAAGTGGTAACTGGAGGAGGAGAGCTTAGTGGCATGCCATTGTGGACTGATACGGGCTGATGATGATAAAGGAGCCTTAATGAGTGAGATGGAAAATTTCATGATTTCTGCTCGATACGATGTATATGTTATGTTATGTTACCTTGGTCGAGTATCTCCTTGAGCAATCTTTGGCGCTCATGTTTTTCCTTCAGCTTCTGAGCTTCATCGATCTGCATCGCGATGTTGGACTGGTTCACCCGGATGCTCTCCTCTTCGATGCGTTCCGCTTCCATAACCTAGCAACAGGGAATTTGCGGTCTTTGACGGACAGATTAATCCCTCGTATGCCATGTCGAAAGTTTGCTAATCAAATTGAAATCAACTGATATTTTAACGTAAGGTTCAAATGTACCGCACGGATCCGTAAATAAGTAGCGAGTGAAGCTTACGACGGGGCTACCGACCCCACCATTAAGGATATAAGAGGGAAGTATAATTGGAGGAGTCCTCACATACATAGACGAGGGAAGATGAGGGTATGAGGTTCAATTGACGTCTTATTTGGACAATAATAGCGATTAGACTAACAAGTAAAGGTACCATAACTTCTTCAGATAGATTTGTGCAAGCAAATTGATAATTAGTTACGAAGATAGAGGGTTTGGTCAATTTTCATTACTTTCAAGGACAATTTGTCGTAGAACAGGTTGAGTTTGGGCAGCTAAAAAAAATACGTGTCTGCTATTTTAGACTATTCTATAACATATATCAAAATAAATCAAATCGGAGTCGGACAATTAGGTACCCTTCCTTGTAAGATGAAAATGAGAAAGAATAACCTTGGCAGTCTCATGAGACTTGATCTGCTCCTTGAGCGCGGACAGGTTCTGCAGCCGCAGGCCGTGGCGGCGCTCCTCGTCCGCCTCCGCGCGCGCCACCGCCGCCGCGCGGTTCTCCTCCATTATCGCGTCCAGTCTGCACACAAATAACAATACAAAGCAGAGGTAGTGCCAGCCCTAGTGAACAAAGAATCCCAGTAAAGCGGCGTGCGGTGGCGGAAAGGTCAACGCGCTGGACCGGCAATCGAGAGGGTCCAGTCTCTTCCACCAGAACTAATTTCAATTTTTCTTTGAGGTTCGTTCTTTGTATCAAAGGTTTAAGAATCCCAGCGTTGACGCTAGGCGACTACTGCGACTGCCGACGGACTCACGCCTCTAGGGGCCAATGAACTTAAACTTTTAAATAAAACAATTTAAACAGAGTACATATCGCGCATAATTACTATAGCTGCGACGCTTATCCCATGGGAATACTACATTTTTCTACAACAGGGGGGGGCTTGGGGCTTTTGTCCCAAAAGCCACATTCTACCTAGCACCACCTACCTCTGGATTGCCGGTTCAGCACGTTAACCATTTCGCTACCCTAGCTCCAGGAAGATCTGACGAATTTTTCCTTATGCTTTGTGTGCCGATCTTTTCGAGTTCATAACACAGTATTTGTCATTGCCGGGATTCAAACCCAGGACCGCCGGCTCAGTAGGCAACATGCCTGCGCCAATCACGTCGTCAAGTCTATGACTATTTTGTAGAGATGCCAAAATATGACACTAATAAATATCACACTCATATAATGTTAATGTATATATATATTATATATATATATATTTGTATTTATGTATGTGTATTGTATTGCATATATGTGTACCTATGTATAGGTATATCGTTAATATATATATATATATATATATATATATCAAACTTATTGAATTTTGTCTCGTTTTAGGTTTTTAGCCACGGCTTTTTATGATCCTGCACCAACTGCTAGTTTCTGTTTGGCCCTATGGTTGACTGGTAGAGAATGCCTTATGGCATTAAGTCCGCCATTTGTACTCTTACTTTTGTATTTTGTGCAATAAAGTTTAAATAAATAAATGTTATTTTAATCCTCTTACCGTCTTTCCTCTTCAGTGAGTTCTTTCTTGATGAGTTCCTTCTCTACGATCTGCGCGTCGCGGATGGCGTGGCACTTGGAGGCCAAGATGATGCGGTTGCAGAGCCGCGGGCCCTGCATGTTGTCCGCTCGCAACACTGGAGGAATAATATGTCAATAGATTCAAACCACGCCAACTCTACCAAGCAAATGAACTGTCTAACTTTACTAAGTGAGTCAGTTTGTATGGTTTGAAGTTCATTTGCTTGGAAGACTTGGCGTGGTCTGGCTCTATAACCAGCTTTGGATGCCCAGCTATCCATGTACCGAAATTGTTTAAAATTTGTCCAGCCGTTTCGGCGTGATGCGAGGACAAAGAAAATTATGAAAACAGACAGCCAGGCTGGCATGGCGCCGCGCGCCCATACAAAGCAAATGACGATCCTGCTTCACGCTGTTAAGATTCCTCCTGAAATCATGACCCCTCTCCATAGAAAACTGATTTTCAATACAAATATAGAATTATATAATAGTATATAGATTATAGATAGTTACGGTGATATTGATATTGAGAATACTTCTAGGGGGCTTGGTATGAAACGGTATGCGTTGTAGTGAAAAACCTGAACAACATTTCACGAGAAACAGTTAAGAAATGCGACCTGGTAGTCCGAACTTCCTAAATTTTAAGTCATAGAGGGCAAACGAGCAAACGGATCGCCTGATGGTGCGCGATTACCGTCGCCCATAGACACCTGCAACACCAGAGGAGTCACAAGTGCGTCGCCGGCCTTTCAGGGAGTACGCTTTTTTCTTGAAGGTTTGAAGGTCGTATCGGTCCGGAAATACCGCAAGCGACAATTCATTCCACAATGCAGTCGTGCGAGAAAAAAGCACAGTTGTGGACTGCCAACTATCTAAGTGGTGAGGATGAAAGGAGTGCGTAGAACGATGGCAGAAAGATGCGGCAGGAATCAATCCGAACTCCTCGGAGCTTCTTTTTCCGGAGCAAATTTTGACCAAGCTGAAACTGAGATGCTGAGATCAATGAACAGCTACTCACTCTCCGCCCTACTGAGGGTATGCGCCGCCTGGTCGGGGCCTTCTAACTCAGGGTCTGCTTCGCCAGTCGCCGCCTCGGCCCCTGGCTGCGGCTTGAGACTTTCCTTAGACCAAACAAACATCATTCGAATTGCTTTCAATTAGTCTTAAAATCCATTTTGTTATAGTATAACGGGTGATCAATCGAAATGGGTCAGGAGGGAGAAGTCACAAACTATAAGAGATAGGGAAATCTGTTCTTAGGAACAATGGTGTCGATTATAGATTTAATAAAATCTGCATTTAACTTTACAGTTAGATACCGTTGTCAACCTTTTACAACGGTATCTGTAAAGCTACCGAAACGTCACTGAGGCTCAAAAAATTAATATAATTCATAATTCTTTATTGCATTATCATGTAGTACATAAGATGTGACATTAAAAGGTTAAGTCCATAACATGAACCCTGTTAGGGCACAGCAATGCAGTTAGTAGTGGGTGTTAGCAGGTGCTTAATTAGGTACAGCGGAAGAGGTTTAAATACAATTGGTAACATTACATAATTAATATTGGAATTTCATTAAACATTTTTCACATCATTTCATAATAATTATTGTAACATAAATTATAATTTTACTTTTTAAATTTTAATATAGGGTAAATCGCCAATAATTGGCCACCGTCCAATAACTGGCCACCTCAAACTAAAAATGAACTCTGTTCACCTATAAATAAAATTCATTTTAGTATAAGCTGTTAATTACTGGCCGCCCTTCAATAACTGGCCACGATATAATAAAATGAATTCAGTTTGTAGGTGAACAGAGTTCATTTTTAGTTTGAGGTGGCCAGTTATTAAACGGTGGCCAATTATTGGCGATTTACCCTACATATTTGCAATTTAATCTATTAAATAAATAGATAATATTAATTATTTAACCTATTGACATAAAATAAAATAAATGAATTTATTATAATTTTACTTTGGCAAGAGTTGATCATTTAAATATTCATCAATGGAATAATAACATTTTGTTAATTAACAACTTTTTTAATTCCCTCTTATACGCGATATAATCCGTTTAAATTGTTTTATTTAAATGTGTGACAGTCGCGGAAACCGAAGAAAATAAAATCTGCATTATTATTTTTATAAACCTCATAGGTACATCATTTCATACATATAACCCGGTCGAAACCGCTGTAAAGAATGTTACAATACGACATGGGCGATTAGTTACGTACAAAATTTTAACCAGGTTAAATTGCCGGCTATGTATGAGATTAATAAATAAAAAAATGCAGTTTCTATTAAATCTGAAATCGACGCCATGGTTCCTAAGAACAGATTTCCCTCTTATATTATAGTTTACGTTTTCTCCCTAACTAACCCATTTGGATTGATCACCTTGTATACACCACCACAATATGATCAATTCGATACAAAGATCAAACAATGAAACATTTGCAATAAAGGTAAGATAGGGAAGCAACTAATCGCTAAAGTAGGTACCTTCAGTTTCTGTTTGCGCCTCTCAGAATCCTT